>CM021108.1:433601991-433710439 GCA_007115665.2 Sequoiadendron giganteum | reverse complement strand
CTTAAAGAACTTCTAAGTAAAACCCTGAAGACACTAGATTTCATAAGAAATGCTATTATGTCGAAGAAGGTATTAATGATGATGAATTTGATAAAGAAACTAGAAATGAAGATGGATGGGTATTCATTGCTATCAAGGAAAATAGCCAAGTGTCCAATGAATCTGCTAGTAATGTGAATGTTGAGAAATCTCTTGCAACCAAAGTTGAAGAAAAGGATGAATGGGTGATTGACAGTGGATGCTCACATCATATGACTGGTGACAAAAACAACATTGTAAGCTTGGAGAATTATGATGGTGGCATTGTAAGATATGGAGACAACACTTCTTGTGTGATTCATGGTAGAGGCACTATTTGTTTTGGTGGTAAACATAATAATGATGATTTTATTTATGTAGATGGATTAAATAATAGCTTGTTGAGCATTGGAAATATGGTAGAAAAGGGATACAATATTCAATTCAAAGATGGTAAGTGCAAAATACTGGGAAATTTAGGAAAGGTAATTTCTTCAGGTACAAAGACAAAAGGTAATATCTTCCACTTGAGTACTGCTGGTGAAAGTTGTTTGATTTCTCAAATTGATGTAAGTTGGTTATGGTATAGGTAGTTTTGTCATGTTAACTTTGATAACATTGTAAGGATAACTTATTCTCAAGAAGTTAGAGATCTTCCTAAGATAGTGAAGCCTACTAACACTATATGCAAGGAATCTCAGATGGGAAATCAAACTAGAAATTATTTTTGGAGCAAACAATACAACTCTAATGGAGTATTGGAATTGGTATATACTGATCTATGTGGTCCCTCTAGAATCAAAATTCTACAAGGTGAAAGGTAATTTATGTTTCTTATTGATGATTATTCTAGAATGATATGGGTTGCCTTATTAAGAGAAAAACATGAAGCATTAGAAAATTTCAAAAGCTTCAAAGCTATGGCAGAGAATGAGATAGGTCTAAAGGTGAAATGTTTGAGGTCAAAAAGAGGTGGAGAGTTCACTTCTAGGGAATTCAATACTTTATGTGAAGATCATGGAATTCAAGGACAACTATCTTCTCCTCAGACCCCTAAACAAAATGGAGTTGTTGAAAGAAAGAACATAATAGTTCTAGACACTCCTAGAACCATGATATTGGAAGAAAATGTTCCTCATTTTTATTGGAGAGAAGTAGTAAGCACTGTTGTATACACTATCAACTTGGTAAATGTCAATAGTAATTTTAGTAAGAATCCTTTTGAGTTATGGTTTGGTTATAAGCCTACTATAAAGTATTTCAAAAATATTGGAAGAAAATGCTACATCAAGAGAGATGATGAGATAGGGAATTTTGATGCTAGAAGTGATGAAGGAATCTTTCTAGGTTACTCTACTAAGAGCAAAGCTTACTGGTTTTTTAATAAAAAGTTGAAGAAAATGGTTGAAAGTGCTAATGTCAAAGTTGATGAAGACATTGATAGACCATCTAGATGTAGTGGATATTTTTCATATGATAATTCTAATAATGGACAAAATGTTCACACACAGAGTCAACTGCAAATTGTTCTGGTGAACCAAGGGAATCAAGAAGCATAAACTAATGGAAATGTTGATGGAAGAGCAGAACAAGAAGAAGTCAAAGAAAATACTAAAACTCCAAGGGATGTAAGGCAAAATCATTCTGATAGTCATATCATAGGAGACAAAATTAAAGGTGTGAAAATTAGAAGGAGAATATTAGAAGAATATTGTTTGATTTCTAAAGTTGAGCCTAGCAATATCAATAAAGCATGAAAGGATGAATATTGGATGGAAGCCATGAAAGAAGAACTAACGTAGATACAAAAAAATGAGACATGGGAACTTGTTCCTATACGTAATAAAAAAAAATTGATTGGTACCAAATGGGTGTTTTGAAATAAACTAAATGAGCAAGGTGAAGTAGCCAGAAATAAAGCAAGGTTGGTTTGCAAAGGGTATTCACAAATGGAAGGTATTAATATTGATGAAACATTTTCCCCTGTTGCTAGAATAGAAGATGTGAGATTATTTATTTCTTATGATAATTTCAACAATTACAAAGTTTATCAGATGGATGTAAAGTCAAAATTTCTAAATGGTGAACTAGAAGAAGAAGTTTATGTTGAACAACCAAATGGAATTCAATTGACTGATGGAAAGGACATGGTGTATTGATTGAAGAAATCCCTATATGGACTTAAGAAATCTCGTAGAGCTTGGTATACTATATTGGACAAGTACTTGTTGAAGCTTGGATTCAGTAAGGGTACTGCAGATAGCAATCTTATTTCAAGTTGGATTAAGATAAAGAGCTAATAGTTGAATTTTTTGTTGATGATATTATTTTTGAAGGTGATGATGACTTGTGTATGAATTTTTCTGATGAAATGAAAAGTGAATTTGAAATGTCAATGATAGGATAACTAGAATTATTTTGAGGATTATAGATCACTCAATTAGAAAATGGAATCTTTATATCTCAGTCTAAATATGTAAAGGAGTTACTAAAAAAGTTTGGGATTGAAGACTCAAAACCAATTGGTACACCTATGGTAACTGGATGTAAACTAACACAAAAGGATGAATCTCCTAAGGAAAATAAAACAAGATACAGGTCAATGATTGGTGGATTACTATATTTAACTTAGACAAGGCTATATATAATGAATTTTTTATGCATGTTTGCTAGATTTCAAGTAGATCCAAAGGAATCACATGTCACTATTGTAAAAATAGTTTTCAGATATCTAAAAGGAATAGTTGATTTTGGATTTTGGTATCTAAAGAATGATGATCTTATTATGAAAGTTTATACTGATGTGGATTGGGTAGGTGATTTCAATGGCATAAAAATTACAAGTGGCAGTGAATTATTTCTAGAGAAGAAGCCGGTGTCTTGGCTAAGAAAAAAGTAGAACTCAATTTCCTTATCTAGTATTGAAGTAGAATACATTGTTGCTGCTAATAATTGCACTCAAGTATGAAGAGCCTATTACCATATTCTATGACAATTCAAGCACCATAAACATTTCCAAGAATCTAGTGATGCATTCAAAGATAGAGCATATCTCCATCAAGTATCACTTCTTGAAAGATAAAGTGAGTGACAAAGAATTTAGATTGGAATATGTATCTACCAAGGAGCAATTTGCAGATATTTTCACCAAGTCGTTGTCTAAGGATACTTTTTAGTACCTCACAGGCAACTTAGGGGTGATTTCCCCTCCTTATCAGAGCTGATAATTTAGGTGTTTGCATCAGTCTATGAATTCATTGCTATATCTTATTCTGGATTGATGTTTGCTACTTAGGGGGAGTACTCATATGTTTTCAAATATATGGTTCAAAACATTTTCCATTGATGTCAAAGGGGGAGAGAAGTGTAATGTGAAAAATTGCAATGGGAGAAAAGTGTAAATTGAAGAACCTTTGTGGAACAAACGAGGAGAAGTGCAATTTAGAGCCAAGGGAGAAGATGGAAGAGCTAGTTGGGTTGATTGTATTCTTTTCCACATCATGTGTTGCCATCAATGAAAAAGGGGGAGATTATTGGATGTTGTGGTTGTGTTGCTGATATGTGGTTGTCATTGATGTCAGCACTATTAGCATCGGTGATGCTTAAGACTGTATGTGTCGAGGAGATTGAGAAAATTGTAATAAATATGTTTGTAGGCAACCAGTGAAGCTAAGAAGGTTAAAATAGTGTAAAGTTTAGTTCGATTATATTAGAGTGTTGCACGCTAATGGGTTTATTTTTGAACCTATCTAGTATGTTGTCTAGAAGTCTCAGTGGTACACATCAAGATCTATGCAAGTTAAGTGTTTTGGTATCCCTACATTCATTTTGGTACTATAGCAGCTGTTCTTGGAAGAGGAAGTTGGAATTTTGGAAATTCCAGTTGTAGCATATGTTCCTATGACATTCATGGATGTATCTAGTTCATGTTCTATCTTTTTTGCATGTTCACGCTATTTGGTGTGATCGTAATCAAAGATTTTTTTGATATATGTTCGGGTTCTTGGCCGACATGATTGTGGTAGCATGTTTCAGAACCTTATGGATTAATTTCATGTTGTTTTGTGTGTTCAAGGATATTTTTTTGGGTCCTCTCTATGTTGTGATCAACTTGTATTGGTGCACATTAAGATTTATTCATGTATAAAGGTCGACAGTTGTCATTCATCTATTATTTGTGGCTGACAGAGTTGTTGATATAAATCCATGTAGTGGATATATAAGTGAGGTTGTTTTTGGTATGAAATGAAGCTTGGGTGTGTGCTTAGTGTATAAGTTTAAAATACATGTGCGAATAAAGATAAAATCATTCAGGAGTAGAGCAGAGTGTGAAATAAGGTTGAGCAAAGTGTATGAATATTTTATGTGCCTAACCGAAACTGTCATCAAGCTTTTGTAGAAGCTATTTGCTTGTTTCATCTCACTCAGACAGTTTTAATTTTATTTTCTTATGTAAGACACTGAGCCTTCCTTTGAGAAGTGAGTTGTAAGTAGTGTGCCTGAATGCAAGTGAATTCTCTATTCATTTTTCATTATAATTTTAACATGGTATAATTGTGGATTAACCTCCACCATGGTTTTCTCCCTTAATAGGGTTTCCACACAAAAATATTTGTGTTGTGTGATTCTAATGTGTTGCTTATTTTTTTCTTTCATTGTTAATCATTAGATCTATAATTAAAGGTTAATAAGTTTGATTAAATTTGTAAATTTCGTGACAACTGATTCACCCCCCCCCCCCTTCTTAGTTATATATTCTTGTTTTTCCAACAATTGGTATCAAAGCTAGTTCCTCTAAAGGTGAAGCTTAACAACTTGAGGTGATCTGATATGGCATCTTACAAGAAGGCTAGTTCTAGATTTGATGTTACAAACTACACTATGTGGAAAGTCAGAATGGAATGTCATTTGAAGTGCATTGGTGAACCCTTTTGGAAGATTACAAAGAGTGCATATACTATTCCTCAGAATGGTCCCTCTACTGCTGATGAGATCAAAGAAGTTGAAATAAATACCAGAGCTATTGAATTATTGGTGAGTTCCTTGATAGATTGATAAATTTCAAATGTGATGGATCTAAAGACTGCACATGAGATCTAGACAAACCTAGAGTTATTTTATGAAGGAGACCCACTAGTGAAAAGTGCTAAGCTAAAAATTATAAATGGAAAATGGGAGGACATGAGGATGAGTGAAGATGAGAACATCCACTCTTTCTCTCAAAAATTAAATGAACTGGTGATGAGAATTAGAGATGTTGGTGGTGTCTTGGATGAATAAAAGGTTATTTCTAAGATACTTAGATCTATGCCTCTTTCCTAAAAATCAAAAGCTCATGTTGTTGATGAACTCGGGTCAATGACTAAAATAACAAGAGACATGCTAATTGGAAAACTTGCAGCCTTTGAGTTAAGTGAATTTCGTGAATCTACTCCTAAAGTAGAGTCTACATTCAAAGCTATTGTATCCAACAAAAAGAAATATGATACAGGATAAATTTCTAAGAAGACATTCAGGTATGAAGATTAGATGAAATATATTGAAGATGAAGAAAGAGAGCTAGAAGAGATGGAAGCATTAATTGTAAGAAGAGAATATAGAGGTAATGTTAAGTACAAAGGAAAGCCACCTATTAAATATTTTTCCTGCAGTAAAATAGGTCATTTTGCATCAAGGTGTCTTGAAAGAACTTCTAAGTACAAGCCTGAAGACACTAGATTTCATAGGAAATGCTATTATGCTAAAGAAGGTGTTACTGATGAAGAATCTGATAAAGAAATTGGAAATGAAGATGGATGGGTATTCATTGCTATCAAGGAAAATAGCCAAGTGTCCATTGAATCCACTAGTAATGTGAATGTTGAGAAAGCTCTTGCAATGAAAGTTGAAGAAAAGGATGAATGGGTGATTGACAACGGATGCTCACATCATATGTCTAGTGACAAAAATAAGTTTTTAAGCTTGGATAATTATGATGGTGTCATTGTAAGATTTGGAGACAACACTTCTGGTGTGATTCATGGTAGAGGCACTATTTATTTTGGTGGTAAATATATTAGTGATGATGTTCTTTATGTAGAAGGCTTAAGTCATAACTTCTTGAGTTTTGGAGAAATGGTAGATAAGGGATGAATTATTCAGTTCAAAGATGGTAATTGTAGGATACTAGGAAATTTAGGAAAGGTAATTGCTTCAAGTACAAAGACAAAATGTAATATATTCCACTTGAGTACTACTGGTGAAACTTGATTGATTGTTCAAATTTATGTAAGTTGGTTATGGTATAGGTGGTTGTGTCATGTGAAATTTGATAACATTGTAAAGATAATTTTTTCTCAAGAAATCAAATATATTCATAAGATAATGAAGCCTACTAACATTGTATGCAAGGAATGTCAGATGGGAAAGAAAACTAGAAATTCTTTTTGGAGAAAACAATACAACTCTAATTGAGTATTGGAATTGGTATATATTGATCTATGTGGTCCCTCCAGAATAAAAATTCTACAAGGTGAAAGGTACTTTATGTTGATTATTTATGATTATTCTAGAATGATATTGGTTACCTTCTTAAGAGAAAAAACATGAAGCGTTGGAAAAGTTCAAAAGATTCAAAGCTATGGTAGAGAATGAGATAGGTCAAAAGGTCAAATATTTGAGGTCACACAGAGATGGAGAATTCTCTTCTAGGGAATTCAATACTTTTTTTGAAGATCATGGAATTCAAAGACAACTATCTACTCCCTAGACCCCTCAAAAGAATGGAGTTGTTGAAAGAAAGAACATAACAGTTCTAGACACTACTAGAACCGTGATGTTGGAAGAAAATGTTCCTCATTTATATTGGAGAGAAGTAGTAAGCACTCTTGTATATACTATCAACCGGGTAAATGTCAACAATAATTCTGGTAAGACTCCTTTTGAGCTATGGTTTGGTTATAAGCCTACTATGAAGTATTTCCAATAATTTGGAAGCAAATGCTACATCAAGAGAGATGATGATATAGGAAATTTTGATGCTAGAAGTGATTAAGGAATATTTCTAGGTTACTCTACTAAGAGAAAATATTTTTGGTGTTTTAATAAAAGGTTGAAGAAAATGGTTGAGAGTGCTAATGTCAAAGTTGATGAAGATATTGATAGACCATCCAGATGTAGTGGCTATGATTCAGATGATAATTCTAATAATGGATAGAATGTTCAGATACAGAGTAAACTAAAAATTATTCTGGTGAACCAAGGGAATCAAGAAGCATAAACTAATGGAAATGTTGAAGGAAGAGAAGAAAAAGTAGAATTCAAAGAAAATACTAAAACTCCAAGGTATGTAAGGTGAAATCATTCTGATAGTTAGATCATAGTAGACAAAATTAAATGTGTGAAAACTAGAAGGAGAATCTTAGAAGAATATTGTCTGATTTCTAAAGCTAAGCCTAGCAATATCAATGAAGCATGCAAGGATGAATATTGGATGGAAGCCATGAAGGAAGAACTAATTCAGCTACAGAAAAATGAGACATGGGAACTTGTTCCTATACGTAATAAAAAAAAGTGATTGGTACCAAATGGGTGTTTCGAAATAAACTAAATGAGAAAGGTGAAGTAGTCAAAAAAAAAGAAAGGTTGGTTTGCAAAAGGTATTCAAAAATGGAAGGTATTGATTTTGATGAAACTTTTTCCCCTACTGCTAGAATAGAAGTTGTGAGATTATTTCTTGCTTTTACTACTTTCAAGAATTACAAAGTTTATCAGATGGATTTAAAGTCAACATTTCTAAATGGTGAACTAGAAGAAGAAGTTTATGTTTAAAAACTAGATGGATTTCAATTTACTAATGAAAAGGACATGGTGTATCGATTGAAGAAAGCCCTATATGGACTTAAGAAAGCCCCTTGAGCTTGGTATACTATATTGGACAAGTAATTGTTGAAGCTTGGATTCAGTAAGGGTACTGCAGATAGCAATCTTATTTCAAGTTGGATCAAGATAAAGAGATGATAATTGAAGTTTTTGTTGATGATCTTATTTTTGAAGGTGATGATGATTTATGTATGAAGTTTGTTGATGAAATGAAAAGTGAATTGAAATTTCAATGATAGGAGAACTAAAATTATTTTGAGTATTGCAGATCACTTAGTTAGAAGATGGAATCTTTATATCTTAGTCCAAATATGTAATGGAGTTAATGAAAAGGTTTGGGATGGAAGACTCAAAACCAAATGGTACACCTATGGTTACTAGATGTAAACTGACACAGAAGGATGAATCTCCTAAGGAAAATCAAACAAGATAAAGGTCAATTATTGGTGAATAACTGCATTTAACTCAGAAAAGGAAATATGCAATGAATGTTGTATGCATGGTTGCTAGATTTCAAGTAGATCCAAAGGAATCACATCTAACTGCTGTAAAAATAATTTTTAGATACCTGAAAGGAATAGTTGATTTTGGATTATGGTATCCAAAGGATGATTATCTTATTTTGAATGTTTATACTAATGCGGATTGGGTAGGTGATGTCAATGAAAAAAAAGGGTACAAGTGGCAGTGCATTCTTCCTAGGGAAGAAGTCGGTGTCTCGGTAACGCAAAAAAGAGAACTCAGTTTCCTTATCTACTATTGAAGTAGAATAAATTGTTTCTACTAATAACTAAACTCAAGTAATGTGGATGTAGCATATTCAAAGTGATGTCAAGATTGAGTATGAAGAGCCTATTACCATACTCTGTGATAGTTCAAGTGCCATAAACATTTCCAAGAGTCTAGTGATGCATTCAAAGACAAAGAATATCTCCATCAAGTATCACTTCTTGAAAGATAAATTGAGTGACAAAGAAGTTAGAATGGAATATGTATCTACCAAGGAGCAATTTTCAAATATTTTCACTAAGTCGTTGCCTAAGGATACTATTGAGTACCTCAGAGGCAAGTTATGGGTGATTTCCCATCTTGATCAAAGTTGATGATGCAGTTATTTGCATCAGTCTGTGAATTCACTACTATATCTTATTCTAGATTGATATTGTGGTAGTTGCTACTTAGGGGGAGTAGTCAGATGTTTTCAAATATATGGTTCAAAACCTTTTCCATTGATGTCAAAGGGGGGGAGAAGTGTAATGTGAAAAATTGCAATGGGAAAAAAGTATAAAGTGAAGAACCTTTGTGGGAAAAAGGGGGAGAAGTGAAATTTAGAGCCAAGGGAGAAGATGGAAGGGCTAGTTGGTTTGATGGTATTATTTTTCACATAATGCATTGCCATCAATGCCAAAGGGGGAGATTGTTGGATGTTGTGGTTGTGTTGTTTATATGTGGTTTTCATTGATGTTAACACTATTAGCATTGGTGATGCTTAAGGTTGTATATGTCGAGGAGATTGAGAAAATTGTAATAAATATATTTGCAGGAAGTCAGTGAAGCTATGAAGGTCATAATGGTGTAAATTTTGGTATGATTATATTCAAGTGTTGCATGCTAATGGGTTTATTTCTGAACCTATCTAGTATGTTATCTAGAAGTCTCAGTGGTACACATCAAGATCTATGCAAGTTAAGTGTTCTAGTGTCCCTACATTCATTCTGGTATTGTAGCATCTATTCTTGGAAGAGGAATTTAGAATTTTGGCAATTCCAGTTGTAGCATATGTTTAGTTCAAAGATGGTAATTGTAGGATACTGGGAAATTTAAGAAAGGTAATTGCTTCAAGTACAAAGACAAAATGTAATATCTTCCACTTGAGTACCGTTGTAAACGTTGATTGATTGCTCAAATTTATGTAAGTTGGTTATCGAATAGGCGGTTGTTTCATGTGAAATTTGATAACATTGTAAAGATAAGTTATTCTCAAGCAGTCAAAGATATTCATAAGATAGTGAAGCCTACTAACATTGTATGAAAGGAATGTCAGATGGGAAAGCAAACTAGAAATTATTTTTGGAGCAAATAATACAACTCTAATGGAGTATTGGAATTGGTACATACTGATCTATGTGGTCCCTCCAGAATCAAAATTCTACAAGGTGAAAGGTACTTTATGTTGCTTATTGATGATTATTCTAGAATGATATCGGTTGCCTTCTTAAGAGAAAAAATATGAAGCATTGGAAAAGTTCAAAAGCTTCAAATCTATGGAAAAGAATGAGATAGGTCTAAAGGTCAAATGTTTGAGGTCAGACAGAGGTGGAGAATTCACTTCCAAGGAATTCAATACTTTTTATGAAGATCATGGAATTCAAAGACAACTATCTGCTTCCTAGAACCCTCAAAATAATGGAGTTGTTGAAAGAAAGAACATAACAGCTCTAGAAATTGCTAGAACCATGATGTTGGAAGAAAATGTTACTCATTTCTATTGGAGAGAAGTAGTAAGAACTCTTGTATACACTATCAACCAGGTAAATGTCAACAGTAATTCTGGTAAGACTCCTTTTGAACTATGGTTTTGTTATAAGCCTACTGTAAAGTATTTCAAAAAAATTGGAAGCAAATACTACATCAAGAGAGATGATGATATAGGAAATTTTTATGCTAGAAGTGATGAAGGAATGTTTCTAGGTTACTCTACTAAGAGAAAAGATTTTTCGGTGTTTCCTTATCTACTACTGAAGTAGAATACATTGTTTTTTCTAATAACTACACTCAAGTAATGTGGATGAAGCAGATTCTAAGTGATGTCAAGATTGAGTATGAAGAGCCTATTACCATATTCTGTGACAATTCAATCACCATAAAAATTTCCAAGAATCTAGTGATGCATTCAAGGACAAAGCATATCTCCATCAAGTATCACTTCTTGAAAGATAAAGTGAGTGACAAAGAAGTTAGAATGGAATATGTATCTACCAAGGAGCAAGTTGCATATATTTTCACTAAGTCGTTGCCTAAGGATACTATTGAGTACCTCAGAGGCAAGTTACGAGTGATTTCCCCTCCTGATCAAAGTTGATGATGCAATTATTTCCATCAATCTGTGAGTTCACTTCTATATCTTATTGTGGATTGATATTGTGGTGGTTGCTACTTAGGAGGAGTAGTCAGATGTTTTCAAATATATGGTTCAAAACCTTTTCCATTGATGTCAAAGGGGGAGAGAAGTGTGATGTGAAAAAGTGCAATGGGAAAAAATTATAAAGTGAAGAACCTTTATTGAAAAAAGGGGGAGAAGTGCAATTTAGAGCGAAGGAAGAAGATGGAAGAGCTAGTTGGGTTGATGGTATTATTTTTCACATAATGTGTTGCCATCAATGCCAAAGGGGGAGATTGTTGGATGTTGTGGTTGTGTTGTTGATATGTGGTTTTCATTGATGTCAACACTATTAGCATTGGTGATGCTTAAGGTTGTATATGTCAATGAGATTGAGAAAATTGTAATAAATATATTTGCAAGAAGCCAGTGAAGCTATGAAGGTCATAATGGTATAAATTTTAGTACAATGATGTTCAGGTGTTGTATTCTAATGGGTTTATTGCTAAACCTATCTATTATGTTGTCTAGAAGTCTCAGTGGTATGCATCAAGATCTCTGCAAGTTAAGTGTTATGGTGTCCCTATAGTCATTCTAGTATTGTAGTAGTTTTTCTTGGAAGAGGAAGTTGCAATTTTGGAAATTCCAGTTGTTGTGTATGTTCCTATGACATTCGTGGATGATTCTAGATCATTTTATATCTTTGTTGAATGTCTATGCTGTTTGGTGTGATCGTAATTGGATATTTTTCTTATGTATGTTCAGGTTTTCATGTTCTTGGCTGACATGATGGTGGTAGCATATTGCAGATCCTTATGGATTAATTTTTTGTTGTTTGGTGTGTTTCAAGATTTTTTTTGGGTCATCTCTATTTTTTGACTAACTTGTGTTGGTGCGCATTAATATTTATTCATGTATTAAGGCTGACAGTTATAATTCATCGATTATTTGTTGCTGATGGAGTTGTTGATGTAAATCCATGTAGCAGATATATAAGTGAGGTTGTTTTTGGTATGAAATGAAGCTTGGGTGTGTGGTCAATGTATAAGTGTGAAAAACATGTTTGAATAAAGATAAAATCATTTAGGAGTAGAGAAGAGTGTGAAAGAAGATTGAACAGAGTGTATGAATATTTTTTGTGTCGAACCAAAACTGTCATCAAGCTTTTGTAGAAGCTATTTTCTTAGTTCATCCCACTCAGATGGTTTTAATCTGATTGTCTTATGTAAGGAAAGGAGCCTTCCTTTGAGAAGTGAGATCTAGGTAGTGTTCCTGAATGCAAGTGAATTCTCTATTCATTTTTCAATATACTTTTAACAGGGTATAATTGTGGATTAACCTCCACCATGGTTTTCTCCCTTAACAGGGTTTCCATGCAAAAATATTGGTGTTGTGTGTTTCTAATTTGTTACTTAATTCTTTATTTCACTGTTAATCATCAGATATAGAATTAAAGGTTAATAATTTTGATTAAAAATGTAAATTTTGTGACAATTGATTCACCCCCTCTCAATTTTATCTTCTCTTTTTTCGAACAAACCTATCAGCTTAAAATATCTCTTTTTCTTCCTCTCTTCTTCTTTCTTCTAACATATTATCTCTTTTTTTCTCTAACTCCTTAAAATTTTCCCACATTTTGGTAGCTTCTTGCTCTTGTTTAGCTTGTTCCTCTTCTTCTATTCTTTTTTAATCGAGCTCTTCTTCTTCTTTCTTTCTTTGAGACTCTTTTATTTCTTTGAACTTGGCTTCAATGGCTTCTCTCTCTTTCTTTTGTTGAGCCTTTTCTCCTTCCAGTTCATGGATTTTTTGAAATAGAGCTAGGTTATCTCTTTCCTCTTTAACCTTCAACTTGGTTTCCCTTTGTTGCTACAAAATATATTCCTTCTCTTTTTGTTTCCTTTTGAGCTCTTCAACTTTTGTCTTAGCTTCTAATTATTGTTGCTTAACAAGTGCATCAACTTTACCCTTGGCTTCCAATTCTTGAATTTTTGTAATTGCATCATCTTTAACCTTGGCATCTGCTTCTCTCTTTGCATCCTCAAAGAGTTTCCATTGGTCCTCTGGAGTGAACACATGTTCTTCTTCAGCATTTTCAACATTCTTAGAATCAGAATGTGTAGCCTCAAAATCAATTTCTATGTCATTTATTTCAATTTCCTACCATTTTCCATTAGCTTGGTCATGAAGGCTCCCTGTAGGTATTTCCTCAATAAAAAATTTTGGGAGAGAAAGTTGAGCCTCTATTTCTACTCCAGTTGTTGAGGTTCCAACTTGATATGAGGTTTCCCCTCCAACTATTGTGGTTCCTTGATCTAGTATTTCCTAAGTGTCTACGGAAAGTATTCCTAGATCAACATCTCCTCCAGAGCTAGGAGGAAAATACTCCAATTGATCTTTAGGAGTTGTCCTCTTAGTTATTTTGTATCCCTAGGTACCTCCTGCCTTTCTCGTCTTTGAAGCTTGAGCCTATGGATCCTTTATTATCATGACTACCCATTGAATAATTCTATTTATTAATATATTAGAAATTTGTTTAATATCAATGGATTCTTCCTCATCCTAGTTTATTGGGTCCAAGCTCTTGGTTCCTTTCCTGCTTCATATCTGGGGTCCAAAATTACACCATCATCTGATAGTATATCAGGAATTTCTTCCTTTACCCCATACTCAATCATTTCTAGGATGGTCAGCCTTTCATAGCTCCTCCTCCTAACATCATAATTATATTGCAAATCAATCCAAAAATCTTCCAACAAGTTATAATATTTATAAAAAATAATGGGATTTAAACCATTCATCTTATTCCTCATATCAAAGTGTTTCTGGGATGTATACAATCCTAACTTCAAATAACTCAATTCTTCACACACTCCCTTCAGCCATGAAGGAAACAATATTCTCTCAACTTCATGGGGAACTTGTGGCATCCACACTTATGTTTGTTAGAAAACTTTGCATTGAATCTCATAGCTTGATATATGAATTCCATAAGGAAAATCCTATCATTGTAACATCTTGGGAGTAGTTGAGAATTTCTATCAAATCTTGCCAACCTAAAGTAAGAGAACTTAGGGTATTATATATGCCAATGCCCTGACTCAACAATGAAAGCCATGGCATTTCTACTCAACCTAAATCCAGCATGTCCAGTCAATCAATTGATGATGACATAAAGGAATGCATCATTGACCTTTCTATAGTGTAGCTCTGATGTTTGCAAGGTAAATTGATCATAATGATCCCATACCTTCTTCTATCGAGGAGCTTCTCCCAATATTCCTTCTACATTCAATCCAAGAAAAATACCCATCCTTGCAAAAAAATACATAACATAGGAGGTCATAAAGAAGTTCTTTGTTTTCCTCTCATTCAACATATGATTGTGAAAATTATCAGACAAGATCATGCCCCAATCAAATTTTTGCTTGCCATCAAAAATGGCTTCAATGAATGGGAAAATCCATTCCTTAAAGCATGCAAAGTCTTTCTTTCCAATCACCCTGGAAAGCATCATAATCAAGTCATCAACTTCTTTCTTGAAGTCTCCCATCTTGGGATTTTTAGGAACCTTGGTTAAGGAGTTCTTCTTAGTCCTCAACCACTTCTTGTTCATGTTAGATCTATTAACCTCTTTATTATTATTAAATATTTACAACACTTTTTCTTTAGTTAACTGCTTGGGGTTCTTTGGGGTAGGTTCATTTAACATGAATCTCATCATTTATGATGATATAAAAATTATCACATTCCCTTGTTGTTCCATACACTATCTTCATATAGGATTGTAATCCCTTGCTACAATGAATATGAGCTCTAGGAACTGAACTAACAAAGGGAAGAGTGTGACATGTGCTAGCCCAGATTGGACTATTAGTTTTGTCCTCCCACTCCCTTCTTCTGAGAAAGTCTCCACAGTCAGCTCCTCATAATTTAATGGTCCCAAATTAGTGTGTAATATCGGCCCATTCTGAATCTCAAGGTGAAAGACAATTTTTCCACATTTATTTTCTTTGGCTTTACTCCCTTTGAGCTTTCAATAAATTTCCCTTCCTTCTATTAAACATCTCCAAATATTCCTAACATTTTGTACTCCTACAAGACAACCTTGGATTAGATCAATAGAAAGCATGAAAATCTCCATTAGAACATTTACCTTTCATATTATCGTGTCCTTCCCTAGGTACCCTTTCATACATATAAATTTGAAACTCATCAGAGGAGGAACCAAGAAGGGGTTAGAAATAGAAAGATTCTAACATAGGAAGGATCGGGGTTGAGATTGACATTGGAACTGGGGTCGAGATCGAAATGAAAACTAGACCCGAAACCATTACATAGTTCCAAGTCTTGTTTCCATTATGGTTTCTCTTCTGCCTAAAGAAAAGAATGTGGAATGGATTTAAAACCTCTTTGGGATTGGGCTTAGAATTGTACATGAACTCATGCTCACATACTCATGAATTGAGTTCGTTCTTGGCTCTGCTTCCACCACTTTATCATCAAACATGAAGAAAATTTAACCAAACAACCATAACGACTTGGGATGAGATCACATGAAGGTACGAGTGGACTTAAAATAAAGGTGACAATTCATTTTTAACATAACCAAGGTATGAACAAGCCAAATAGGGAAAAATATTATAAAGATATGGTGCACAAACCCTAGTTTGTGCAATCTGTCAACTCAAGAAATTAGGGCATCACAAACCAAACATGAAAAACATTTAATCAACACGGTAATAAGATCAGAGGGGTCATTAAATAGATTTCAACCCTTTTAAAACTCTCAATACCGCCCTCAAAAGAAAAACCCTAAAAAAAACTAGGGCAAGATAGTACGAATACCACCAAAATGGGAAAACAACAACAAACTGACAAAATAAATAGAAAACAAATGAAAAGAAAATAGAAAATGGAAGAAAAAGATAAACAAAAGGAGGCAAAAAAAATGCAAAAATGAAGAAAGAAAAGATTCATGAGGAATATATTCTGAACTCACGAAGAACACAATGAACACAAAATGGGAAACAACAACTAAAATGAAATATGAGAAAATCACCTATTTCAAAACACTACCAAATAGGATGAAACTTGATCAAAATCCACTTGTCGATGCTTTCCTTCGACCAAGTCATGATTTTTAGGCTGTGGTATGTTAAAAAAAATTAGGAAATAATAATAATGAGACAATTAACCTTGATTAAGGTTTAAAATTCATTTCGCCTATGTGAGGAGGTTGTGATTAATGTAATTAATAAGGTTGGTCGAGTGCAGAATCAAAAAAAGAATGAGTACATAAATTTCATGTATCAGAAGTAGAATGGGCAAGGAATTAGAGTTGGGATAGAACAATAAATTTTACCCAATTCCCTCATCCTAGTCTACCTCTAACTCCGGGTACGTGGCAGGGAAGAAGACGACAAAAGAATGGGGTGGGATCGGGACCGAAATTGGATAGGAAACCTTTTTGCAAAGTTATTGGTTCTGATCCATTTATGGTTTTTCTCCTACCAAGGACAAAGAAAAATGCAAAAAAAAATGGAGGTGAGAAGAAAAAATGCAGGATCGGGACCAAAGGAACTGAGCCCAAAACAAACAAAAGAACATTACGCAAAGGCGAAGGCGAAGGCGGAACGAGAATCGAACTTGGAAATTGGGAAAAAAATTGAGTTCAAGCTCTGATCTAGCTTCGATCCCACCAAAAAGAACATAACACCAAAATAAGGAAACAAAAAAAGGAAAAGGAGGCAATACTAAGGAAAAGCCTATCCCAAACAAAGCACCTAGAAATGACAAAAACACAAGGAAAACAAATAGGAGCAAAATAAAAACCAAATATGGATAGGGAACCTTTGCAAGTTCTGGATTCAAATTTCATTTTGGTTTCTCTTCTGCTAGAGTGAAAGAAATAAATACTTAGGATAAAAATAACAACTCCTAAGTCCCAAAAAAAAATACCAAGGACAAACAAAACAAAAGGGGGGCCCATTTTGACCAACATTAAAATGGGGTGGTTATGAAAGGCATAACAATAGGATTATGACAAGTGTCTTAGTCATATGACATTAGATAGCTAATCACACTTACCTAGGTTCACATGTGCTACAAGTCAAAATATAAGATAAAAACTAATGACAATTAAAACCTTCTAGAAAGATTCCTTCCTAGGACCTAAGTAAACTTAACATGTAAATAAGTCTCATAGTAATGAATTAACTAGGTACAAGAATTTATTTACACCAAAACCCCCCTTTAGTGCAACTTAGGGAGTAGTAGATTATTATGCAAATGAAAAAAAGATGTAAGGATGAGTCCTAACTACAAGGCCATGTTAGGTACACAAGTAGAGAAAAGTAGAAAACTGAGTGGGACAAGTAGAGAAAAGGAGAAAACCGAGTGGGACAAAACTCCTCCCCAAAAGAGAGATGAAATATAATAAATGAAATTATCTCAATGAAGAATTAGAAGGCCAAAAACCCATGTGAGGAAAAATATGCCCCCATAAGAGAGAATTAGAAGAGATACAATGCAGCCCCCTCAATGTTGAGTCTCCCACAATGATGGTAGAAGCTTGACATTGAATGTTGAAGATGATCCAATCTCGTCAAACAACATTTCTCCCCTGAGGAAGAAACAAAACCATGGATGTATTCAGGATGTTAGGAATATGGATGATGGATGATGCCTTTGAAGCACTCCCAAGTATATCCATGTTGATGTCAAAATCTGACACACTCCAAATAGGCGTTCTAGGCCACACTGCTAAAGAAGAAAATCCAAAATCTAGTAGAGATGAATTTAGAACATGATTCAAAGAGAAAGATATCTCCTCTGAATATAAAAAAGCCTCATCCAAATGTCCTCCAAAAGTATCCATAATCATGTCAATTTGCAAAGAATGATCATGTAGAGAATGAACAAGAGGGACAAAGTATTTTCTCGCAACAACTAAAGAAGGATCTTCTCCATCAAAGAGAAGATGAACTTCATCAATGATGTCCCCCAAAATTTTCAAGATGAGACTCCACAAAAAATTCTAAAATACCTATCAAGAATTCATCACAAGTACCCATTCGTAGAAGACTATATATGTCCTATTGCAATGAATAACAAGGAGCCAAAAATGCTAAATCACAAGAATCCTCATGTAAAACAATCAATGATTTTTATATTGATGGATTACAAGAACCTTCAGCCTCAAGACGTTGACTCATAGATGAAGAAGAGAAACCCTCTAAATCTGTATTAGGAGCCATATAAATTGAAGTCTCAATAGATGTCTCTATAGGAGGAGAAAGAGAAGGTTTTGTGTTATCAAAATTACCATACCTTTTCCAATCAGAAAGTGTTTAAGTTGTTTTATCATTAATAGGTCAAAACTCTACAAGTGGAACAAGACAATCTACAATAGGATCCTCTAGGAATGGAGGTTCATTTGAGTCTCCATACATCTCCCAAAATTTTGTCATAGGGTCCCGAGGGATCTCAATACCATCAGTGGCCATTTGTGTATTAATATCACAACTACAACCAATTAATCCAAAAATATGTTCTTTTTTTATTTCCCACACATATCTCTTCCATTTTGATGAAGGTTTAGCAACCAATCCATAGAGATATGATAAAAGATTAAGCCACATACAATGTGTTAGGATTCCATCTCATCAAGACTTCCAATTCCATTGATTTAACCTTATTATAGTAGGATGATTTTTTATGCCCATATTAAACTCCTCAACTTTAGTTAAAAAATAGAAAAATCAAGAGACATAAGCCAACAAAGGAAAAAGATTACCCTCCCAAATTACTCAATCATGAAACCCCCCCAAGAAATATCTGATTTGACACTTTATACTTAGTGAACTTACATTTGCCACTTGCCAAAAATAGTGAAGTGAACTTTGATCTTGGAACATCCAAATGCAAAAATAGGCCACAAGCTCAAAGTAAAATTTTACAACATATGAGATCAAAATGATTACACCACTCGAAATTACATGAAAAACTATACACTTTCAAATAAAATTCACCCAAAAATGTTACCGTAGGAGCAAGATATGAACTCCTAAAGTTCCAAAAATGAGGATGAAGCGGAAACACCTATGAGGATCTTTTTTTTTTGGAAAATCCACACACCAAAACCAAAATCTGATGGTACCACCATGTAGAGCATGAAAAATTATCCCAAATAAAAAAAAAATCTCATAAAAAGGAGTTAAAATGAGAAAGATATCTGGAATGATCCATAATGCAATATATATGATCATGAATGTGAATAATTACTACCAATTACAACTATCTCATCATCATCACCATCATCACCATCATCATCATCATCATCATCATCATTTTCATCAACCTCAGTGTCTTCTATATCTGCGTCATCATCATCCTCTGCCATATGATCTGTACCAGGGGTACCAATATTTTTTGGATATATCTCATGATGAGGATCATTTGATCTTCTCGAAGACTCGTGTTCTATAAATATAAAAATTTAAAATGAAAAGTTATTATTTATTTCATGCAATAATTTATTTTTCTGTTATATATCTAATATTACAACATATGAGATGAAACGACCATAATTATACTACATCGTATCAAAGTTCACATACCATAATAAAATTTCAAAAAAATTACAGCTAATATGTTATTCCAATGATGTAAAACATGCAACAATTCTAATAAACATTCGTAAAGATCATAAAAAAATTGGTTATAAAATTTAACTATCAACTATAAATTCTATTACATAACCTTAAGTGCCAACCCTCTGCATTTTTTTCTATATATGATTATATTTTCCTCAAAGATCCTTTGAGAGTTAGCTGGTCTATATATATTATTCTCCTATATTTTAGAAATGGATCTTTTTCTAGGAAATTTTGGCACTGTAATATGCTTCAAAGGTTCTTTGAGAATTAACTAGTCTATAAGTCCTCGTATTTGAGAGTTAACTTTTATAGTTTAGTTTTCTATTTGGAAGCAAGCTATGACATGCAACAATACTTGAGCATACAAAGAATAGTTTTTCTAGACATTTTTACTTTGATTATAATATTTTTAAGTGACCTTTTCATGTATATAATCATATAATGTTCATGTATGTTAATATAAGGCAGCTATGGAGGTAGTTCAAAGAGATGACCCTAAACTTTTCCCTCATCTTACAAGGACTGCAGGAATAGTAATAGGATCAAATTTTGAGAATTTGATTTAAGTCTGAAATCAAAAATGACAAAATTATGAAGGCAGGAATGAATTTTAATGTATCACTTGAGTTTTAGAGTTTGTAGTTGCAGACTAGTAACCCCAAAACATAGAATTATTCATTGCTCCTTGTTGACATTGTGGTTGTTAAGGATTAAGGCCTAAAACCATGTATCGAAACATTAAGCATGAATTATTCTAGTCAGTGGAGAAGGAGATGATTACTTTGCTTTATTTTCATTTGCATAACCATATCATGGTGGGAACCAAGAAGACCAAGGATGTCCAATTTTATGTGGAGGTAATGGATGTGGTCCAAACTTTAGGAGGGGAAAAAAGGTCAATGTATGATCTTGATGAAATTGAGGAAGAACAACATGAGAGGGACAAGAAAAATAAATTCAATTTAGAGTTTCAAGGAGTTGTCAAGCAAGTAAGAGAGCTATAGGAGTAACCTCATCTAAAATATTTTGAACTAGATTTTGATATACCATTTAGAGAGCTTGGTTTTCATGGTGTTCCTTTCAAAGCCTCTACATTTATTGTTCCTATGGTAAATTTTTTGGTAGATTTGGTGGAATTACCTTTCTTAGTAATCACTATTAGTGAGATTGATATTGTTAACCTTAAGAGAGTAGGACTTGGGAAAAAAGGAATTTGATATGGCTAGTGTTTTCAAAGACTTCAAGTGGGATGTACTCCACATTGATGTCATTCCTAAATCTTTGCTTGATGGCATCAAGGAATGGCTAAACTCCATGGATATAAAGTATTATGAAAATAAAATGAACTTGAACTACTAACCAATTTTGAAGACTATTATTGATGATCCAGATAATTTATTGAAGATGGTGGTTGGAAATTTTTGAATATGGAAGCTAGTGATTCTAATTCTGATAATTCAGAAGAGTTAGATCAAGGATATGATCCCTCTGATGTAGAAGAGGAATTAGAATCAGATTTAATGTAGCCACCATCAAGAGTGTTACAAGCCAACAAGATGTAGGGAATTCTTATATAAGGATAATTTGTTCTAGGTACCAGATTTATTGCCAACTACATGCCAACATTGAAATTCCCTAGTAGTATTTATCTGAAGGAAAATTCCTTTAGATCTAAGGATTCAAAGCACATCAACCATGTGGTACACATGATTAAATCCCAAAGATGATCTGTAGCAATGAAAGAGTTTGAAAAGGCAAAGAGAGCTACATTGGTGACTCGGGAGAAACTTCAACTTTCAAAAACATGATACCAATATGTCAAATATATGACTATGGCCGATATCCCTATTTCCTATCGAAGTGAATGTATGTCATTTTTTTTCCTTTGGGGCATCGGCGAGATATCAAATGATGTCTCCCCGATACTCCTTAGTCTCTCTGATATCATAACTTAGGTGTGTAATTAATCACTATGGCATTCTTTGTGTTATCGAATCATCAGGGAAACTTTGTTTATATTACACCGATAGCAACCATTCCTCTTGATACCCTTTTATTCTATCAGTTCATCATTG
The DNA here is from genome assembly GCA_007115665.2 of Sequoiadendron giganteum. NCBI lineage: Eukaryota > Viridiplantae > Streptophyta > Pinopsida > Cupressales > Cupressaceae > Sequoiadendron > Sequoiadendron giganteum. Next base: position 433,688,729 of record CM021108.1, on the reverse strand, counting down.
TATGGGGAAACCATTCTTTTTTGTCAGTCCAATAGTTTTCTGTCTCGCTGATACCACTGTGTAATTTATTAATAACTATCTTCATCATGTTGTTGTATTGATCCATCAGTGAGACATGTCATCTTTCCTCGATATACTTTGGTGTCTCTGATATGCTTTGCTTGGGCTATCGAGGAGACAACAAGATGTGTTATGGCAATACTTGTTTCTCACTCTGATGAATCAAACCTTGTTATCTTTGTGTTCCTCATTGAATTTCTCATTCAGTCACCAGTCACTTGAGTCATTAGAAACATATCTTTACTCACCCCCTTGCATAGGTTTTTTAGTCGCTCAATGTTATATCAGCCCATTTATTTTTTCCTAATTTAGGCTAATTATTATTTTTCAGTTGATTGTGATGTCTGCCTCATGGGTTATATTCCCATTTTTTGAAATGCATAAGACAACTAAGAGGGGGGGGGGGTGAATAAGTTGTATCAAATCTCTTTACTTATAAAATTAATCTTTTCACCTTAATTTCAATCTATTATTAAGTGTGAACATGAAATGGAAATAATAGAAAGTAAACACTAGAGACACCAGATTTACATGGAAAACACAATGAGGGAGAAACCATGGTTAGGATTAACTCACAATATAGTAGTAATGCAATACTGAATACAAAGGACCATTACCAGAGGGCTCACCACCTAGATTAAGGGCTCACTTCCTTGAGAAGGACTCACTATCTAGAAAGGAGGCTTACTACCTATAGAAAAAAAAGGAGATAAATGAAGATCCACCACTAGGGTTCCACACATTTGCAACCTAATCAGAAGATTGTAGATACCATCATCTCACTTATTTTAGGAATCTAGCACCTTAAAGTATGTTTTCTTTAATTCGCTCTTCCACTCTCTACTTTTTGCACTTGTTCGCACACTTCACTCACTCGTTCGCTTCATGGATGGATGGATATCAAATTTTCTAAAAAATGACTTGCTTTTATACCATCTTCAACCTTAGGAACATTATCCAAGGTCAAATATATAATTTCATTTACAAATTCAAACTAGGTAGGCTACTCAACATTCCCACGGTGGATAAGAATGAGAGAGGACCAATTACATATTTAATTTAGGAACCAAATAACATATTGAAGCTTGCATACACTTTCTCAAATCGATGCAAAATCCAAATGTAATGTGTAACCACCATGTCAGCCAAACCTAATGAAAACAAAAATGATCTTTGAATTACACACATCTCCAACAAGATAATCAGACATGGATCACTCAACATGCTTCATTAGTCATTTCACCATCTCTAAGAATACCTCAAGTACATCTGCAACAATTACAACCAATTTCATTTTCAGAGAACTCTTCACTAGTCCAATTAGAATAGCTAGTAAAAACATAGGAGCTCTGGAGTAGGTCTTCCAAAGCACTAAACCACAAGAAAAATTGTCAAAACACAAAAAACATTAGAAAGAGTCATCTCCTAGATCTGCAAGATCTGAAACCCAATATCAAAAGACTATGGAGCCCAAAAAATTCTCCCAATCCTCAAACAAATAGTTCTCGAAAACTAGTTCACACACCGGTGAACATATCTTCTACTCTTCATCCAACCAAAAGTTAAAACTTAGTATATATGATCCATTAAATATTATGAAAACATATACAGATCCACATAGGCATAGGATCAACACAAGATAAATACAGAACACAATACCAGAGCACACTCAAAACACACTTTTAATTTTGCTTTCGTTATTTCTCAAATTTTCTCAAAAGTAGATGGCAAATACACAAATTAATTAACTTGAACTATGTTGAAATCAATGAAAACACCACCAAAATATCCATACTTGCAACAATCTCCCCCTTTTTCATTGATTTCAACACATGATGTGAAAAACCATTAAAGATAACATACATAATTTTTAGAAGCGACAACCTAACAAGTATAAAATTTTCACATGATTCTCTCTCCCCATTTGAAATAAATGGAAAAGGAAATTATTTTCATATAAATCTCTTTATACTCCCCCTAAGGAGTACACCAACATCACATACTTCAACAATGCACTTCACTACTCCCATTGAGGAGTAGACCTCAATCATCAATCTAGAATAGAGAGTCTGTGAATCCTTTGAACTAATGCACCTCCATGTGGACTTAGTTAAAAGAAGGGGAAGTAACCCCTAACTTCCCTCTAAGATACTCAAAAGTATCCTTCAAAAGTTCCTTAGTGAATATGTCTTCAAATTTTTCTTTGGTAGGTACATATTCAAGTTTAACTTCATTCCTCAATACCTTCTCCCTCAAGAAGTGATACTTGATAGATATATTCTTTGTATTGGAATGCATCACTAGATTCTTTTAGATGTTTATAACACTTTTATTTTCACAAAATATAGAGATAGGTTCATTAGTCCATCAAGGTTTTCTTCATCCAAGTACCTATGTACAACAAGATGTTGTCGCAATACACTTTGCTTCTATAATGGATAAAGACACTAAATATTGTTTCTTTCTCCACCATTAAACTAATCTTCCTCCAAGGAATAATGAACCACCACTTGTGCTATTCTAGTCATCTACACAACCAACCCAATCTGCATCAGTGTAGGAATTCAGAGTGAAATCATTATCCTTCAAATACCATAATCCATAGCCTGGAGGTCCTTTAAGATATCTTAATATCCTCTTCATAGCTATAACATGTGCTTCCTTAGGTTATGCTTTAAATCTTGCAACTAAACATACTGCATGCATGATATCAAGTCTGGTAGCAATAAGATACAACATTCCACCAATCATAGATCTATACATGCTTTGATCAACTTTAGAAGATTCATCATCCTCACTTAGCTTGCATCCAGTTACCATACAGGTACAAATCAATTTGGAGTCATCCATTCCAAACTTCTTTAACAATTATTTGACATACTTAGATTGTGTAATGAATATCCCTTTGTCAGTTTGATTTGCTTGAATTCCAAGGAAGAAATTCAGTTCACCAATCATAGATATTTCAAATTATTTTTGTATATTTTATGAAAATCTTGTACAAATACCTTCATTTCCACCAAATATCATGTCATCAACATACACCACAACTATCATAATCTTATCTTTCTCAACCTTGAAGTAAAGATGGTTGTCTATGAGCCCTTTGTTGAATCCCTACTTTGTCAATCATCTATATAATCTAGCATACCAAGCTCTAGGAGCTTGCTTCAGTCCATATAGTGCCTTCTTTAATTTAAAAACCATGTCTAGTTTATCTAATAGTTGAAATCCTTTTGATTTATCCATATATACTTCTTCTAGTTCTCCATTTAGAAATGCAGAATTGGCATCCATCTGATATACTTTGAAGTCTTTATGAGCTAAGAATTCCAAGAACATTTGAATGGCTTCCATTCTTCCTACAGGTGAAAACTTTTCTTCAAAATCTATTCCTTCAACCTATGAATATCCCTTACATACAAGTCTTGCTTTATTTCTTACCACTTCACCATCTTCATTCAACTTATTTCTGAAGTAGCACCAATTACATTTTTTTTTGTAAGTCTAGGGACTAGTTCTCATGTCTCATTCTTCTTTATCTGTTGTAGTTCCTCTTTCATTGCTTTAACCCAACTTTCATTATTACTTGCTTTACACATATTCTTAGGTTCTATCTTAGAAAGTAAACAAAATTTTACCTCAACCACTTTGCTTCTTTTCTTCACTCCTTCACTTTTGTCTTCAATTATCTGTTCCTCCGAATGATTTTTCTAAACATATCTAGGATTCTTAGGTGCAAGTTTTGAAGTTTCTTCCTATTCATCACTTTGTTATTTCTCTTCCTTTTCTTATTCTTTTATTTGCACATAGATTGGATCATCAGGTTCAACTCTAGTTATTTCTACTAGTCTATAGATAGCTTCATCAACCTTTACATTAGTACTTCCAATTATTTTCCTCAATCTCTTATTAAAAAATCTATAAGCCTTGTTATTTGAATATCCAAGGAAAACTACTTCATCACATCTAGCATCAAAATTTCCAATATTTTCTTCAACTCTTCTAATATAACATCTACTTCCAAATACCTTAAAGTATTTTATAATATGAGTCTTAATAGTCTGTCACTCATAAGGGGTCTAGTGTTGTTACCTCTAATTTGAATTTTGTTAAGAATGCACATAGAAGTGTGGATTGCTTCTCTCCAATACACAACATGAATATTGGCTTCTTTCATCATAGTTCTAGCAACTTCTTGAATAGTTTGATTCTTTCTTTCCACAACTCCATTATGTTGAGGGGTTCTAGGAGCACAATAATGTATTTTTATGCCATGTTCTTCATAGAATGCATTGAACCCAACAGATGTAAATTCTCCACCTCTATTAGACCTTAAGCATTTGATTTTCAGGTTTATCTCATTTTCTAATCTTGTCTTAAATACTTTGAATCTATCAAGTGCCTAAGTATTTTCTCTAAGAAATGTAACCCATGTCATCCTAGAGTAATCACCAATCAAGAGAATAAAGTAATTGTCACAACTTAGGCTTCTTGTTCTTGTAGGACCACAAAGGTATGTATGGATTAATTCTAGAATTTCGGTAGATAATTGATCCTTTCCTTTAAAACAATTTCTTTTTTTTTTTCCTATTTGACAATTTATGTAGATTGAATTTGAAGGCTTTATGATTCTAGGCAGATCTTTGACAACTTCCCTAGAACTGATCTTAACCAGATTGTTAAAATTCACATATCCCATCCTTCAGTGCCAGATCCAACTCTCATTAATATGAGAAAAAAAACACTGACCATCTCTGCCTTTAACTTGATAGATGTTTCCATGAGTTCTTCTTCCAACTACAACTATAGTTCCATATCCTCTTATGATCTCACAAGTGTTATGTTGAAAAACAATCTCAAAACCTTTTATGCACATTTTTCCAACACTTAAGATATTATTCCTCAAACCCTTTACATAATAAACATCATCAGTATTATGTTTTCCATCAAAGCTAATTTTTCCTTTACCAACAATCTTAGCACCAGAATTTTACCCAAACATAACTATTCCTCCATCATATTTCTCAAGTTTAGTAAACTTACTCTTATCTCTAGTCATATAATTTGAACATCCACTATCAATTACCCAAAATTCTTCATTCTATCTGGCATGAAAAGAAGTTACCAGAGTACCTTCTGATTCATCCTTCTTACTCTTTGGACCAAATTATTTTGCACATCTTTCATGGTTAGTAGGTACAACTTTCTTTTCCAAGGCTAAAAATAAGCATTCATCTTTATCTTCCTCGAGGTCATACTCATCATCTTAAATTCTTGCATCTTCCTTAACATAATACAACTTCTTGAACTTATTATCCTTTTTATCCTTGTAATTATTGTTATTTATTTTATTCTTCTTTTGTGTATCTCTATTAGGCATCTTGATGCATAATGACCAATATTCCCACAACTAAAACACTTAAAGCGAAACTTACCTTTGTATTTACCGGTACCTTTCTTCAATCTCCTTGTTAAATTTGTTTCCAATTCTTCTGAATCATCATCATCGAAGTCATCTTCTATCTTCATTTAATTAAAGGTTGTTTCAGTCTTCTCCTTATGTCTTGTAAATTTTCTCATTTCAAATGCAGTCAGGACACCAAATAGATGCTCCTTAGTAAATGTATTCAAATCATATTGTTCTTCAAGTGCAGATACTTTGTCACTATAATTGTTCGGTAAGGTTATCAAAATATTTTCAATTATATCTTCATCTAACATGGTACCACCTTGATTATTATTTTTTGTTGCTATAAGTTCAACTCTCTGATAATAGCTTACACTATCTTTTCCATCTTCCATTCTCAAGCTCTCAAATTTTCACTTAGCAATTAGTTTCCTTGAAAATTTTATTCTATCATTCCCTTCATAAATGTCTTTCAACTTTGTCCAAACTTCATGAGGAGTAGGTAGAGAAATAAATTTTTCTCTTTTAGTTTTAGATAAAGCACTGAATATAGCATACCTTTCTCTTTCATTCTCTTCAAAAGCTACAACCTCATCAAAAAAGTAAGGACCAGCTACTGGTATCACATACTTTGTATCCACAAATTTTTAGGTGTTGAAATTTAGTGAAATCGGATAAATTCTCATCTTCTCTTTCCAATCACTATAATCAATTCCATCAAAAATAGGAATATGCAACTTGTGCATCATTTGATCTACCTCAAATGGTTAAGCTTTTCACTGAGGAACTAGAGTTCTACTACCAATTTTTGAAATTCACAAGACAATTGAGAGGGGGGTGAATTAGTTGTATCAAATCTCTTTACTTATAAACCAAAAAATTTTAACCTTAACTTCAATATATTATTAAGTGTGAACATGAAATGCAAATAACAAAAAGTAAACACTAGAGACACCAGATTTACATGGAAAACCCAATGAGGGAAAAAACACGATGAGGATTAACTCATAATATAGTAGTAATCCAATACTGGATACAAAGGCTCACTGTTAGAGGGCTCACTACCTAAATACAAAGGATCACTACCTAGATTAAGGGCTCACTTCATTAAGAAGGACTCATTGTCTAGAAAGGAGGCTAACTTCCTATAGAAAAACAAAAGGAGATAAATAAAGATCCACCTCTAGGGTTCCAAACATTTGCAACCTGATCAGAAGATTGTAGATATCATCAGCTCATTGCTTTCAAGAATATAACACCTTAAAGTAATATTTCCTTAATTCACTCTTCCACTCTTTGCTTTCCACACTTGTTCACACACTTCACTCACTTGTTCAATTCATGGATGGATGGATATCAAATTTTCTAAAACTGGACTTGATTTTATACCATCTTCAACCTCAAGAACATTCTCCAAGGCCAGCTATACAATTTCATTTGAAAATTCAAACTAGGTCAAGTAGTCAAAATTACTATGGTGGATAAGAATGAGAGAGAACCGATTACATATTTAATTTAGGACCCAAATAACATCTCTAAGCTCGTAGATGCTTTCTCAAATTATTGTAAAATCCAAATATAACGTGTAAAAACTAGGTTGGCCAAACCTAAATAGAACACCAATGATATTTGAAGTACATTCATATCTAGCAAGATAATCACATTTAGATCACTCAACACACTTCATCAATTATTTCACCATCTCTGTGAATACCTCAGATACATCTGCAATAGTTACAACCAACTTCATTTTCAGAGATCTCTTCACTAATCCAACCAGGCCAGCTAGTAAAAACACAGGAGCTCTGGACGAGGTCTTCGGGAGTGCGAAACCACAAGAAATTTTCTCAAAACATAGAAACCATGAGAAAGAGTCATCCTCTAGATCCACAAGATTTGAAATCAAATATCAAAAGACTGTGGAGCCAAAACATTCCTCCCAGTCCTCAAACAAATAGTTCTAGAAAACCAGTTCACACATGGATGAACATATCTTCTACTCTTCATCAAGAAAAAATATGAAACTTAATATATATGATCCATTAAAGCTTATGAACACACCTAAATATTTTTATGGGCATAGGATCAACACGGTACAAATGTAGAGCACAATATCGAAGCACACTCAGAACACACTTATAATTATGCTTTCATTATTTCTCAAATTTTCTGAAAATAAGTTGGAAAATACACAAATTACTTAACTTGAACTATGTTGAAATCAATGAAAAAATTCATGAAAACACCACCAAACACATCCATACTTTCAACACCATTAACCTAGTCATGGCCCCGCTTTTAAAAGTAACATTAATTGTATGTGTAGAAATCTTTCCCGTCTGATTTGATGGTCGCATCTCATTTTTTAGTCACAAACATCATGAGATCTGAATATTGATCCTCGAAATGATGTGAGGTTGGAAAATTTTTGACACGTGTGCACCCGTAGTGTTGAAGGTAAATCTTGGCTATATATCAACACCTCACACGACTTAGACAAGCACTCTCCAAAAGCTTGTGAGGTCTTTGAATGATGGACACGTGGAGTATTTCGTTCAATTGGGAAAGGAGATGGAGCCCATGGGAGAGGATGATATGGTCTCTAGTCAAAAAAATTTCGTTATTCGATGAGGTAATGAATGAAGATAAATAAAATTCAAACCATATGTTAACTTCATCTTGATCATTCTTTTTGCCATCTTGGAAAGAGATCAACAACTGCTATTCAAAATTGGATGCAGGGCTAATTGAATCATTTGCTTCATGTGAGTGAGAAATAATGGTGGACATGACACCTGCAACCACTATTTTTTTTAAATTAAAGCACATAACAACTTATTTTCCTCACACAATTCAGGATTGTACGTAAATTCAAAACCATCAAGAGATCGTGTGAAGTATTTCATGCTACAACTCAAAAAAAATAGGGTATCCTATGAACAAAAATGTCATAAGTCAAATTACAAGATTTATCTTTTAAACAATGTTGATTAAGGTAGGTTTTCACTTCTTTCTTTCAAATTTAATTAGCTTGAATGTTTTAATTGCTTTGTTTTTCTTTAAAAATGTGCATAACTGTGGTCTTTTGTTGTGCATCAAAATTTGTATATCCAATTTGTGCTAGTTTTTAATTAAGCACTAGGTATTGATCTATCCTATGGTAAAAACCTAACCTAATTTGAACCTACCTAATTTTACATGGCTCCCAAAGCCCAAGGGTCTGGTTCTGAAACCCCAAATAGGTTAATCTCTAAGGATATTATTGACCAGCTCAAACTCTTGACAAGTAAGAATGCTCAGGGACAGGTAATATTTTATGGTCCTAATATTTATGAGGGGTTGCTGGATAAGAAACATTGTATCAAGGATGTTGAAACACCTTTCACTAGATGGAACATGTTCAAGAATTGGTTCAAAAATAGAAATTGTGGATTTCCCACTTGTAATACCTGGAGATTAGATATGGGAAAACTTGTGGTCCCAAATGTCTATATGGATGTGGAATTGTTGAAAGACATTGCGGCAAGATATGACCCTATTTCTAGGGTAATTAGGGCATTTGATGGTGTTGAGATGGTCAAGATTACCAAAGAAGAAATTATTGAAATATTTGACTTGTCTAAGTGGAAAGAGTATGAAAATACCAAGGTCTTGTTCAGAACCTCAATGTTGCCAATACATACTACTACCATAGGATATGAAAAAAATAAGAGACAAATAAATATTGGTAAAGACAAGAGGGAACCTTTCCCTCTGAAATAATTTGCTAACTACTTTAAGAAGTTCTTCTATTCTTTATGCCAAATCATTGGTTTTGATCCACCAGAAATTAGGCCAAAATAATATATGTACATGGCAAGACATATCCAACATGGATCTTTCAACGTGGTCTATGATTATGCTACTTACTTGGTAGAGCATATGCACAAGGGTTTGGTTTCTCTTAAGGAAGGAAATAATTAGGTTCAATTTTGGTAGTACTCTCTATTAATGCATATTTTTCTATACATAGAAAGGAAATACTTTGGCAAAGATATTTCATTGAAGACGAAAGAGGATGTTCTTGAGCTATTGGTTCAGTTTTGGATTGAGATTCTAGATAGACATGATAAAAAGTTTGATTATGTGGTATTTCACAATGTGTTTTCCTCCAAGCTGAGGAGATCCTTGATTCATGATCCACCAAGGATCCCAAAGGAAATTCATGATTTCTTGAGACCTATGGAAATGAGGCTTGAATTGTAGATAGTTCATAATTGGGGAGATATCATTCCCTATCCAGATACAATAATATTCAAGGTATAAGGAACACCTAGCAATCCTTATGTGCTACTAAGGGATGTATCTTTGAGGATTGGATTTATTGAAATAATGAGACAACTAGGAGCTGCACAAATGACACATCTGCCAGAAAATCAGAAGCAGGGGTCTTTCTTCCCTAAATGGATACCCTTTGTAGACCTTGTGATGGTTAAGTGAGGGTGGAAAGCTTTTTATCAAATCTTAGAACCCTATGACTTGAGGATAGTGCACCCTAGAAACCATGACCTTGAGGGTTTCATTGCTGTGGTTAAGGAAAGGATAAGGATCAGTGAATTTGTGCATAACTTCTACTAACCTGAAGATGTTATGAGGAATAATTTGATTTCAAGGTGCAAGAGGAAAATAAGGCTATGTATCTTTCCTTCAAAAATATGGTTGAGAATTCCATGAAGTCTAATCCTAGATATGACCCCTTGCCAAATATCAGGGGAGAATGGAAAAGAGTACAATATGTTTTGGAAAACTTTGAAAGTGTTGCAGGTTTATTAAGAAGGGAAAGAACAATTGAGCATAAGGGGAAGTCATTGGTAGTAGAAGAGGGGCCATTTGCACATGAGGAGGAAAGATCTTCCTATGAGACTCTAAAAAATATTATAATATATTCTATGAGGAAGGAGATTGTTAAGAAACAATAGACATTTCCAACCCCTACTACCTTAGAAGGGTCAAGGGTAGCTTCTTCAACTAGGTTAGTTTCATCACCTCCTAGACAGGCTCCACCTGTTGTTATTGAGATTGATTCACCCCAAAAATACCCTTCTCCATCAGAGCAACCACCAAACAAGAAGTAATAATTTCAGGTGAGAAATATTGTTGACTACCCAGACATCGAGGAATAAGAATTATTAATCACTTATGAGGAGATGCAATAGGGAATGCCTTCTCCTCCAAGGGAAGTTGTAGAAGATACTACAAAAAGTAGCCTTAGATTGGGAAAAGAGGAGTTGAGTGGGACAAGCTACTTGGATGACTTGAGAAATGAATCTTGTAAGGAATTTATGGAGGATGACTATTTTATTAGAACAAGAGCATTCTGAGATTTTGCTTAGAGGGATAATATTTCAATTTATACCAAGAATTTAGCTAGGGAGAGGAGTTGACATCTTGAGCTCCCTGAGATTTTTACCCAAGAAAATGTAATGAAATCTATGAAGGAGGAATTTAAAAGTATTATAGTTGAGGAAGGAAGGGTGCTTGTCCGTAAAAGTGGAGCTTTTTTATTTCTTGAATGGAACATTGTTGATGTTGTTGTATTGGACACCATAAGAAGTCCTGAAAGGCCATTATTTCAAATTGAAGAAGTAGCTAGGTTGGAAATCGATGGATCAAAATTTAGTGAAGAATGGGATGCCTTGGACATTTGGTCATTGTCTATGATATCTAGGAAACCAATTGTGATAGAACCAACTAACTTTAGTGGAAAATTGGTTATAAAAAGAGTTGATGATAGTCTAGCTCTAGAGGCAACATACATGATGGTGAATGTTGCCATGTTTTCCAAAGAAACTATAGAAAGTTTAACTACTGAAAGGGACTCATTCAGAGGATAGTGTAATGATCTTTTGGTTGAATATGATTAGAGTCAACTGATAGTTGTTGAGCTAGAAACAAAGCTAGCACTTTGGAAAGGACAAGTGGAAGCATTTAAGTCTCAAGGAAAAACTAGTTCAAGCCAAGATGCATCAACCATTCTACTGGAACATTCCTAGCCTTCTCCTTTGTCAGAACAACCCATGACCATAATACCATACAACTTGGGCTAGGGCCCACATGCAACTGCTGATCTTACAAGGGAGCAACTACTTCAACAAGTTGAGGTGCATTATAAATTTCTTTAGAAAACTCAAAATACAATGTATGAGAATAATTCTCATATTGGTCTTATAGTACTCAAATATATGAATAGGAGGATTCAAAGAAAATTAAATATTGTTCATGAAAATTACTCTTCAATGTTATAAGCAATAAGGTTATTAGAAGGATTGGGATATAGCTATCCCAATCTTGGATAAGTGGATTCCAAGGGTTGGTGATTTGAAATTCATGGTGATGGGGGCTAAACAAAAGGAAGATAGATACCCTAGAGTGATCCTAGTCTACAAATATGTTGATGGAATCAAGAAACAAAAGTTATATGGATGTACCACTCTATTGGAGAAGAGGATTAGAGAATTAAAGGTTAACTATGATGAGGTAGAGTTGACATTACTGTCTAATATCCAACATACATACGATGAGGTAAAGCCTCTATAGGTGTGGAAGGACCAAATGGATACCACTATTGCCTCATAGGAAGTTCTAATTTGTGAACATATTGATATTGCTATATTGAAGGATTCTTTAGAGAATTTGTCTTTCATTATAAGTTTCTTAGAGGATTTTGATAAAGAGTAAACTTTAGTGATGGTGAAATATGCTCCATATAGAACAATGATGGATGAAATCATTAATTTCAATTGGCCATATGATGATGAATATGAACAATGGAAAAATATTTTTATTGGTGAATTGGATTTATGAGCACAAAGGTAGAGTACACATACATTTGGTCAAGTATAATATAGTTCTAGCCTAAGAAATTGAAATTCAAAAAGTATGTGTCTCTTATAGAAAAAACCACAGGTACATATCAATCACTGATAATTTGAATGCTAGTTTGGGTCGACCTTTCTTTCTCTTTCATATTTTTTCTTTAGCTCAAGGAACGAATATGTTACAATGGTTAGAAGATTCTTCTCTCCAACAAAATGCCTTTTGAAAGGCAAGTCCATTTTCTTCATCAAATGGAAATATTTCATCTCACTTTTTCCCTCCATTTTGAAGATGTAAATATAACTGCAAAAAGGGAATGGGTGTATTGTGATCCAATGAGAGGGTGACATGTGTACAACTTTTCTTGAGGCTTTTTTTTCTCCCTTATTCTATAAAAGGGAATTCAAGGCCAATTTTATAATGTTTTTGTTGAATTCTAGAGCCGAGTATGCAAGTAGAAAGCACAAAGAAAATGTATTTTGAGTTGATGTCTTAGGTTTTGAGTTAATCTATCCAATTTTGTCAATTGTATGGTTTTTGAACATGCCTGAGTGAAATATGTAAGTCTCATGAGGTCATTGTCTCTCCATTCATACATTTTATAAAAACTATTAATGAGAATACTCTCAAAGATCTTTTCATTAATGTTCATTGTTGTCTAACTTTATGTCTTAGAGTAAAGAAAAGGTCTTATTCACCCTTTATTTAATACCATAAATTTCACTCTTGTTAGCTTGATTTCTATAATGATTTACATAAGAAGACAAGAAGATCAACAAAAACCAAACATAAGAAATAGATTACAACTATAACTGTTTGTCTCAAGTATCACTCTATAACCTCTTCAAAGGTTATTGAAACTCAACACAATAAATGAAAATTTGCATATTAACACAAAAATATCCAATTAAGTTATTGAAATTAAACTATTGATACCTCATTCTCCATCTAGATTACAAAATCAACCCACTTTTTGCTTTGTAACATTTCCTTTTCATATTGATTTGGATGCCAACCATATTTATCCTCTTATCAAAACATGGCAAATGGACTAGTTAAACTAATTAATATGCAATAATTTACTTTATCCTAGGAAAAAAAATAAAAAATAATTTAACATATTAAATATACTTACAAATGTACTGATCAAGGCCTATAAACCTTTCTAGCCACTATGATGTGTGGCACAAAGTTTGTTAATCCTAGCCTTAGAGGCCTTTTCCTAAAACATATACTAATCCAATTTAACTATGCACAAATAAAATTTAAAAATCCTTTAATAAATTTGATATAATCTAATGAGAAAATTCAAATACCTACATACTCTACTCACCGGACTTCCTTCATGCATCAGACCTCTCATATGATTTTACAAGCTCTTTCCATACTTTCTCACTTACATCAAGTGGCCTATTTTTGAGCCTTAGCTCAGGGGTGATTTTTTTTATCTTCTTTGTTTGGTTGCACCAAAATATCTTGGAGTTTTGAGACATTCGCAACTTTATCTTCTTTATAGACCAACCTGTTGAAAATTCAGTCTCCATGCCATGGATATTGCTTTTTTCAGGTCTATGAGTATCTTTCAGAATGGAAAATATAGATGGTTTGTGAACCATTGAAGGCATGATTCCTTCAACCTATTCACAAACATTTTTCTAGCATCTGTCATTTAGAATTCCCTTGACATCACATCGTATTCTATCTTGGTATCATAGGTACCAATGGAAGATGCAAAAAATGGCATGGTGGAAGAAGTCTATGTCCCAAGAGTGGTTGGGACATTGGAAGTCTCTACTCCATTTTCCATATTCCTAGAGTTTATTGTTCCTAGATCTTTTTCTCAATCCATGACTGGTTGGGGAATAAAATGATTCCCTTTGACACAGTTGATTTGGTTGCAATGTTTTAGGTGCTTTACTAGATCATTTTTCTATGTATCTAGCAAGCATTGTCAAGTCCATAGCATCCAATTTTTCCACTGCCTCTACCTCCAATATGGAATCCAATGCCTCTTTATCTTTTTCAGTCTCATGTCCCTATATATATAAAATAAATTTCTTCTTTTAAATTTAGAAATAAAAAACTAAAAACTAAAAATCAAAGAAACAATGGAAACATTTACAAATCTATAAATTGACAATGGATTACCTCATTGTGGCAAGATTTTTCTCCCTTTGCTCCCTTCCCTCTATTGCTTGACATTTTGAGATGACCTAGGGAAAATTATTTTCATCCAATCTATGGTGGAAAATGAAGTACATGTTGCCAAGTATGAAAGTACACATTATCAAGAAAAATAATTCAGATATATTTGCAATGCAAGGAGCATTTTTATGCATAGCTAAAATCAATCATTTTCAAGTACAATTAAAATATGCTTGCAATGCAAGGAGAATTTTCATGCATAAAAATGGCATTATAGAGGCTGATGAAATTTTTAATGAAGCAACATCACATGGATCAAGTCCAATCAATCAAGGTTTTTAAGAAACTTTGCATTTGCATCTATTGTCAATATATAAGTGGTTTTTCTAATTTTCTTAAAAAAATCAAAGCCATATGGTGTTTCTCTCCTTTTTTAAAAGGAGTTTTAAAATTTTAAACCCTAAATGGTTTTTGACATTAAAAATCCCCCAAAAAAAAATAGTTTAAGGGTATATGGTGAGGATTGCAAATTTCTTTATTTTCAGCATGTCTTAGCCCTAGTGAAAACCTTACTTTTTTATGGTTTCCAATTATCATCAGAGAATTTTTGTGGCACAAATGGAACAATATTTCCTAAACTATAACAAAAACATACATTTTTTGTGGATTTGAATTCCATGGAAGTATTTATCACTTCAAACGACATTTGGAAAAGTTACCAGTAAATGATTTTTGTAAAATTTGACAAGAATGCAAACCAATGAGCACAAGATTCAAAATCTAGGCGATAAAAAATAAATAATACTAGCTAAATACAAAAGGACAATTTTTTATAAGATTTTTGAAGAATGAAAACCAACAAGTATAGGGTACCTAACCGAATTCGGTTCATTTTAACACAACCTATGGGAAAAATAAACATTAAATTTGCCATTTTTTTTGATAAAAGTGTCATATATATACCTACCACCACTAGATGATGTCAAATACTGATGCAAATCACACATGATACAAGGGAAAAAAATAAGTCAAACTAGCTAGAAGTAAAAATAAAATGCTTACCACGCACGGATCCAATAATCTCTTTACTCTAAAAAATCCATAAAATCTCTCAATGCAAATTCCAAGTAAAACCTTATGGTGGTTGAGAAGAGAGCTTCTAGAAAACTTGATGGAAAAAATGACATGTAGAAGAGAAAGCTCGATGGAAAAAATGACATGTTTTCCCAAACTTTTGACATGTTTTTCCAAACTTTTCAAATTTTTTTGTGGGAATTTTTTTTTTTTCGTTTTTGATTCATTAGTCAGTGCTACAGTCACTGACTATAGCATCGAATTCAGCACCAAATATGAACCCTAAATGTATTCTATTTGGGGCATTAAAGGTGGTGCAAAATGTGCTTAATTTAACACCTACCTATGCAAAATGATGTATTTTGCATGGAAGTCGATAAATAAATAACATTATTTTTATCGTTTAATTTTAAGCATTTATTTTAGTGGTGTTATTACTCTCAACTCTTTATCTTGGGAAGGTTATATTATTTATTCATTTTAATTGAATTAATTTAGTTGGGATATTTATGTGAGGCATGTTATTCTTCCTTACATAAATTCATGAACCAAACATTCTTAAACACACTCAGGTTTCATCCTTAGAGTTTATCCTTCTACATTAAGGTTATAAATCTAACATTTTAAAGTAGATATGATTCATTTTATACTTTATTAGGGCTTGGATGCACCCCTTATCTATGTTTCATTGCTACTATATTGATTAGGGTTTCAGATTTTTTTGTGTAATCTCTTTGATCCCACTAACCCACCCATGTTTAATGTACTATTGATAGATCATTCATCATGTATTATCATATACATTTTTCTATTGTCTTTATCCATGCATATACTACATATTTTGACATGTTTTTACACTTTGTTAGATCTCATCATTCCATCCTAAAGTAGGTTTCAATCAATAATAAGGAATTCAATCTCTAGTTTACAAACAAAAAATATCTACGGTTTTAATGAATTTGTGGAAGAAGTGTAAGGTAGAGAACTAGCTAAAATTATTAGTAATAGGTTTTCTTTCATCTAGGATAACAAGGGACCATGGAAGGGATGTTCCGATAAAATTATTAGTAATAGGTTTTATTTGTAGTCGACTTGTAAATAAATATCTTTTTTATTTGAATTTGTAGTCATCTTGTAATCATAAGATTTGACCTCTGGTTGTCAAGATTTTGCATGCAAACTTTTTGTGAAGAGAAAAATGTTGCAATGTCATATTTTGTTTTTCATACTGCATCTTAATGAAAAGTGAGTGTATTAACAAGATAATTTCAATAATATTCTCTCGGTGCACAATTTTTATGTGACTATTGTCATTGTTGTGTATTATAGGATCCAGAGGAGGCCATGTATAGAGGACGTGGACGACGTAGAACTACTAAATCATAAGGAGGAAAGTGTGTGGAAATAGATATGAAAATGAAATATGCAGATACAATAGAGGTAAGAAGATAAAGCAACCTCAAACAAAGTAGGAAGGTGTTTATGAATTCACAAATTCTACAAAGAAAAGGAGATAAAGTGATTTTCTATCCATGAGGCCTCTAAGGTCAAACTTATTGGTTCAAAATGCACAAGAATGGTGATTAAATGTGATTCTATGCTCAAGGTAAAATTTTGAAAATTAGGATGGCCAAAACATGATATCAATATATCAAATATATGACTAAAGTGATGTTTTGTGTTGGATAGCATATTCATTGAAATGATATAATTGGTGTACTAGAAATTATTTACTATGTTGTGTATTATAGGGGAGAGACGAGGCCATTGCAATAGATTGTGTCATATCAAATAAGGACACAACGAATGAAGCGAGACATCAAACACTTAAATTTTGACTTAACTTAGGAAAAAATTATTTGATGGCATTTTGTGATACATCCATCTTTTTTCATAGTATTATTAAAATTTATAATTTATTATCCAATCTTGGCATAAATTAATGTGTGTTGATTATTTTAGATGGAGATTGGAGGAAATGTAGAGACTGAGCGTTTAACTAGAAAATGAACAAGATATTTACATGGATGTGGACCTAAAACTATTAAATAACATAGATGACAGTGGATGGAAGACGATATGACAATGGATCCTATAGACACAACAAATGATTGCATTGAACACGAGGTTGGTAAGGACTATAGTACATGGGATGAATAATTTGAGAAAATTATTGTTTGTGGATGTTTTGTATGTCATGGAAAGAAACAATTCAAATGAGCGATTATACAAACACATTACATATATGATGAGCTTCTAGTTGGTAGTATGCCTTCTACAATCGATTCAAATCCAATAGGAATTATGGTAAGGAATTCTCCAATTTGATATAAATCACATGTATACTTCATTTAAACATTGCTTTATATTATTTAAATAATTTTTTTTTTTCTTAATGGATACTTGTAGGATAAAGTTCTTGGTGTAAAGTTTTTGGGATCATTGAATTCCGTACTAGAGGGAAATAATAATTTATAATATGATACATCTACCAAAAATATGTGCCAATATTCCAACTTGAAAGATGAGGAATTGACAAAAATAAGTAATAAAACAAGAACTAGTGTAAAGATGCATAATTTTCTTAGAGAAAAGGGGAAGGTGGACTACATACCCTATGTGAATGAATGTGATGGAGATGATGAATTTCCCCTGAGTTTGAGATCAATTGATAAAGAGACATTTGATTTTTGATTATATTATGCTTGGCCTAGTGATCAACATCTATCTAGAGTGTCTGCGGTATTTCAATTTTGGGGATACAGCTACATGATATGACCCTCCAATATTCATGGAGTGAATCTAGGCCTCTTTATTATCCAAAATGTACATGTGGGATCTAAACAAAGAAACAATTCACACAAAGAAACAATTCAGAACAAACCACTCGAAGATTAATGCCATATTATGGTCCATCATATTACAGTGGTGAATGTAGAAGGCTACCAAAATATAAACCAAACATGTTAGCATATGGTCTAAATTATAATATGTATACACATCGTCTCCAATTGGAAAGTGGAAAAGAAATGAAAATAGGTCATCTTATGTATATAGATGGACATGCATACACACACAAAAATATTGCAGAATTTATAAATAGTAGTAAGGGAAGGGACCCTACTATAAGACTGAATTGTCAATTTGTTGAGATTATAAATGATAAAGATGGAGATATGGAAAGAGAGGTTGATATATTGATAATGGTTGAGGCTATTATGGAACTTATCATTGGGGATGAGTTATTTATTGATTACGCCTTCTTAAAACACACTCTTGCATGAAAGAAAAGGGAAGAACAAGGTCTCCCTAAGGATGTTCGTAAGGGTAGAAAACCAAAGAATAATAAATGAGTGTGGACTGATGTTTTATAACCTATATCATCAAAATTGTGATTTATTTAAATTATTGTATAAAAAATGTAGTCTATACAATAATTTTCCATAATTCAATTGATGTATATATTTCCATACAATTTATATTTCAATTTTTTAGCCATATTTGATTATACTTCATTGAAATTGATACATTTATGATTTATCCAATTATTTCCAAAATTTAAATAATGCTTGTGTTTTCTGATAGGTAGAAGATGTTGATGAAACACATACTGATACCCAAGATCCAATTGGATTATTAAGATTTTTATGGGATGATCCAAACCATCGTTTAAACAATACCAAGGCAAAAAGAGCAAGATTGAAGAAAATACTACCACTTGAGAAATTTGAAGAGATGATGAGATTTTCATATACTGATGACATGCCACCTAGCCTTAATGAAGAAGGGTTGAATGAAATTCTTACAGAATTCTTTGGGGATGGAAACAATGATAAAAATAATGATCATATGGTTGAAATTAATGACGATAGTAGGGGTAATTACCACCAACATAATGTTGATGATAACAACTTGAAAGACTCCATCAAGCAAGCATCAAAGACACTTGTGTTCAAATTAGGTGCAAGTAGAACTTCAAAAGTGGCATGCACATTAATATTATTAGAAATAAAGTCACTATTTGGTTGGTTAGACAAAGGATTCACTACCCTACTAAAGTGAGTTGAAATATATTTCTTACTTTCCATTATCAATTGGTGTACATAATTTGTAAAAATTCATCAACTTTGTTTACATTTCTTTAAGGGGATTTTAAAACCATATATTTTATATAAAAAATCCTAGTATAGATTGACATATCAAACATGGTCATCATAAGTCAAACATTCAATTGATTTAATCTTTGGAAATATTACAAGGCACTAAAAACTAAAATATTCCCTAAAAAGAATATGTTTCCATCAACTTGTAGAGAGGCACATCTGTTGTTGGTTGAGTTGGGGATTGAATATAAGAAAATTCATTCATGTAAAAATGATTGCATTTTATACAGAGATGAGTATCTAAACAAGGTAGAATTCCTTGTATTCAAAGAGAAGAGATATGATATAGATGTAAAAGGTTCTACAGTTACGAAGAAGGTTTTACGTCACATGCCAATTATACCTATACTTCAATGAATTTTTCATTGAAATTCACTTGCACAATTGATGGACTATCATGAAAATAAAAAGAGTAAAGATGGATTCATGTGAATTTTGGCTGAATCCAAAGCAATGAAACATATAAGGAAAAATGGCCAAGAAAACTCAAATATGAACCCCATAGTATCAAGTTTGGTCTTGCAATTGATGGAGTGTGCACATTCTCTTTCTTAAGCTCAAATTATAGTGTTTGTATAGTCAAATTGATAGTATATAATATTCCCTCATGTATGAGTGTTAGAAAGGAGCACCCTATGCTAACTCTCATTGTTCCAAGAAAACATCAAGTTAAAAAAATGGATGTTTATCTTGTGCCTTTTATTGATGAGATGCAACTTCTATGGAAAGGCATAAGAATGCATGATGTATCATGTCCTCCATCAAATAGGTCCTTCATGTTGTATGGTGTGCTATTTTGGACTATTCATGATTTCCCAGGTCTTGGTGTTTGTTCTGGTAAGATAAAATATTTGCGTATTTACACTCATAATTTATTTTCATCCCAACTTTCATACTTGGTTTATGCTATTTTTTTGATGTTATTAACATTACTTGTTGAATTTTCAAGGCTTCAAATAAAGGGGATATTTGCATGTCCAAGATGTGCAGAACAATTTCAAGGGCGACATTCTAAATATCTACATAAATTTATTTACGCAAACAACAGGGTTTTTCTACCACTAGATCATAGGTTTAGAAATCACCCAAAGATTCAATTTGATGGAAAATTTGAAAATAGAGGCCCTCCCATGATTATGGGTCTAGGAAATTGGATTAAGAAGTATGAAGATGTTGAATTGAAATCTTGGGAGGACTTTTTTGATTGGGGTGATTAAATTGAAGAATCAGAACAAGTTGTAGTTAATAAGCCAGAAGGAATGAAAAGGAAATCCATATTTTATGAGCTCCCTTACTAGAAGGATCTATTATCATCTCACCTATTAGATCCTATGCACATCTTGAACAATGTCCTAGATTATATATTTTGACATATATCAGGCAAAGAGGACACCTTGTCTTCAAGGAGAGATATTGCTCTTTTGTGTACCAAAATTGACCGAAAACATTTGTGGCCAAATAGGGAAAATGAAACATATGCAGAAGCTCCATGGATTTTGAAAAAAAGGAGCTAGACCAACTAAAAAATGTTGTATGTTAAATAAGGACACCTACTGGTTATGGGTCATCATTGGCTAAAGCTTTACAGTTGATGGACATATCACAGGATTTAAAACACATGATTTTCATAATTTTATGAAGATATTATATATCATCATTTAACATTTACTAGTAACATTGATTAAGTACTAAATATATTTTGATATTTTGTTGTGTGCGAAAAAATTACTAATGACCTTTCCATAAATGTGTTTGATAGCATATCATGTAATTGACAATTAGGGGAGATTCTTGTCTTAGAGTTGACTTAGGAAATTCAAAAGGTTGATTATTAGGATTTACAAGGTATGTGGTTATATGAAATGTCCAGGTGTTAGATACATAGAGATATTATATTGCATTTAAATTTTTGACTAAACATTCATACTAATTTACTATTCTTATATTAGGTGGGTGACCTCCACGGAGATCCACAAATGTGAAGTGCCAAAATGGAAGAAGGAAATTGATAAAAAATTATGTGTATTTGAAAAGGAGCTCCCTACAAGTTTCATGGACCTACAAGTCCATTTACTCATTCACCTAGTCAATGGAATTGAATTGGCGGGTGTCGTATCAATGAGGTGGATGTTTTTCTTTGAGAGGTATATGAAAACTCCAAAAATATATGTCTAACAAAAGGCACATCCAGAGGGTTGCATGGCTGAAGGGTATCTATTGAATGAAGCATTTTTCTTCCTATGTGAATTCCTTGGTCAGGATTTTGAAGATGGGCCATGCTTCTGGGATGAAGAACACGCATCAAATATTATTGATGGAGAAAAACAATAATCTAATGGTGTTCAATTATAAATTAGTAAGTAAATTCTTGATCAATGTGGTTTTTTTTCTTGCAATCATTAATTTACTCTATAATTTATTTTTCAAATTAAGAGGATGACATATGGAGTTTGAAATAAACATGTTGACATGTAATAGGTGTAGAAAAAAGTGTTATACTTGACAAGTTCATTCTATACCACATGGAATTTATGAACAAATGGATTGATCTATATGATAAAAAGAGAGAAGAAGTGATAGAAGCAAGGTGATAGTTTAAGAGATCGACCCCAAGGAATACTCCACTTCCCACTGATCTGCTTGGGGAATGGGGCAAAGATTACATAATGGAATGGGTTACTGAAAACATTCAAAATCAAATAGATATAGGTATAGATTCAAATATAGTAGAAGATGAAATCAACATGTCTAGAGGATGTGAAAGAAAGGTATAGTTGAATTTTTACAAAATGTTGTTTCCTTACAATTTTGACACTATTAACTATTTTAATATTCATCATTATATTTTTTTTCACTAAAATAAATGGTCTTTCATTGGTGAGGAAATGTCCAACAATGTGGGCATATGGTCAACATTATCGTGTAGAAAGTGTAGACGTAAAGATACAATCGTTTGACTATAGCATCATGATTGACTTCAAGAAATCTAGTCGATCAAACTCAAAAGATAAGAATATAATTAAAGGGAATCTATAATATGTTGGGAAAATACAATAAATTATTAAGTTGGATTACCACTCTTTTAAATGTATTTTTAAGTGTAGATGGTATGAAGAATTTGAGAGCAAACAAAGACATGATTATACACATAGTGGATTGTTTTCTATAGATTCCTCATGCTTCCTAGCAGAGGATAAGGAGCCTTATATTCTACTAATTCATTGTGAGTAGGTATTTCTTTAACTCAAAAAAGAAGTGGTAGTGAGCATTAATCTATTAATTCATAGCTTATTGTGAATATACACATGTGTTTATTAATCAATATATTTTGTATAACATACGTCTAATATTAGTATGTCGTTCATGTGTAGGTATTTTTCTATGATGATATTTTGGACCTGAAATGGATATTTTCATACATTATGATCCAAGATTAAGGCATGTATTTGATGATGCATTAGTGGATACTGATCAAAACAATGATGGCCAAGAAAATGAGAGAGAGGGATTATGTTATGCATTTTTTGCACACATGCCCTGTCATAGGCACGAACCCCCTCTTTTCACTCCCGACGAGCTACTTTTCTCACGTTCCATTTTGTGTGCCCCTTTCTTGGAGCCTAGATCAGTCATGTGTCATCAAATGATCAAATTAACCTAACCAAATTCACCTACCTAAGTTTCACTAAGTATTTTGCTTTCACGGAAGTACCCCTGTGGGTTTCCCTTCACTCGTTGCCTAACATCCTCCAGGCTTCATCCCTGCTCGCTCAATTCGCTTTTTCCTTCATTTTTGAATTTAGAAACAAGTTTCTTATAGATTTGGGATGTTTTTGTGGTGCTTAAGTGAACTGCCAAGGTTTCATTAAGTTTTAGAAAGTTGCAAAATTTTCATTCTAGAACTCCATCCCTCTATGGTTGTTTCAGAAACTTCATTTGTCCCTGCCTATTCTAGAACCCGAACCCTCCGTTGGCGTTTTTGGAACTCCATCTCTCCTTTATCAGTTTTTCATTCATCCACCCTCGACGTTTCAACTTCTGGAACCCGACCCCTCCATGGCCGTTTCTGAAACTCCATCCCTCCATGACTATTTTGGGAACTTTGTTCATCTCTAGCTATTTTAGAACCCGATCCCTCCGTGGTCATTTCCGGAACTCTATCTCTCCTTTTCCATCTTTTCATCTGTCTTCCCCTAGCATTCTAACTTCCAAAATCAAGCCCCTCCATGGCTATTTTTGAAATTTCATCCCTCTATGGCTATTCCAGGAAATTCATTTGTCCCTGGCTATTCTGGAACTCGGCCCCTCTGTCCCCGTTTCTGGAACTCCGACTCTCCTTTTCCATTTTTTCATCCATCCGCCCATAGCGTTCTGACTCCTAAAACCTGACCATTTCCGAATTAGAGGCAACCAATCCATTGATGCTAGTCATCAACAAGATCATTTGATCCAATGAAGAATGTTGCAATTCCATCAAGAAAAGGGTAACTTTTAGGTAGTTTCAACTATAGTAAAAGGGAAATCAACTAGAAGACAAAACTGCTACAACACCTGGGCATTAAAAGAAAAAATAGGAAAAGGATAACAAATTTATTTTAAATTTTTGAATATTGTGGGGTAGGTGAAGCCCTAATGTAATTAAATTTGGGCTACACAATGTAATTCAATCCCGGCCATTTATTCAGGCTTTGGAAAACTATAAATAGGGATATTCCCCTCCTTTGTAAATGGATGGAGAGCTGGTGTAAAGGAATTTGCAGAAATAGAAGATAACATTGCATGATTTTATGGATGCTCTCTTTGATTTTTCTCATCTGCATGCATGGTTCTACTTCCCTTTTAGTTTAGTTGTTATTTTTTTGAAGGGAAGTGATGATGGTGTTTGTTGTTACAATAATCGATGAATTTCCAGCTCATGCTTTTTGTGGTTTGTTGATGATGAATCACTTTGTAAAGCTAGTTTGAGCTTCTTTAATTTTCTTCTGCAACTTAGTTTGATTGCATGTTCATGATGTGTGTGTGTAATCTGAAAATCTGTAGTCCTTAGAAGATTGCACTAGTTTTGTGTAACTATAGGATCCTCTTGGCCAAGCAAAGCCCAGTTTAGGGAGCTTTTCTACTATAGAAGCCTCCATGATCACTGTGCATTCATAGTTTCAGGTCCAGGAACCTCTTCTCTTCCATCCCCCCCATTTTTTTTTAATATGTAACCTTGGGCAAGGTTCATTGCATCTTATAAAGCTAAATCTGATGTTGAAATGGAGTTCTAGACTATTGTTTGAACCTACAACAAACATACATCAAATCTCCCATCTTAAGAACTCCATTTACAGATCTAACTTCCTCACTTTGTAATTCATCCGTAAGTCCACCTTGTGATTCCAAAAAATCACATGAAACAATTAAGATATTCCAAGCATTGTCAAGACCTGGCATTTGAGACCTTGGGATAGTATTCTGCAATTTGATTATGGAAGATTGTCTTTCAAGAGAGGTGATGCACCTATGAATTACTTATGTTGAGAATTGCATAAAAAACACATCAAAAAAATTTGTGCTAGAAGGAGGGCATGACATGTTGTGGCTACAAAGCTAAAAGTTGGAAGTTGAAACAAACACTTTCAAAGAAGAAATCTAAGATAGAGAGATCTCTTTTCTTGCTGAAACGTAAAATTGGAAGGTTTTGAAGGCAAACAAAAGTAGAGTTGAAATGGACCAACACATGCAAATCAACATCGCTTAGCTACATGAAAATTTAAATAGGAGATTGAGAAGGCCATTGTAGCAGTTTCCATTGGCAGATGGATGTAGAATTCATGGCACCCACATGCGAAATGAATTGGAGTGTCTAACCTTCTTGAGCATAATTGAAAGAGTCTTGTAGGGAGAAACTCCCTTTTGGGAAATCTATCAGCCTTTGGCCCTTGCAGACCCGAAGGAAGAATTGACAACCATGGTAGCCAAGGAATTTGAAGAGTTGATCCAAGAATTTTTGGGCACAAAGGATGGACCAAGATTGGAGGAAGTACTAATGTCAAGCTGGTGTAGATTTCACAATGCACCACACTCAGAAATAGCTTGTCCATCATGTGAAAACATCATCACCCAAGTCAAGGGTTGTTCAGAAAAATTGGGGCAGCCAACTGTCAAGGAGGACAAGTCATCCCATGAGGCAGAAAATATTTCAGCATCTGGAGGACAACACCTTCAAGCTAAACCAAGAAGCTGCACAAAAATAGATGTTGTGACAATAAATAATGAAGTTGAAAATCAAGTAGGAGAAGTTGATTTCCTAGGACAGAAAAAGGCTTTGGTGAAGGTTCACTAAGAATGGAGTTGAAAAGCCTCTCATTCACCAGTAAGAGGAAGTCCTCCAATCTAGAAGAGAAGCTATTTACAGTTTATGATGCCAGGACAGCTGACGCGGATGCTGAAAATCAGCAAAAGGAAAGGGATGACAACCTTGCTAAAACATAAAATGATGATGAAGGTATAAGTGAAATCAAATTAGAAGACCTCTCCTTCATAAATGACAGTGATCGAGAATCTGAAAATGAATGTTTGGAGGAGTGGGGATAGCCAGTCACCACGGTTGTCTACCATCATGCTTCTTTTTCGAGTGATGATGAGGACCCAGTAGCGGAAATATATGATTAACTCATCTCTAGAGTAGAAAAGGATTGGCCCAGCCTGAAATACAAATTGGATTTGGAGGTGCTACTACTACCGAATTGGTCCAGAATTTATAATTCATTGCACTCAGATTTCACATGCGAACTGTGCCAAGAAGCCACCAAGCAAGTTAAAGAACAAGCAAGGTAGCCAAGCACACCACTTCCTGCAGTTGCTTCAAGGACATAATGTGAGGACCAAGAGCTTGAGCCAAGTGACAACTCAGCTGAAGGCAGTCCTCAAGAGGATGTTGGGACAACAATAGAAGAATGACAACAATACAATATCGAGCTTTTGAGTGATGAATTATTTCAAACAAGAAGGTTGTACACCAGTTATCAAGAGTTTATCCTTCTTCAAGAGAATTTGTGCACCATGGACGATAGGCTTTACGACAAGTCCTTGGAGGGAGATTGCGTAGTGGATTTTGGTCCCCTTGATGAGGTTCCATCAATTGATGACTTATTTTTGTTGGAAGTTGTACTGCAGAGGTATGCTCATGTCGAGGAAGAGCACATCCCAGAAGATGGTAGCGATGAATACATACTCCTTGAGCCTCCGAATGGTGATGCACTAGAGTTTCCAGATTGGGAAAGGGGTTCCGTCTCTGTCTATAGTGATAGTGAGAAAGGGGAAACAAGTGAACATCATGATGAGATGCATGAATAGAAAAGAGAAGAAGACAAAGGTGGGGGTGTTGAGATAGTTGCCAATAGAGATGAAGCACCTAGTCGACTACAAGATGCAACTTGGAGCCCTTCTACCATGATCATTGCCGATCCTCCTTCATATTTAGATGGTTGTAATAGGATAGATTCATGCATTTCATTGTCCCATGACATAGAACACCACATAAATCGGGACAAAACTTGGGAAAGGAGGTGGGGTAGTGTGTTGCCTTTTGAGGACAACAATCAAGTGGACACTTGGTTTGCAGAAGATCAACGAGATGAAGTCTATCTTCTTGAAGAACAACTAATAGGGATTGTCGATCCCACACAAGACGTGGAAGAAGTTTTTGCTTCCCTGTTCTCCCTACCTTATCTAGGCTTGATTCCTAAAATTTTGTGCCCTCCACCATGCTCGCCCGAGGTTGTTGATGCAATGATCGATGATGTACTGTGTTTTCTCTTGATGTCAAGTGCTAACACCTCCATGTGACAAAACCTAGGTTCTACTCTTCCTTGCTCATGTTAATTATCATAGCTACACTTATCATTTTGATTATGGGAATGAGGGGAAGCAAACATGTTTATGAATTAATCACGGGTTTAATGAGCCTCCTCAATTGTTGATTCTTCATGATGTTGGGGTAAAATTTCAATGCTACAATATTGAATTTATTTTCTTTAAATATAAGGATAAATCTACATGGTTGAGAACTATAACGATTTCCCGTTTGCTTGTACATGCATTTTGAAATCCAATGGTTGTGAGTGTCGGTTGTCCTTTCCTGAACATAGCTCTTTATAAATATATTTGTACATAGCTCATTTTGATTAGTGTAGCTTTCCTATAAATACTCTGCTTTCCTGCTTTCCTTAGGTTAGTTGGTTTCTTGTGGGTTGCTTTCTTTAGGGTATTTCTTCATTTTTTTTCTTTTGCTGTCATGATTTGGTTATCTTTGGTGTTTTCTTTTTGTTTTCTTTACTTTTGCTTTGTTGCTGATTTGGTGTTGCTTTTATTAGGGTCCCTCTAATTTTGGCTAGGCACATCTGTGCGTACAACAACCATACTTATCACCTAGAGGGTTTGTTCTATGTTTTATTTTTCAAACTCTAATCAATTTTTTAGAGTGGATGGTGAGGGTCTTTTGTTAGTGTCAAGCAATCTGGATGTTTGATTCAAAGTGGATAAGTCATTGGTTGGTTTGAATCTGAAGTATTCCAGAATCTTATATTTGTCACATATTTTAAGAATCTAACAATCACTGTAGGTCCTTTGTGAGGTCTAGCTAAGTGAAAAATCTAAAATTCTTCTCTAGTGCCACTATGATTCTTAGCTCTGAGCATGAGCTTCATTGCTTATGGGTTGAAATAAAAGCACTGAAAAGAGAAAAGAAATAAAAGAAACAAAAAAAAATATTGAAAATCAAAAGAAAAGAAATTCAGCATTGCAGGGGTATATGAATAACTCTATCGGGGCTATGGATGCCCGATCGGTAGTAGAGAAATGCTCAGGAGAATCACAATGACAACCTCATTAGGGTTTTGGACACCTGACTGGTAGCAAGGAAATGTCTTGAATGATTTTGGAGTTAGAATAAACTACCTAGCTTAACTTGACAGAGCATGGGTTCTTGTAGAAATAAAAGGATGGGAATTGATGCAACTGCACATAGTTGGATTTTTAGCATACTGAAGCTTGGATTAACTAGGGGTTTTGATCCTTTGTTTGAGCGTGAAGATCAAAACTATAGATTATGGGTTCGTGATTAAGTTTTTTCATCAAAATTCTCTAGAGAATTTCCCC
Organism: Sequoiadendron giganteum; assembly: GCA_007115665.2. Classification (NCBI taxonomy): domain Eukaryota; kingdom Viridiplantae; phylum Streptophyta; class Pinopsida; order Cupressales; family Cupressaceae; genus Sequoiadendron; species Sequoiadendron giganteum. The sequence continues at coordinate 433,659,878 of CM021108.1, read as the reverse complement.
AGCGAGTCACCATTTGTTGTGCATGTTTTGCACACATGCCCCATTGTAGGTAGGGACCCCATCTTTTCACTCTCGACGGGCTTCTTTTCTCCCATCTCATTTTATGTGCCCCTTTCTTGAAGACTAGATCGGTCATGTGTCATCAAACGATCAAATTCCCTTCACCAAATTCATCTATCTAAGTTTCACTAAGTCTTTTTCTCTCATGGAAGTACCCCTACGGGTTTCCATTTGCTCGTTGCCCGACGTCCTCCAGGCCTCATTCCTACTTGCTCGATTCACTTTTTCCTTCATTTTTGACTTTGGGATTTTTTTTGGTGCATAAGTGAACTGCCAAGGTTTCATTAAGTTTCAAGAAGTTACAAAATTTTTATTCTAGAACTTTGTCTGTCCCTGCTTGTTCTGAAACCGGCCCCTCTGTGGCCGTTTCTGAAACTCTATCTCTCCTTTTTCATTTTTTCATCCATATGCCCTCGATGTTCTAACTTTTGGAACCCATCCACTCTATGGCCATTTCTAGAACTATGTCCCTCTGTGATTGTTCTGAGAACTTCATCTATCTTTGGCTGCTCTAGAACTTGGCCCCTCCATGGCCGTTTGTAGAACTTCATCTCTCCTTTGCCATTTTTTCATCTATCTTCCCTCAATGTTCCACCTTCTAGAACCTTGCCCCTTTGTGGCCATTTTTGGAACTCCATCCCTCCGCGGCTATTCTGGGAACTTCATCTATCCCTGGCTATTCTGGAACCTGGCCCCTCCGTGGCCATTTTTGGAACTTTGTCTCTCCTTTGCCATTTTTTCATCTATCTGCCCCCAACGTTCTGGCTCCGAAACTTGGCCCTTCCATGGCTATTCCGAAAAATTCATCTGTCCCTGGCTATTTTGGAACCCAGTCCCTCCGTGGTCATTTCTAGAACTCCATCTCTCCTTTGTCATTTTTCATCTGTCTGCCCCCAGTGTTCTAGCTTTTCAAACCCGGCCCCTCCATGGCCATTTCTGGAACTCGATCCCTCCATGGTTGTTCCAGGAACTTCGTCTGTCCCTGGCTGTTAGGAAACCCATCTCCTCTAGAGCATGCATTAATGTTTATGGTCCAAATGAGCTCCAAATATGAATATTATGATCTTTTGATGATGCATGGGTGAATTGAACAAGGATTTTGCAAGATTTGACTAACATTTTCCTTGATTTGTGTATGAAATCACTTACGACACTTCATGTATACAAGTTTCAAGAAGCCTTCCGCACGTCCGTTAGGGAGACCCATTAAGAAACTTGAACAAGGAAAAGCACATACCTCTTGCCACTATTCATTTTATGCCCACCTCTCCTCATGACACCCATCAAAAAAGATCGCATTAGAAGAAGGCTTGTGCCAAGGAATTCAATGACAAAAATGCAAGGGGGTGGCCTTGAAGAAAGCATAAGGGGATTTTTCCTACTTTTCACTAGATGATGATGATCTTTAAGGGGTTGTATGCCCGAATCAAAGGCAACCAATCCATTGATGCTAGTTGTCGATGAGCCTATTTGATCCAATGAAATATGTTGTAATTCCATCATGAAAAGGGCAGCTTTCAAGCAGTTTCAGCTATAGTAAAAGGGAAATCATCTAGAAGACAAAACTGCTATAGCACCTGGGCGCTAAAAGAAAAAATAGGAAAAGGACAACATATGTATTTTAAATTGCTGAATATTGTGGGGTAGGTGAAGCCCTAATGTAATTGAATTTGGGCCACACAATGTAATTCAATCCTGGCCATTTATTCGAGCTTTGAAAAACTATAAAGAGGGGTCTTTCCCTCATTTGTAAATTGTTGGAGAGCTGGTGTAAAGGCATTTGCAGCAATAGAAGACAACATTGCATGATTTTATGGATGTTCTCTTTGATTTTTCTCATCTTGCATGCATGGTTTTACTTCCCTTTTAATTTATTTGTTATTTTTTTGAAGGGAAGTGATGATGGTGTTTACTGTTACAATACTTGATGAATTTCCAACTCATGATTTTTGTGGTTTGTTGATGATGAATCACTTTGTAAAGCTAGTTTGAGCTTCCTTACTTTTCTGCTGCAACTTAGTTATATTGCATGTGCATGATGTGTGTGTGTAATCTGAAAATATGTAGTCCTTAGAATATTGCACTGGTTTTGTGTAACTGTAGGATCCTCTTAGCCATGAAAAATCTAGTTTAGGTAGTTTATCTACTGTAACAGCCTCCATGATCACTATTCATTCATAGTTTCAAGTCCAGGAAACTCTTCTCTTCCCTATCCTTTTTTTTTAATAGTAATTATCTAATTGTGGAATCTTCTAAATTCATTGTCAGATGTAATTAAATAAAGTTATTTATTTAATTAGCAATTATCCTCAACTTTCAACCAATTTTCATAAATGAGGTGACAAGTGGCAATTTGTTTCCATTTTTGAATGAGGATGGTTTTTTGGGTTGAAAAAATTCTTCCACTTTCCTCTCAACCTTCCACCTTTCTCTCAACTTCTTAATCTCTCATCATTCATCTTAACAGGTTTGAATTTCAACCATTGATCCTTGCCAACTAGATTCTTGCCTTCGAAAAATCTATAAATACAACCTTCTCGTAAGTAGATTTCATCCTAGATTTCATATGTAGTTACTATAGTTGCATTCGAATCAACATATCAACATTTTATCAATATCATAGCATTTTAGCATTTCAAGTTCAATTTCATAGTTTAAATCATATAGTAATGGACATGCATTTTCAATCAATCTCATTCTCCTAAGTTGTCATTTCAATAAGTTGTTGCTTACACAACTGAGAGCCAATAAATTTAATCAAATCCTTGGAGATAGAGGAAAATGGGAGGAATTCGAAGAAGCTTCTCTCATTTTAGAGTTTGCATTTGTATTTTATAAATTAGTTTCTTTCAATCTAATGCTTCATTGGTGTGTTAGTTTACTCCCTAATTAGTTCACTTATTCTAACAACACACTTCCAAGGTCGTTGCCTCCCACTTAGGAGTGATATCCTCCATCCTCTATCTTAGAATTCTAACTTTATTCTCATAAAAATTTGATTTCTATTCAGAAGTCTTGACAAAATCAGTGTCAAAAATAAATTCTTGTCCAACCTTGACTCTACGTCATTAGAGAGTTAATTTGATTCTTCAAATTTGATAATGTTTCATTGTGGATGTGGCTCATATTGTGTAACTACAAGGTAAATTATTTGTTTGACCTCATCATCCTCCTCATTACTCTCTTCTTCATATTCTTCACTCATGGCTATGTCTATAGAGAACTTCATTTCTAGACTAGGTTGTGAGGGTATGTAATCAAGAGGCTCTATGTCCTCAGCTTGCATTCTTGAATAAATTGTCTGAGGTGCTTCAAATACATTTGGGGGTACATATTTTATTAGTTCATCCATATGAGTGATGAGCTACTCAATTCTTTCCAGACAATCATTTATTTCATTAAATGCCCATGAATAGGATGTGGCATTTCCTTTCTTCCAGGTCTCAATAAGAACAAATTTGTTATATGAAGTCATCCTACTTTTTGTTGAGGCCTCATCATAATTTATTATTACATCATCAATAGAGAATTGGTGTTCATACCTTGATATTCCTTGTGAATAAAACCCTTTGTATCAAAATTTTTTCTTTCATTACCCAATGCTAAATTGTATTTTTCAAATTTTGTATCAATTTCTTCATACCCTTCATTGGTGACTACTATAAAATCTCCAAAGCACAAAGTGTTAGGCATGATAGAATTCTTATTGTATCTCTTAAGATATTTTACATCATATTTAGCCAATTGTCTCACAATTTCCAAATAGGTTATTCTATCTAGAACTGTTTGTGGCAATAGATGTGGGGCTCCTTCAAACCCATAGACTCTAATCACAGTGCAATTGGGAAATGCATACCAATCCCCCTAGTTATGATTTACCTTTTTCCTAGGGTCTTTTTCTTTGGTCTCAATAATTTATGTATTTCAGGAGACAGGTTATAATTACATGGATGTCCCAACAATTTTAAAAATGGCTTGACAAAATATTCCCCAAAATACAAATAATGTGATCTACCATATCTTCTATCCCATATCGAAGTCCACATTTGTATAGGTTTATAATTCCCACTTTCATCTACATATATTATCCTTAATTCTCCTCCCTATAACCTTCTAACTTGTCCTTCATGTAGAAGAAAATGCATAAACAAAGAGTAATGTTTGAAATCATGAATGTTATCATTGTTTCTTTTGATCCTTCCCATCCCTTGATTCAGAGCATTGGCTAAATAACTAGCATAGTCAAATGGTTTGGCATCTTTTCTTTGTATGTCTTTAACTAGGACCATTGGGGAAATTGACATGAGGGGTGGGACCTATACTCCTAACACTTTTCTAGCTGAATAATATGTATATTGAAAATATATTTCAAATAAATCCTCATGAAATGGAAGATTTTCATTACTAGAAAACCTTCTAAGCTAGCTACCTTCATCCCCAGGCCTATGTAATGGTAGATTCCATCTTTAATAGCTCATTTCCATGTGAAGGTACTCTAATATAAGGTCTTTGATTGTAAATGTTAAATTCATACAGCATTCCAACTGAAAAATATAAGATATGAGATCTTTGCAGATAATGAGAATGTCAGACCCATCGTGCGATTGAATAGATCTTCTTTTAGGGTCATATTTGTTGGATAGAGCTTTAACTAGCTCTGTATTAACAAACACATTGGGTACCACTAATATTCCTAGGTTCAATCTCCATAGGTTGTAGACTAGTTGAAACCTATATTGTTTCCTATAATGGTATATCAATAGCTCATATCCCTATTGTGGTGTCCACATGTCTCCTAAATCTTTGTGCTTGTCCCATAAATTATCCATGGAAGGATTTTTCTATGCACTCCTTTTAGGTCTCAGCCTTGACCCCGGGCATTGGTCAATTAAGTCCTAGTTTAGAAGTCTTTTCTCTATTTTTAATTTCTTAATTTTTGGCAATTCTAAGCTTTCTTCCATCGTTCAATTTTCTTATAAGTCTTTATAGAATCAATTTCTTAGTTGGTTTTTGTATATTTACTTCGATTCACACTCATTGGTTCTTAGCTATGCAATAATGGTGAATTCTCAACCTATTTTCTTTTGCTCCCATGTCTAGCGAATCCTTTTTAATTCTTAATGAAAAGATGTGATAAAATTGAGGTATAATTCACTCAGATATAGCTCATAAATGTTGCACTTTCTATCAATTTGTTCATTGGGTAGATCATTTAATTTGAATCTATCAATGATATCCTTGAGGTGTCACATCAATTGAAAACAATCATCATTGTTTCATTGGAAATACCATGATTCCATTTTCACCAATAACCACTTTCTTCATTTGTAAACTCCTTCCTTTCAAGGTATCGGCGGGATGCCATATAATGTATCTTGATTTTCCCTAGTTCCTTTGATATCCTTCCTTAACATGTATTTCACGGCTAATCGTCTTATCGAGTAATCACAGAGACCCATGTTTTCCTTCCACCGATAGGTGTCACTTCCTCTAATGCCTTCAACCTTATATCATTGCATCGAGTGAACTAGACTTTATGCTAGCCCGATAGCCTTATGTTCCCTTGATATACTTTCACCACATGTTGCACTTCATTAGAGTATAATGTATCGCTCCATCAGTGGGATGTTGTGTTCCCTTTCACTAATATATTTTAGTGTTGTTGATATTATTTATTTAATAAGCTATAATCCCTAAGATATGCACATAAGTCCAAGAAATCATGAATTCAGCTAGAAAATTTATCTAAGAAATAATTTTAAATAAAATTTATAAAAAAATCATAAAAAAGAATATTAATTAAATCGTTTTATCTTTTTTTTTTATGCATTAATCTCTTTTTTTGATTCGTAATATGCATCATTGTTGCATGAATTATATTGAGTGCAAAAAATTACATCCTTTTAGCCCAACTAGTAACTTGGGAAAATTCAAATAGCACTGGGTGCCCATGACCACCCTTACAAAAATACAAAATTAACAAGATCCACCATAGGCTACAGATTCAATAATGAGCCAAACAATTCTATATTGACTCAAAACACTAGAAAAAATACTAAACAACCACCCCACCCGATACCATCCTTCATTCTTCTTCATCATAGAATCTAGTGGATTCCGCCAAGTTTGCAAACACATGAAACCATTCCAAGCCTTCCATTTCGTTCAATCCCAACCATCTGCACAGGAATTTGTAGCCAACTTTTTCCCATCTCCTATGTCACTCCAGACTTTCAGCTCTCATGTTCATGATGAATGGATGCCACTCCACCTCTACACCTTGTAGAAACATTTTGTCAATTTTATCTAGTAATGGAATTCCAACTCAAAGTTGTGCCACCACCACCACATCCACATCATGGAGAAAAATTTTCTACCGTCAAGACCATTTTAAGTAGGATTAACTACCTTAGTTTTGGTAGGTTTAGATCTAGAAATGATGCCAAAAAACAAGAGGCAATGTCTGAATTTTCCCTTTTTCGATTATTGGAGAAGTAGAAATTCTTACCAATCAGCATAACTTAATCGGAGTGTCCATTTTTTATACTATCTTCTCAATTCTTCATGCTTCATCACTTGATATAGTCGCTTGGCTTTGCAACGATAAAATATCCAGCTAAGTCCATTAATTATTTTTGCCTCCAGCTTCACTACCTCTTAATTTCATATGGCTCCCTCGAGGTGGAATTTAATTTCCTTTTGGAGAAATGTACTTTCACCACCCTTCTCAATCTGATGCCACCCTCCTCAATCCGATGCCACCAACTCTTGTTAATAAACTTCACAATCACTATTTTGGAGGGCATTTAATATTTAAATCCCTAGACACATATATGTGTCATGTAGTTAATCTTATGTCAAGGCATGTCAAATGTCCTCTCCTTGGGAATTCTTATGGCCATATGGGTGGTTAGCCTTGAAGTTTGATGAGATGACAAGTGTTATCACCTAATCAGAGAAAATTTGTTTATATTCCACATATAGCAACTATTCCTCCTGATACCCTTTTCTTTTGTCAGTTCATCGTTGTATCGAGGAAATCATTATTTTGTCAGCTCGATATTTTGTGTATCACTGATACCATTGTGTAATTTATTAATAACTATCTTCATCATGTCATCATATTATTCCATCGGTGATATAACATGTCATTTGTCCCCGATATACTTTGGTGTCTCTAATATTCTTTGTGTAGGCTATCAGTGAGACAACAAGATGTATTCTAATTATATTTGTTTCTTACTCTGATGAATCAAACCTTGATAGCTCTATATTCCTCATTGATTTTCTCATTCGGTCACCAGTCACTTAAGTCATGAATTAAGTCATTACCAACATATCTTTATCAACCCCCTTGCATAGGTTTGTCAGTCACTCAGTGTTATATCACCCCATTTAATTTTTCCTAAGTTGGGCTTGTTTGTAAATCTTGGCCATATATCGCACACCTTGCATGACTATGACAAGTTCTCTCCAAAATATTGTGAGGTATACAAATGATGGAAATGTGGACTATTTCATTCACTTAGGAAAGCAGGTGGAGCTCATGGGAGAGGATGATATGGTCTCCAGTCAACAATTTTTCATTGGCCGATGAGGTAATGAATGAAGACAAACAAAAATTCAAACTATATTGACCTGATCTTGACCATTCTCTATGCCATCTTGGAAATTAGGCAATAATGTCGATGCTACACTTGGTGGAAACTCGGCGCTAAACTCGACGATAGACTAGGGGCTAAAGTAGGGTCTAAAGTAGGTGTACAATTAGGTGCTAACACTAGTTCTACACTCAGACCTAAACTCAATGAAACTCGACAACAACCTCGATGCTAAATTTGGAATTGAACTTGGCATTCAAACCGGAGTTGATTTATGTTGAATTTAGTGCCTCTTTGTTTTTATTGATGTCATAAATGCCAAGAATAGCACCATCCCAATAAATAGCGTCAACATTTTCAAAAAAATAGAGAAAAATACATTAAAATAGTGGGTGGAAGCAAAAAATAGAGCAAAAAAGGGAGCTAATCACAAGGATTTGTTGTGGTGAGTGCATACTTTTCTACTATGCTCTTTCTCTAACTGATAAGATTTTTAACTCAAATGTTACTCTCAGGACTTTGGTTGAAGGAAAATACATCAAAATTGATCTCGTAGATTTTTTTTTGGATATACTCCAAAGGGGGAGTATTTAGGTATTTAAAAGAAATGGTTAAATCATTCAATATATTTTTATCCTTTTCCATTGATGTCAAAGAGGCAGAGAAGGTACCATGTGAAAAGTTTTTTGGGGTAGAGAAATAAAAAGTTGAGAAGAATTTTTTTTTATGGTTTTCACATCATGTGCTGCCATCCATGACAAAGGAGGAGATTGTTGGAAATTGGAAGGTTTTCATTGATGTATTGGAAGATTACCATTACTTGTATAGATCAATAGTTGCTCTGGTAATAATGGTTCAAGCTATGATCTCTTTGGTACTAGAAGTTTGTTGATCTAGTACTTTGGTCTAGATTATCTTATTTTGTAAGATTCGATCAAAAGTTGATATTACGTTCTATCTCAACATCATTTGCATACATTGATAATATTTCAGTTGACTTGGCTATATGGTTGGAAAGATACAATTACCAGTAGTTTGGAAAATAATGTTTTATTTTGAAGTCTATAGTAAGGTTTTGTAGAGTGCATTGATGTGGGATATTCTGCATCTTCTCATATATTATTGTCTTGCCTTATAGAGTTGAAGATAATTTATTCAGTTTCATCTAAATGAGAATTTGATGTGTTAACAAGTTTTGTGTTACATGTTTGGAAAATTGTGTATGCATGTGAAGTCTTTGATGTTTTAGGTCTAACTTTGGCCGATCTAATTATAATTTGATGTTAAGAATTTTAAATATGCGTTGTGAATATTAAAAGGATCTATCTTAGGTCCATGTTGACTAGTAGCATTTATTACATACTTCTGTTGTGAATATTATTTTGAGGAAAATTCCAACAAAGTTTGTTTTGATTTAAAATGGGGTTTCTCTAAGTAGGATGACCTAATTAGAGGATGTGAATGTATAGGGTGTATATATAAGACATTTTTGGGAAACAGGTGGAGTTTCATGAGCGAAGATGAGAGATAAAAAGGGGATGAAAGCCAAAAAGTGTGAATGTACAAAATTATACATGTGAGCAAAAAAATTATTGAGTATACATACAAAGAAGAGTTTTATATATTGTGCTTCACCAGAACTGAACTCTAGCACAAGGAAGGTGCATTCTATATCAGTTCATCTCTCGGTAGTGATACATACTCTATTTTGTAAATTATTTCAAGTTGTGAGCCTTCAAGGATAGTGTGTCTTGGCAGTGATCCATTCTAATATTCTATACCCAGATATATTATTTTGTGAGTTAATCCTCACCATGGTTTTTCCCATTTTGGGTCTTCCACATAAAATACTAGTGTTCATGTGTATTATCATCTTGTATTGATTCCATGCTTTGACTATTTTTTATAGTTAGGGTTATCTTATTTATTGGATGGATATTATAAAAATGGTTTAATAGAATAATGATTCACCCTCCTCTCAATATTCTAGGTGTTCAACATTTGATCTACTACAAAGAGTTCATCAACCTGACTCACCTGACACACCTACAAGTATGGGCCTAGGTGCATATTAAAATGACATAGCTGGTGCAAAGGGAATATGGGAGCGTTGTCTAGATGAGAAGATTATATTCGTGTGGATAGGTACCCTTCAATATGAGGAGATCATGAGCCTGCTTAAATGAAGGCAATGGATGGATGATCTATGAGAGAAGTTAGTGTGGAGGTTTTATCGAGGATATGACTTCCAAGCATGGGCTAGATGGGATGATATGTACATGAGATTCATGTTCACCAAGTGTTATTTAATTGGGAGGAAATAGTATACTGTGGATATGCATCAACTAGATAGAGTGACCAGGTAGTTTAGAATCCAACAAGACATCCCAAGGCTTTAGGAGAGATATTCTCTTGAGGGTGACATGGGATACAAGTATGTGGGGGAGGTAGGTGATTCCAAACAGAGTGAGGGAATCCTAGGATGATCTAGAGGAGTCCATACGAGACTATAGAGGAGTATTGGATGATCCTGGGGTGTCAAACATGTACATGACATGGTGGAGGGAGAGGATTCCTGAGAGAGTGATTCCACTAGAGATACAAGTAGAGGCCCCTTGGGAGGCATCATCTAGAGGTGAGGGAGAGGCTCAGGGACATAGGAAAAGGAGGGGACCCAATAGGAGGAGGTGGAGAAGGAGGAGAAAGTGGAGGGTGAGAGAGATCTAATGGAGCTGGATGAGAAGGGGTCATGGTAGGAGATAGTTCCCTATTTTCCATAGTTGGGTGATGAATATGCCAAGAGGTAATCAAGGGAATAGGCTAAGAAATTATATATCTAGACACTATTATGATAGGTGGAGGATGACCTCTAGGCTAGGAATATAGAGAGAGATAGTTTTTCAGAAATAGGTGGAGGGGTTGTAGGGTGCACAAAAAGGAGAGATAGACACTATCACAGTAAAGTGTAACAGTTTACAAGTTGAGGTATAGATACTGTAGGGAATGGTGGACATTGTGACAACTGAGAGGGATAACTTATAGTTGGAATACGAGGCATGGGAGAGAGATAGGGTGAGGATATAGGATGATAGAGATAGGTATAATAGAGAGAGGGATTAGGCAAGGGCCTTAGGAGGAGAAAAATATGAGATGATTTGGGAAATCTCAGAGGTAGAGTACTACATGGATTTATACTTCAAGGAGGTTCTAGCAAAGTATAGGTAGTCCTCATTCTCAGAGTTAGAGAGTGTGAGGCAGGAGAGATAGGGGAGGTTAGGGAGTTTATATAGGAGTAGATCCATGAGGTCACCTTAAGACGAAGGAGGAGGTAGAGGAAAGGGATTGGGGTCAATGCCAACATCACATCAGCATTCAAATGCAGCCAACAACGGTTAGATGGGAGAGAGATGGACATAGGTACCCAATTTTAATAGGTGCAAATATTTTGGATGCAACAAAGATGTATATTTTTGATGATACAATCATTTATTGTACTTATATTGATTCATGACACATGATGTTTGACATATATATACTGTTATATTTTATTATACCTATACATGAACTTATATTATTTCATGGATATTATGGAATCTATTATTATATGATATGGGCAATGATTATGGATGTTTATGATATGTGTTTATGTTTTTTATTGATTCATGGGTGATGTATGGATGACGATGATGATGAGATATGATACGATCCATGTTTTATGTTGATACATATGTTATGGATGATTATGATTATGGAATATGATACTAACTATTTTTGATACAGGATGTGATGAGAATGATATATGTATATGATGAAAATATGTGGATGACTAACATGTGTGATGTAGGATGGATGCACATGCTTATATGTGATGGTTTTTTATTATGTTATGGATGTTCATGGATATTTATTATGAAATGTTAGTATGCATAATGAAATGAAAATGGATGCATATGTAATGAAATTAAATGAACCTAATGCAATCTAATAAAATGGATGGTAAATGATGTTTAAATTAATGAACTCAATGCATGATGTTTAAAATAAAAGGCTTTAAACAACCTAGTGAAAATGAAATCATAATGAGATGAAAGAAAAATTATTACAATAAAAAATATATATCATTCTAAAAAATATAAATGTTCATTAAATGATAATGCAAAGTGAAAACGATGCTTAGAATAATAAATCTATATTATTCCAAACAACTTAAATGATTGTGAAATGATAATGCAAAATGGAAAAGACACTTAGAATAAAAAATCTATATTATTCTAAACAATGTAAATGATTATGAAATGATATTGCAAAATGGAAAAGATGCTTAGAATAATAAATCTATATTATTTTAAACAACTTAATGATTATGAAATGATAATACAAAATGGAAAATATGCTTAGAATAACAAACCTATATTATTCTAAACAACTTAAATGATTATTAAACGATAATGCAAAATGGAAAATATGCTTAGAATAAAAAATCTATATTATTCTAAACAACCTAAATGATTATGAAATGATAATGCAATGGTAATGAAATATGAATGATGAATGAATGATAGGTGTAATCATAGAAAACCCTTTCAAAACTGAATCAACTTGATAGGTAAATGGATGGGGGATCTCATTGGCACAACCAAAGTCCAATGATTACGAAATTAAAATGGTAGAAATGTGGATGGAGATGATAGGAAAAATGATGGATGGTATATGAGGGAAATGATAGGATAGTGACCAAATCAAACAATTTAATTGTTATGCATTATTTTTCACTATAAGGAGAAATTATTTAATCTAGCATGTGATACTATGCACTAGGGTATGAGAAACCAAGGTGACTTTGTATAACATGCATAGGACTACATAACAAACAAAAAGGTTTAGCTAACATCTCACAAATTCATGAATGGATTTGGTGGGGCCCATGTTGGAAAATAAAAAATAAAAGAGGTTTCCCAAGTATAGCACAAGAACATGAAGGATCTTGGTGGGTACAATGTGAGACAACCAAGAAAACACGATCAAATAATACCAAGATATTCCCCTATTTTACCAATCAAAGAGCACCATGATATGATGGATCATGAAAACCTCAAGCAAGTATAGGATGAAGCTCAAAATATTAAAAAAAATGCAAAAGTACTGAGAAATCACAATAAATCTCAAATATTATTTTCCATGAGAATGCTAGAGGGATGAATTGATGTGGTATGATGTGAGGAATTATGTATCTTGTGAAGACCAAAGATGGATGGGTTAGATCATAAGATCAACATGAAATGGGATAGTTAAGATTGATTGAAATCTCAAGGGGCTAATGTATTTTTTTGTAAGAACCACCTAGATAGGGACTCTTGGTGATACAATACACACAAAGATGGACCCTAAAGGATAGATCTAGGCCTTGAGGGCTCATCATGATGGCCTTTCCTATGTGAAATCATAGAGGAAGCATAGTTTGATAGACCCTAACAATGGATGATGGAAAATACAGGTTACAACCTGATGATGAGTATATACGATGATGGAACCTAGTTGAGGATGCAAGACCAACCATATGTACACTATATGCAAGTGATAATAACCAAAAAAATCCCAGTTTATATTAGGGTAGTGGATTGGAAAACCAATTAGGATTTTTTATACACATTCCAAAATAAATGGATAAAGCTCAAGAACTGAGATAGTAATTCTAATCCTTTTAATGGTCAATCATTATATATTGTGCAATAGGTAATAAGATGGAGATGAATAGTGTGGATAGGATTTATGGGATGAATAAGGGATGCTTAAACATGCAATTAAATGATATTTAAGGTACATAATTATTAAGACCTCTACAAATGATGCATCTTTCTAGGTTTTCACCAAACATACTTATCCAAGGCCCCCTAAACCATATTTTTTGTTATGTTGTATGGACCTAACCAATTAGCTTCAAATTTTCCTTTCTTTTCTTGATCTTACTAGGTACAATGATTCTCCTTAATCACAATGTCACTAATATAAAATTGGAAAGGATGGACTTTCTTATTAAAGCTTCCATTGAATCTATGTTGATAGGCCTAAAGATGGTTGTCAGAATTGATATTTCATTCATCAAGAAGCTTCAATTGAATTATATGGGAAACATGATCATAATCCTCATCATTGACTAGTTTTTTTAAATGAAATGTGAAGTGATGGGAGTTCATCTTCAATCAAAAAGATGGTGGTGGCCCCATATACAAGGGAGTATTAGGTATTTCTAGTGGGGGTGAGAACAGAGGTGTGATAGGCCTAAAGAGATGGATTTAGATGGATATGTCAATCATGACCAATTGCATTGAAAACTTTCTTCAAGATTTTTATCAAAGTTCTATTTATTGCTTCGACTTGGCAATTACCTTGAGGGTAATATGGTTTTGATCAATGATGTTGGATATGAAATGTTTCACATATTTGTCTCACATGTAGGTTCTTAAATGTCTTTCCATTATCCATTATGATGGTGGATGGGATACCATATCTGCAAAGAATATGGTATAGGATGAATTTGGATATTTGGGTGTCAGTAATGAGGGAGAGTGGAATTTCTTCCACCCACTTGGTAAATGTTTTGGCGGTTGTAATGATGAATGTCTAGACATTGGAAGATGCAAGGTAAATCTTGTTGATTAATTCTAGACCCCATTATGAAAAGTGCCATGGTGAGGTAATCAATTGTAGGTCTTGTGAGAGAGAATGTTTTAAGTTTGTATTTTTTTGGCATGCTACACATTTCTTGACAAACTCACAAGCATCATATTTTATTCTCGTCCAATAGTAATAGTTCTAAGAAGCTTCTTTGCCAAGACCATCCCATTAGTATGTGCCCCAAAAATTCCACTATGTAACTCGTTTAATGTTACTTTGGATTATGCATCATTTAAATAGTGAAGAAGAGTACCATCATACTCTCTATGATAAAGTGTGTCTCCAAGGATGGTATATTGGGATGCACATTGAGTAAATGATTTAAGTTGATTAAGGGTTAGGTTGGTTGGAAGGATGTTATCTTGAAGGTAAGTGTATATATCATGGTACCATGGAGATTGGGGACCAACAACTTTTCACACCATCTTAGTTTTAGGAAGATCATATGTTGGGATTAGTAGTTGTTCAAATAGAAAATCATAGTAAGCACAATCATGAGGTATATCCAAGAGGGACTCAATATTAGCCATAACATCTACAACTTTATTGTGTAGTATAGAAACCTACTCAAATTGAATATGACCAATTTATTTCTTGAAATCATCCACCATGCATTTATATGGGGGAAGCTTATCATCTATAGTTTGAAAATCATCATTAACTTGTTTGATTATAAACTGTGAATCTCCATAGATGTGTAGACCAATGATATTCCATTAGATAATGACTCTCAAACTGGTGATTAAAGTTGCATATTCAATAATGTTATTTGTGCATGGGAATGCTATCATGAATGACTTGGGGATGAAATCACCTTTAGGGGTGATGAAAAAGGATTCCTACACAAATCCATGTTGTGTATAAAACCCATCAAGCTTCCATGGATCTTCCTCTAAAACTGTGAACAAAAACTCATCAATAAATTCTACTACCAAAGGATAAGAATCTACCAAAATGGCATCAACCAATTGATCTTCAATAACTTATCCTTTGATTTATTTTTGATTCACATACTCTATATCAAACTCACTTAGGAGCATGATCCACTTGACCATTTGACCTATTATTTATGTTCTAGATAAAAAATATTTAAGTGGATCTATTTTGGAGATGAGATTGATTGGATGGCTAAGCATATAATGTCTAAGCTTCTATCAGCTGAAAAAAATAACAAGTCATGCTTTTTCCATTGAGGTGTAGTTGATTTCATACCCAAAAAGTGTGTGGTTGATATAATAAATATCTCTTTACTTCCCATTATCATCATGCTAATCTAGGAGTGCCCCTATTACAATAGATGTAGTGGAAATATAAAGTGCCTCAACAAATATTTTCTCACTATGGGATCCATGAGGATGGGTCTATTATCAAGATATTCCTTGATGTTTTTGAAGCCTTGTTGAAATACTAAATGTCATTTGAAATTTGTATCCTTTTAGAGGATATGTGTGTGGAATTATTACACTTATCTACATGCTAAGCTATGAAGCATCACATTGATTGCAACTTTCCCTATAAACTCCATAAGTGCTTTAAGTTCCTAGGTGGAGGCATTTTCGTAATAGCTTTAACCTTTACATGATCAAATTTAATGCCTCATTTGGATACAATGAAACCAAAAACAATTCCTGAAGTCACCCCAAAGAAAAATTTATTTGGATTTAAATGCATCTAGTAATGCTCCAAGTGGTCAAAAATCTACTTCAAGATCTTAGGATTCTCTTATTTAGTCTTAAGTTTTCCTAACAAGTCATCAAACATAATATTCCATTATGATGTGAATAAGATCATAAAAAATGACTGACATGTCATGCTAATAAGTGACTACTATGTTTTTCAAACCAAAGGGCATGAATTGATAGAAAAAAGTCCCCAAGGATTAATGAAAGGTGTTTTATGTTGATCCTTAGCTGTAATTCTAATTTGATTATACCTAGAAAATTCATCCATGAGAGAAAGAATAGAATTACCCGCTATAAGATCAATAATTATATCAATATTGGGGATCAAGAAATTGTCTTTGGGACAAGATTTGTTAAGGTCCCTGAAATCAGTAAAAATATGAGTGCCCCTAGTGGGCTTAGCAACAGGAACAATGTTGGAGATCCAATCTAAGTAATCAATGGGTCAAATAAAACTAGTTGCTAATAATTTATCCAACTCCACTTTGAAAAGTAAAGCCATGTGAGGATTCATTTTTCGAAGATTTTTTTTTACCAGTTTTACATCACAAATCACATATAATGATGTACCACAAGTATAGAATCCAAACTAGGCATGCCAGAATAATACCAAGAAAATTTGATAAATCCATCTTGAAGTAGCCTAGAAAACACCTGATATTCATCTTTGGTTAGAGGCTTGGTTACATAAGTGATATTTGGGGCTCAACTTTTATACCTAGGTTAATTTATCTAGTCTCCTCAATCAGGATAGATCTCTCTAAAAAATGAGTACTCATAAGGGGAAGATGAACATCCCCATCCTCTAATTCTTTAGAAAAAAATTCACTAGAGGATGCACCCTTTATTTTTACTTTTGATGAGTCTAAAAGTGCGTCATAAAGGTTTTCACTAGAAGAACCTTGTTAATTTTTTTGTTTCTTATTTTTGTGGTTAGGGTGTTCAATGGGTATGGTACCTCATTGGTCCCAATCTATCAACTTGAGATGGTGGAGGGAAAGGCTTATGGTTAAAATGTATGTGGATTTGAATAGGAAGGAGACATCCAAGAAATCAAAGAAAAGTATGAAATTTTCTTCTACAAGGATGTCTCCAAGAATAGAAGACTTTGTATTAACATTATTCAAAGTACTAGGTGACAATGTGTGTTGTTTTTGTTTCTTTTCATAAGCAATCCCTTAACATTTTGGTTTAGGGGGCTCAATAGGCATGTGAATACCTTGTCATTCACACCCAATCCCCCTCCTTGCTAATTGACCTTTTGTGCTAGTTTATGAGCTACATGATAAACATCCTAAAATTATTCCATGAGAGGAGGAGAAGAATCGATCTCATCATGGTATACCCACTGACTATCATCATCATCAATTTTTTCTTGTTCTAGAGTACCTAGAGACTAAAAGGTATTAGAACCCACATTCTTAGAGATCATATTCTTGATCACTAGTTCTTGTTGTTGAGGAGACCCTGATGGTCGTCCATACATTTGTGGAGATGGGGGCATAGTGCCTATATCAAGTGTTGCACTCATTTTGTATTCCCCGCATCACTTGTATATGAACTTGGCCTTGGAAAAGTTGGATTTAAGTGTGTATGATGGAGTGCAAGATGTGAGGAGGGCATTGGTATTGACATATGAAGAGGATGGGGTTGCATTTGAGGGTGCAAATTCAACTCATGGACAATGTTGGGAATATGGAAATGAAACATCAAGAGCATGAAAATACTTAAAAGGATAAGGATCAACATGGATGGTGACCTCGATGCTATTATGATATAATTTGAGGCACTAATTGTAAGTGGATAGAATATATTTTATGGAATGAATCCATGGTCAGCCAAGGAGAAGGTTATATGGTATATCAAGATCAAGAACATGTAAAGTGGTATATTACATAGAAATACCCACCTTAATGGGAAGGAAAATGGTGCCTTTTGAATCTCTTTTTGTATTTTCATAAGCTTTAACGGTGATCACTTGACTGTCTAAGTCATCTTGAGTGTACCCCATTGGCTTACTAAACTTCAAAGTGCATAAATTGAGGTTAGAGACATTATCTATCAAGACCCATTTTTTCTTCTATTTAGCAATGATGACTTCGATGTGGAGAGAGAAGTTATGTGTAGAGTCAATAGGTGGCAAATTATTCTAGCTAAAACCAAACTGATACATGAAAGTTAAATGACCCACAAGTGTTGGGAATTTGGTGGGATCAATTTAATTGGGTACATGAGCATCTTGTAAAGATTTAGTGAGGATTTATTTATGGGCGAGAGATGATTTTAATAAATCCAGGATGGATATTTGTGCAAGGGTCTTCCCAAGGTGATCTAGAATGTTATACGATTGGATTACAAGAGGTGGTTGGGCTAAAGTGGATGGTCTAGGCATAAATATTTGGGTGTGATGAGTGGTAAATACAAAATTAGTTTCCTTACCCTTTACACATATCATGGAGATGTGTGGATCAGCTTGTGTGATGCAATCAACTACATTGTTACAATTATAAGGGACTTTAGAATAATCTGCATTATTGGTTTGGTTGTTTTGACTATTATTTTTATTTGACCTAGTATTATTATTTGATGAACCATCTCCTTGATTTTTTTTGGGGAAATCATTCTAGAATTTTTGTGATTGGGTATTACAAGACATAGATTTATTACCCTCATTAACTATCTCACTTCGATTTATAAGATTTTGGATGTAATTCTTGAGATTCATGCATTTTTTAGTGGAATGTCTCATTATCCTATGGTAATCATAGTACTCATTACCTTAATACCAATTGGTCTTTCATTTAGACTCATCAAAATTTTATGTAACTGGATAAGTAACAAACTTTTCTTGGACCAACCTTTGGAAAATTGCATCAAGAGGTTCTTCTAGGGGAGTGAAATTTTGTTTAAAATTCCCTTGATTGCATTGATTGGACTGATTAGGAGGACATTGTGCTTCTTGAGGCATGAATATGATATTAGCTATTATTTGGGTTGTTGTAATTTTGCATCCTTAGGAGGTATTTGCTACTTGAATGTGTTTAGTGTTAATGACATCATCATTGACTGCATTCTTATTCTTGTTCCAATAACATGATTTGTCATTAGATTGTTTATCTTTATCTTTGCTTGAAAATATTGATTAGTCCCTTAGTGATAAGAAAATTTTCAATGGTGATACCTTTTTCAATGACCTTAGAAAATTTATATGCACAATGCAAACATAATTGGTATTTCATCCTATGATGAAAGTTTTCAACGAATATATTCACTAAGTTTTTTTAGAGAGATGACATGTAAGATGGCTTGCTTGAGCACACTACCTTTTTAGGTAACTAGAATTTTTTTCTCTAGGATGTTTTTTTTGTATTAAATCTATCATATCCACTTATTTCTTGATATTCTAAGATAAGTGAGCCACATTTTTTTTGATAAATCAGAAAAAGTGGACATCCTAGCAATGTATATAGAATTAATGTAGATGATCTCTAGGGTCACCATTTCCCTTGTATTTATCAAAATTCATAATTTCAAAGTGCTTAGGGAAAGGGGTTCTGGAAATGGATGGATCAAATGGATAATAATATATTTACTCAAATTTATAGGACTTATTTGAATATATTCCTACTTGTAAGTCCCTTAGAGAAACTTTCATGTCTTCCCACTCTTTGTTCATAGGTGTAGATGAAGGAGGAGTTGCCGCATTGGATTGAGGTAGGGGAGAATATTGACTATATGAAGGTGGTGGTGGAAGAGATTGATCAGGTGGTGGATTGGTATATGTTGATGGTGGTTGGCTGTAAGAAGGTTGTTGTGATGATGGAGGTGGATTAGTGAATTCTTAATATTGATTGGAGTATGTTTTTTTTTGTGATGGAGAAGGATAATAATATGATGGATTGGATTGATATTATGGGGGTTTTTTTGGTACAAATCCATATGATGGAGGGGTTTGAGATGGAGGTGGTTGATATTATGAAGGATTGGATTGGTAATTGTAGTTTTATTATTGTTGTTGATGCGGTGGTGGTTGTGGACTAAATTCTTTTTATGATGGATTGGATTTGAATTGGTATTGGTTGGTGTGCAATTTTTGTTGGGATTTTTTTTGTTGATAGTATTTTTGTTGTCGAGTACAAAGAGGTGGAGGTGACTGATGATACACATCCTACATGGAAAGATCCACAAAATATGAGGACTATGGATTTTGATGATAGCTGGGTGAGAAATAATGAGGTGGAGCGTTGGAATATGAATAGAGTAATTATTGTTGATATTGAGATGATGGATTATCTTATGGTTGCAATGAGGATTATTGTTGAGGTTGGGATAGGATTTTTTGATTGGATTTCCATTTTTGTTGTCAGTAGGGTGGTTTTTGTTGTTGTTGTTGTTGTTGATAAGATGATAATGATTGATTAGGTGGTGGTGGAATGGAATGACCAAGATTGGATTGAGGTGTTTGATTCATAGGAGGTGGAACTTGAGATGAAGATGGAATGGATTTGTTGGGAGTGTTATGAACTATTTGTGTTGGTATGAGAGGAACATGAGGAGGAATGGATGCCAAATAATTTGAATTTTTCCTCTATAATTTCTTGAATGTGATGGATGAGTGGATTTTTGAGATGGTTATTGTTGGAAATTCTATGGGATGGATCAAGTAGATGGTATAGATGTAGGTCCCTAAACATTCCTAGAGTCCAATCTCGCCCCATAACAGGAATCTAGAGAGGAGAGGATGAAAATTTAATGCACACACCATTCTCAAATCTAGGTTGGTACAAGTTCTTAAGACGAGCCTAGGGATCTTGAGAGATTGGGGGAGGCTAAGGGACCTAAGAGATCTAAGGATCTTCAGGTGTAGAAACCCTATTTGTACCCAAGTATTGTGTTATATCAAACCTATGTGAAGTTTTGGTTATGTTATGCCTTGCATAACCACCCCATCTTTTTCCTTGGTCAAAATGGGTCCCCCTTTTATGTTTTTATCCTTGGTTGTTTTCAAAAAAAGTTTGGAGTCTTTCTTTTCCAAAAATTTGTTTTTCTTTGGTTTGTTTTGGTGGAACCGGAGCCAAAACCGAATCGGGTTTTGGGAACTTCTTTCAAAACTCATTCTGATTCTCATCCTAAAAGTCTTTTTGTTGACCTCTTTCTTTTGTCGTTGTCGGACCTAGAGCTGGAGTGGAACTTAGGACCAAATTTATTCAAAGTTTCAAAATCAAATTCCATCCTGACTCTGCCTTCGCTTTATGGTCATTCATTTTAAACTAGGTTTTGTATGTTAATTTTTCTTATTTCAGTCATTTTATTTTATTTTAATGTTTTGTTTCTCTTTATTCTTTGTCGAGGGAACCAAACCCAGAATGGGAACCAAGTTGGAAGGTTAAACAAGTTTTCAAAACAATTTTTCATTTCAATTTCAATTACCATTCTAGTTCCGACTCCGCTCTACTGCATTTATTGCATTAAGGACAAGTTCCATGCATCCGTGGAACTCTAATTTTTTACCTTAATTAGGGATTAACATATAGTTTTTACAATTATTGTTAAGAGATCGAAGAGTGAACCAAAGTTGCAGTAGAGATTTTGTGTGAGTGAATTTATTGAAAGAGAGACAGTTGTGCGCAGATTGCTTTAGGGAGTTACCCTATTTATTTGTGTTCAAGGTAGGGTTTTCTACTTTCATTTTTCATTTGTATTTTTTGCATTTTTTCATTTTTGTTCATCTTGAATTGTTTGAATTTTCTCGAATTCATGATTCTCAGTGAGTTCTTATGTTTTGTTTTTCTTTCCCTATTTGTTTAGATTTCTTATTTTTTCATTTTTGGTTTTGTTTCTTGTCTATTTGTTTTAAACATGGTCGTATTCACATTTTAGTCATGACCGCATCGTGTTGCCCTAGTTTTTAAAATACATAGGTTAGTTATGGTTTTTATAGTGAAGAGTGTTTGCTAAATCATTATTTTTAATTAGAAATCTCCTTTTGCATTCAGACTGGTTAATTAGAAAGGTTAAAGCCATGCCCTAGTTATTTGAAATCGAGGGTTTTCAGTTTAGAGTTTTGACACATTTATGTGTTCATTTTTTTAATTTAAATATGATGCCCTAAAAGTACAGCTGCCTCTCGGTCATATGGGGATTGTCTTATTAGGTTATATTTAAGCCCCCTTTCATTTTGATATGACCTAGTCCTTAAATCATGAAGTTATTTATCAAACTGTTAAAATTAGTTATGACATCATGGTTTTTTTAGGTGGAAGTGGGATCATAATCGATTTAGACTTTGAAGCATGTTTTCCAATGAGTATCAATTCCCTTTTCATCCTATCTTGGACTCCGCTTATAGTGAGAAGTAGGGTTTTCAAAATAACAATAACCTAGTCGGAAGCAGAACCGGAACTGAATATGAAATTAGAAAATCTGAATGAAACCAAATCAATTTCCATTTTGGTTCTGATTCTGGTTACCATTCTAGTTCCGACTCTGGTCCTGCTTGTTATTGCTATAATCTTAATAATAGTTTTGGCTTTGAGCCCGGTAGTATTTTAAAGGAGATTTTTTAGAATGTTTTTATGCTTGGTTTCACCTCTGCTATCTATATAAAGAGTAAGTTTTTAAAGCATATTTTGTGATGTTTATTCAAGGATCTAATTAGATTTTTTGTTGTAGGAAAGCTAAAGAATTTAAGTAGTATCAGGAGAAGCCTCCCAAAGGAATCAGCTTGTAGAAAGATCAAAGGCAGTAGCTAAGCCTAAGAAAATAAAGCTGAAGCATCTACCTTATACTTTGAGGTATAATCATAGGGGTCCTCTGGTCGTTGCAAGCAAAGTGGAATCAGATTGGTTTGATATAACTGACACTAATCTGGCCTTATACAATTTTGGGGAGTTGTATTTGGAAACATTCATTAAGGATATAATAGGGAGAACTCAAAGAATATTTGAGTTTGTCTTGGCTCACATTACCTTATTTCCTCTATCTATCTAGTGCCCGGAGTTCATTCTGACAGTAGGAGGGGCTTTCAATCCAGCCACTAGGTAGTTTATGGATTCACAGGATAATGTAATTATATATCTCACTCCTCAAATGCTCCAATACATGTTTAGTGTCCCGGATCGAAAGAAATTGGTAAAATTGAAGGAGGTAGAAGCTTTAGAAATATACAAAAAATGCAAGGAGACTAACAAAGCTCACTTGAACAAGAAATGGTTAAGAACATAAAAGAAGTCTTTGACCAAGCTTCATGATCAACCAAAGAGGACAAAAAACTACAAAGAAGTATTAGACTTGATCATGATGTTGTCTAGAGTCTTTGGGAAGAGGGATGCATTTCATTTCAAGGAGTGGATTTTTCCCTTTATTCAGACAATATTTAATGGCACCCAACAATTTGATTGGCCAATGATTTTCTCTGATGCCATTCATGACCAGTTAACTAGGATAATGGAATCCAAGTGCTTCTTTATGACTTATGTTTTTTATGCAACAACTAAAGGAGGTATATTTCCAGGCTTTGAATAGAGTGGGAGTATTTGGAGAAGCTGATGGGAAAAGGAAAGTATGTGACCATAATGATCATCTATCTCTACAAGTATCTGAAACACAATTTAGAAGAATTAATGATGCATTCTTATATGTAATCATTAACCAAATTAATGGGGATCCAAGATATAGACTGAGCCAAGAAGCTATGGCCTTTATCACGAAATGAGGATGTTGGTATATCCAATACCCCAAGTTCACTTATTTCAAATCAGTTAGATTTGAAGGTCATCCCCACAAACTTCCAAGATGTAGTAATAGGATGGTTCTAATGGAATTTGTATATCAAGCTCTAGGGGTCAATGCCCGGTTTGGATTGAAGCAAAGAACGTGGTATCATATGTTTCACATGCAATTGGGTGAATATAGTTGTCAACATATTGTGGGAGCGAAGGTAGTTTGTAGTGAATTGATACATTTGAAACTAGGTTTGTACACAGCTTGGAAGTAATTTAACCCAAGGAAGAAAATGAATACCTTTCTTCCTTCTATTTTTGATAAACATTTCAACTTGTTGGAATATTTCTGGAGTGATCTTCAAGATGAGTATGACCTTAGGAAAACAAATAATGAGAGGTTACCCGTCTCAGTCATGGTAGAATTTGGGATTAAAGATGACATCCCCGACACATTAGTAGATAATGGAGTGGTATTAGATCCATCATATGAGGCATTAAATATTCGCATCAAATTTTGGATCCGGTGGACTAGGATAGTGAGGAGACCATTGACATAAAACAAATAGGGAGGCCAGTTTTGGACAGAAGTATTCACTAGGTTGTCCTAAGAACTAAAAATCCTCAAGGACCAACTCCTAAGAAGGGGAAGGGATACAAAATAATCAAGAAGAAATTTCCTTCTAAGGAGCCCTTGTAATTATTCCCTCATGACATTGAAGATATTGAGGTTGAAGCATCGAATTTAGATGAACCAGAGATACAGGAGGGAGATGCCCAAATAGGATCGGTGGTTTTCACATTAGCAGTAGGCAAGTCATCTACTCAAGTCCCTCTTACAGAGCAACCAAGTGGAGATATTCCTAAGGGGACTCTTGATGAAATTTTTGAGTCATTAAAGGGAAAAGAGGTAGAGGTGGAGATCCATGATGTTGGAACGGACATTGATGGAGATATGCCTCTAGAGGAGGAAAGTAAACATGTACTGACATAGGAAGATAAATGGGCCATGTTTGAGGAGGCAAAGAAAGATTCAGATGCTCAAGCACATGCAAAGGCCATAGAGAAGCAAAAGGCAATTGATGTTAAGGCACAAGTTGATACCTTACTCCAACAACAACGGGTAGAAGCCAAACAAAGATCTGATTAAATAGAAAAACAGCAAAGGAAAAAGGAGTAGGAGCTCAAGATCAAAGAAGAAAATGATGAGCTAGACTTAATATAGAAAATTCATGATTTGGAGGTAGAAAAGGCAAAGAAGCAAAGAGAAAGAGAAGTTCTTGTGGCCAGGCTGAAATTTTCTAAAGAGGCTTATAAAGAGAAAGAGGAAGGAGAATGAGTGCAAAAGGAAAAGGATGCTAAGGAGAATATTAAGCAACAAAAGGAAAAGGAATATGCTGATAGATTAAAGGAATAAAAGGAAGAGAGAAATCAAGAACTGGAGAAGAAGAGATTAGAAGAAGAAAGGTTGAAAAGGGAAGAAGAAGAGAAGAGGACTTAAGAATATAAGGATAGGGAGGAAGCTGAGAAACTTGCTCAGAAAAATGTGGAGCAAGAACAACAAGAGATACAAGGGGTTCATTCTCAACCTTAGGTAAATGTGCAACCACCTTCTACTACCACTATGGATTCTTCTTCAACTATAATGACCACTACTCCATGTGCTCCCACTTGGTTAAAATTGGATCTTCAGAAGAGATCAGTGACAGCTTCACAACCTCTCAATTGGGATGATATGATGAAGGAAATTGAAAAGGAAAGGCCCAAGAAGAAGGCCAAAATCCTACATTCCACTAGGCTCACCAATAGAGGAGAAATTTTCATTGAATGTGCCATAACAATGATGGACAAGGATGTAGGAGACATGCAATTGACTGATTACTAGTTGGGCACTGTCAACTTTAGAAGACCTACCAGAGATCAGTAGATAAATTTAATAGATGTGGTAGATTCATCCACTAAATCTAGAATGATGAAAGATAAGTAGAGAAAGGATGAGCTTAAGGCTTAGTTAGATCAATTGCATTCTTTCTTGAAAAGTGTTTCTGCTTCGACTTCACAAAAAATTTCCACAATTGAAACACCATTTTTTCTTAGTAAGAAACAGGTGGATGATTAGGTATAGGTAAGGAGTAAGGAAAAGATGTTGGATAGGTGGAATGATAAAATAAATCAGGAAATAAGTGAAGTGTTGGATCATAGTTTTGAGGTCCAAAAAATAATGGAGGAGCTAATAGAGGAAATGAACCAATATGTCAAAGTATTGGGAGAGCAAGAGGATGAATACAGAGGATATAGTCAGAGGTTGAAGGAGGTTAGAAAATTTTCAAAGTCCACTCTTTTAGAACAATCTATACTGGAAGAGGACAATAAAAATTTATTGGAAAAGACTTCTAGTATACTTCAGTTTAGGTCTAACTTTCTATACAAGAATAAAAGTGAGGTTCAAGATTCTATAAAGGATCTGAATGAACAATTTGAAGAGTTGGAAGCAGTTATTTCTGTCATACTGAATGTTAATATAAAAGTAAAAGAGGGCCTACCTTTGAACCAAATAAAGGAGAAATGGGATGATAGGTTTAAAGAGGTCAAGAAAAAAGGAGATGATGGTGAAGATCTGTTGTTAGATCAGTAAATGGATATTAAAGAAGAGATAAGGGCAGCTAAGAGGGAGTTGACCAAGCTAAAGGAAATGAGAGGATTTGTTGTTGCGGAGCTAGAAAGGATCAAGTTTGAAGATAGGTGGGTTGATGGGACAGATTTGGACATGCTTCAACAAGTCTTCTCTAGTTATGATGAATAAATTATAGAGCAGGCTTCACATGCATGATTGATAACCTAATGCATGCATGGTTTTCGTTTTCTCTTCTACATGCATAAACTGGCAGTTTTTGGGCACATGGCTTTCTTTTCTCCTCTCTATTATTTTCTTCTATTTTAACTAAGTTTCTAAGGTGACTTTAATCCCTAAAAATGTGGATCAGCCTAAAATAGAAAGGACTTCAGATTTTTGTATATCTATAAATACCTACGAGGTATCATATTGTAAGGGTCAGCTGATGAGAATAAGATTTTCCACCTGATAGTAGGAGATAGAATTTTCATAGTTTTTACAGAGATACATTGTTACTTTATTTATAGTTGAATATAGTTACATGTTTTTACACAATATGGAGTTGGAATTGAGTTTTATTAGATAAGGTTGATGAATTATAGTCTATCTATATGCCAGTGATTGTGTTGAAGCATGAGTGTTTCTTATGTGATGGAAATCATTAGAAGAAACCAGATTTAAAGATTATTTCTCTAGATTATCTATGAATTGAACTTATTGAATTCTATTGATCTATGGTCTTGGCAACAAATGGGAGTGTGTTATTTTATCTTTGAAATATTTATGATATGTGGTCGTGATGTTAAAATATGCACCTTAGATGAAAGCAATAGTATGGACTATTCTATAAATTGCACCATGCAATGATTTTCTTGATCTGTTGGAAGAAAATTTGTTGTTGAAGATATATGTCTGGATATTAGATAAGTTTTATTCATGTTTTACTGATGTACGCCTTGATCTATCTTTTTCTTTTACTTAAAAATCCCCCTTTTCATTAAAAATTCAAATGAATAAGTCACTGCTTGCATTTCTTATTACCACCAAAGGCCCCTTGAATATTATAGTTGCATGAACCGATTGAGTGACACCAGAAAGTTGAGAACCAACTACCAAGACCTTGGGAGTTAGGTTAATATACATTGTCTTTCTTTTTCAGGAGAAATAGAGTAGAGATAGTTTGTTTTAACGTTGTTTGTGTAATTTTCACCATCAACAGATCTGGCGCTAGAAGGACGGACTGAAGGAACAAGTTGGGTCGTTGGATCACTTTCATTGGAGAAATATGAGAGGATTTTCAGATCCTCTATTGATTCTAAACCATTACAAGAAATCCAAACCCCGATTAGACCTAGACCCCATGCTCATAGAATATTGATACCTACATTTCCATCACCGCTTACTCCACCTAGATTTCAACCAAATCCACCTACACCACCACTAGTTCAACCTACATCACCACCACTGGCTCAGCCAGTATCACGACCACCTACTTAACCAATCCTACCCATGGCTTATTTTGTGAATAACCCCTCTCTATTAGGGACTATTTCGGGTGGAATCCATGATTTACCCAAGAACCCAAAATTTTTTTGTCCCAAGTACATGCATGGTGAATCAAGAAGTGCTCAAAAGCACATACACGAATTCAAAGATGCTTGTACACATGCTCAAGTCACTCATCAAGATTTGGTATGTAGATGTTTTCCTTATTTTTTAGGGGATGTGACAAATAACTGGTACTTAAATCTTCCCCACAGATTTATTCTAGGTTGGACAGATTTAGAAAATGCTTTCATTAATCAATTCTGGGTCTATGTAGACCCTGCCATCTTGTATCACCAATTTTCCACCATAAGAAAGGAACATCATGAGCCACTGCCTCTGTTCAACACTAGGTTCTAGAAGATGTTTCGTAGACTGTAAGACCCTTACTTAGTAGCTAAGAATATTGCCATTCAGGCATATTTAAGAGTTGTTGATCCCTCAATTGGCTTATTCTTGCAGATAACTTATCAAGCTAATGAGATTTACTCCATGTATAAGGTTTATCATCTAGATATTAAATTGCAACAACGTATAAATCTGCAATCAAAAGGTTTCAGAGTAGCTCTCCCTCCCATGAATTATCAGATGCCTAACCCACCATTGTATAACATTATCTCAGGGATGTCTTACTCCCAGTATGGACCTGTGTCTGAATTACAAGCCCCGCCTACCATACCCTTTTTCGTTAATGGAATGCAAGATTCTTCCCAACAACCTCAAAATCAACAACAACAAGTGGGAGGATCAGCCCATGTTCATTCCCCATCCATAGTGTAGAATGTGCAAAATGAACAAACTGTTCAACTGACTAGTGAGCAAGAAACTCTCAAGAAGACTCTATCTCAAATTTCTAATGACATGACACAACTTAGGAAAAACCCTCTCCGCAATCAAAATCAGAATTATCAGAACCAGGGAGGTTAAAACAATCAGGGAAATTACTCCAATTAGAATGAGAATCATAACACCAACCAGAACTTTCAGAATCAGAATTCCTCTAACCAAAATTACCAAAATTAGAATAGAGGATATAACCAAAGGTTCAACAACAACAATAGCCAATGGAATATTGGGCCTAAAAATGGGGGAGTGCCCCATAATTATTAGTCAGGTGAGGAGACATCACATACTGATAATGTAGGTGACCTTAACTTCATGACTAATTGGTGCAGATTACATGATATTGCAGCACATTCTGAGGTTAATTACCTAGAGATGGAGAAAATAGTGAAGATTGCACAGGTTGGTGCCCATCCTCAAGCAAGAAATTCCAATCAGGATAGTGGGCCAATAAGTATTGATATGACTTATGAAACTATTGAAGATAAATACCAGTTTCCCATGCAAGGAGACAAAGAGCAAGAGGAGGATGTGTATGATGCCCAAGCCTTTCAATCCAAAGGTGGTCACTTTTTGAGAAATTAGAATAAGGGCACATTTACTACATCTGCACCTCCAAACAATATCGTCCCACCTAATCAAAATGCAGATAATAATCCACCACCACCAAAGGGACATTCTGACTCTTAGAATAGAGGTAATCCACCTCCTTTTCCTAAATATCAAGTAAGAAATGATTCATAATTCTATTTTATTGTAGGCCCTAGAAGAGGCAGACCACTTAAAAGGAAAAGGTAAAGCAACTCCCATGAAGGAAACAAATGCAGCTATCTATAAAGGTAAGACTAGTACCCCACCTTTTCTTTTAAGTTTAAGGATTTTTGGAAAGAATTTGCATAACTGTTTATTAGATTCTGGAGCATCGGGAAATGTTATTGCCTTTTCAATTTGTAAGAAGTTAGGATTAAGTTATATCCCGACCAATAAGAAAGTGATTCAATTAGATAAAATTGAGGTCAATGTTGTAGGAGAACTAAAGAACATGCATGTGCAGGTTGGATCAGATCCAAGGATCCATACCTACATAGATATCCATGTGGTTGATATCCCAGAGACATATGGTATGCTCCTAAGTCTGGAGCTAATAAAAATTATTGGGGAATATTTTTCCTTGGATTTCTCTCACATGTGGCTACCCTGGAAGGGGGTTGCTACACAGATAAGGATTGAAAGTGAACCAAGACTCAAGAATATGATTAGAAAATATGATGCTTCAAATGAAGTAGCATATTTTGAGATTGAAATAGGATTTTACAAATAGGATGAAGTCCTTACTTTATCTGTACTTAATCCTGGGGATACATTTCCCCTAGACCATGGTGACCCAATGATCTGTATCAACCAACAAGTTTTAATAAGGAAATTGCAACAAGATAAGCTGGTGTTAGGAAAAGAAACTGATTTGACTTTTTTGTTACTCCCTAATAGATGTAGGATTCATTATCACAATCATTTGGATTTAGCATGCCAATCATGCCTAGATATCTTAGGTTATGTAGACTAGCCTCAACAAATATGTCAAGAAGAACCCCAAACTCCTGTCAATGAGTTTTCTTTTAAAGTCAAGGATGTCACCATTCTCACCAAGACTATCTTTTCTCAAGAGGAAGATCCCTCACCAGTAGAGAAAACTCAGGTTCTGAACTCTAAAATACAAGAAGAGGCTGACGTGTCTCAATTCCTATTTAATACACCTACCCTAAATACTTTGCCAATGCCCAAGGCATTGATAAAAAATAGGTTGGATTGCAGTTTAACTTGAGAAGTTGTTCAGGAACTGATTTCTGAGCAAGTTGAAAACATAGAAAAATATTCAAGTCAACTTTGTCCCAAGTCAATTCCTAATGACCAAAAAAAGTCTGAGCCACCACACATTCCAAGTAAGTCATCCCTTATTACCCCTAAGAAGAAAGAAACCCCAGCCAAAGACCAATTGTGGACTCTTTAATTTGATGGTTCTAAATCTAAAGTAGGAAGTGGAGGAGGGATTGAACTAACCAACTTGGAAGGGAAAACTTACTTTGCATCTTACAAATTTCAGTTTGGTTGTACAAAAAATGTGGCTTAGTATGAAGCACTTGCTCGAGGCCTTATTTTTCTCATAAAAAGAAGGTTGTTGCTCTCATAGTTATAAGGGATTCTAAAGTGATTGTAAAATAGGTACATAGCCAGTATACATGTCATAACAAAAGACTATTTGTGTACAAAAATAGAGTTTGGAATTTAATTGAAGAATTTGATGCTTTTGGGATTAGTCTGATCCCTAGAGAAGCTAATCAAATTTTAGATGCACTTGTTGTTGTTGCTAGCACCTTGGTACCCATGCAAGATTCTGATCTAAAGAGATTTTTCAGTTGAACTAATTTTAGTTCTGGTAGTCCCTGATAATGTACAATTTTTTTAGGTATTTGATGATGATCAACATAAATTGGCCTTTTTGACAAATTCAAATGTTTTTCAACGGTAGATAATAGATGAATATGAAAGAGATCAGGGAGATTGGGATCCTAAGAAAGAGAGTGAAAAAGGGATGTTGGATTTGAAAAATAATAGCATTCCAAAAGGGATGGTAGCTTTGGAAAGAATATTTGATTCTGACCCACGGGCTCGTCAAAAGATGCCCATAGAGAGTGAATGAGGGAAATATGAATCTGTCAATTTGACTCACTCAGGAGTTGAGAGGAATGTTCTCATAGGAAATACTTGTCCTCGAGAAATTAAGGACCAGATAATTAAGGTTTTGGACAAAAACATTGAAGCCTTTTCTTGGAGTTATGATGATCTAAAAACCTTTGACACTTCGATGATCACACATACCATACCTCTCAAGCTAGAAGCCAAGCCCTTTTGTCAGAAACAACACCCAGTCACTACTTTAATTGAGCCCCTGGTCCAGAAAGAGATGCAAAATCTCCTATCTGCAAGGATAATCTTTCTTGTTAGACATTCTACCTGGGTGGAAAATCTAATTCCTGTATGCAAAAAGAATGGTTAGATCAGATTATGTGTTGATTTCGGGAATCTAAAAAAATCCTCTAAGAAAGATAATTACCCATTGCCCTTGGATATCAAATGATGTCATTTTTAGATGGCTATTCTAGTTACAATCAGGTTCTTGTCAGTCATGAGGATAGAATGAAGACAACTTTCACCACCAAATGGGGCACATTTTCCTATCGGAGGATGCCATTCGGTCTTATCAATGCCAAAGAAAATTTTCAAAGGGAAATGGATGTAGCTTTCAAATACTTTATAGGAAAGTGTATAATCATTTATGTGGATGATTTAACCATATTTTCTAAGAATAGAAAAGACCATGTTTTTGGTCTGGAAAAGGTTCTCAACAAATGCATAAGTTATGGTGTCTCTCTCAATCCAAAGAAGTGTGTGTTTGGAGTATCTGAAGGGAAACTCCTGGGTCACATCATATCAGAAGAAGGGATATCCATAGAGCATGATTGAGTGGAGGCCATCTTGAAATTGAAGGGGCCAGGCAACAAGAAATAAATGAGATCCTTCTTCGATAGGATCAATTTTGTTAGAAAGTTTATAATAGGGTTTGTAGATATTGTCAAACCTATAAATGAAATGATGAAGAAAGAGGAAAATATTGAGTAGAGTGATCAAGCTAAATCTTCTTTCTTGCAGATCAAACAATCTATATATGAGGCACCTATTTTGACAAGCCCAGATTATTTAAAGCCTTTTTATATCTATTATTTTGCATCTAACCATTAATGTGCAGTGGTGTTAACACAATGAAGAGGAGAGGGAGAAGAAAGACCTATTTCCTTTATGAGATCTCCATTTAAAAATGCAGAAGTAAGATACCCACCACTGGAAAAACAAGCCTTTGCATTAGTACAAGTGGTAAAGAAGTTCAGACATTACATTTTTCAAAGTCAAGTAATGGCAATAGTTCCAGATCCAAATGTGAAGTCTCTTCTGATGCAAATTGAATTAGGAGAATGAAGAGGAAAGTGGATGGTGATTTTTCAAGAATTTGACTTAGAGATTCATCCAATGAAGCTTGTATGAGGGCAGGGTTTATCAAAAACAATGGCAGATGTGGAAAAAAATATTACTTGTCACTAGTACATCGTTCAGTCATTTACTAAGGATCCCTGGTACACAGACTTGATTTTCTTCCTCCTCAATAATAGATGTCCAGAAGGAATGAATGATACTCAAAGGATAGCATTGAGGATGAAGAGTTCTCACTACATGCTTAAAGGGGGATCCATCTACAAAAATAATTTTCAAGGGATTTACTTGTGTTGTTTAGATTAGCAAGAGGTCGAGCATGCTATTTCTGAGTTTCATGGAAGACATGGGATAGGACATGGATTTGCGGAGGCTTTAGCCCATCAGATTCTTAGATTAGACTATTATTGGCCTTATTTATTTTAGGATGCACACCAATATGTTAGAGCTTGTCATGTATGCAAAACTTCTACACCTAGGGAAATAATCTTGCAATGCCTTTACAAAAAGTGTATGAGGTAAAGCCATTTGCTCAATGGGCCCTGGATTTTGTAGGAGTTATTAATCCCAATTCTTTTGTAGGACATAAATTCATCTTGACTGCAACTGACTATTGTACACATTGGACTGAGGCCTAGCCCTACAAGAATAGCACCACTAAGGTGGTCATCAAGTTTTTGACTAAGAACATCATAACCAGGTTTGGAGTTCCATTTTCTCTGGTATGTGATAATGCCCCTACTTTTTTTTCTGCTGAATTCATTCATTGGGAATATAAGCATAAAATTATTTTGAAATATTCATCTAATTACTACCCTCAGGGAAATGGAGTGGTTAAGTCCACTAATAAAAACTTGTTGGAAGTAATAAGAAAATTACTAGAAAAAAATCCTAGAGAGTGGCACACCTAGTTGAGATTTTCCTTATGGGCAGATCGAACCGAAATCAAAGCAGCTCTAGGAAATTTACCTTTTAATTTAGTCTATGGTCAAGACCCTGTCTTCCCAATCCATTTACAGATACTTTTTCTTAAGTTCATGCAGGAATTTTATACCAAGGATTATAGGATTGAGGTTAGATTACTTAATTTTCTTAACATGGAAGAGAAAAGGGATGTTTCTTTGTAGCAATTCTCTAAGCATCAAGTTGTCATCAAACATTGGTTTGACAAAAGAGCTAAGATAAAAGCCTTTAGGATATCAGATATTTTTTTACTATGGGATAAATCCAAAGAAAAGAAAGGATATCAACAGAAGTTTGATAGACTCTGGTTAGGTTTGTATCAAGTGGCTGAGATACTAGGTGAGAATTCTTTTCATTTAAGTACCTTAACAGGAGAGCCTGTTCCATTACCGATTAATGGCTAGTTTCTCAAGCACTATTTTTGTGCATAGAAAGGTTTGATGTTTTAAAGAAAATATATTATACTATATCATATGTAATTAATTTTTTTTTTTTAGTTTTTGTTTGTAAGTTTTTTATGTTGTTTTTATTTTTTATTTTTTGTGTTTTGTTTTGTTCTTTTTCCTTGTTTTTGTTTGTTTTGTTTTGTCTTGTTTCGTTGAGGATCTTCATTTTGTTCATCTCAAGACAACGGGTTGTTATTCAAAGTATGCTACTGATACTAGGAGAGAAATTGGTTTAGGTATTTTCATCATCATCATTGAAAAGGATTTCGTTCTGAAACTCATGTTTTATGATCATTTTGGTCTGGGTTTGAAAAGTTATTAAGGATAAAAGTTACATTGTGAATATCTCATGAAATATGATCAAACATTTGTCATCAAATTAGAAGAACATCCACGTAAGTAAATTCCTATTTGTTTTAGGATGGTTCTACCTTTGATTCAAGTGAAAAATCTGATTCCAAGACTATCATGAAATCCATTGTATTTCTCAACCCATATCTCAGATCCATTGTGTTTGAGTATTGAGGAAAGTGCATAAAAATTTCCACAAGAGAAGCTTGAGTAAAAAATGATAAAAAAAAAGACTAGGCAAAATCAATATCAAATGGGTAATCAAGTATCTCTATCAAGGCTATGGACGTCTGGCTAGCAGTAGAGAAATGCTTTGAAAGAACTAGAGGTATCTTTGTCGGGGATATGGACGCCTATCTAGTAGCGGAGTAATACCCAGGATTTTATTGCATGATAGTTAAAGGACTCAACCTATGTAGCTTGGATCTTAGGAATAGTTGTTCATGAATAGAGAAAGTATCTATAAAGAATGATGCAAAATATATGCACACACTTAGATTCAGAAATAAATCATGAGCACATACATCTGAGATTCCAGCTCAACCTTATTCTAGATATATTTGATCTTATTCAAGTTAGCATGCTTCATAAACCAAGTATTTTTTGGGTGACTAAAATTTTCTTTGGGTATCTTGAAAATGGGTAAAACATTTTCCCAGTCGAATCACCATTTGTTATGCCTTGCATAACTACCCCATATTTTTCCTTGGTCAAAATGTGTCCCCCTTTTATGTTTTTATGTTTTTATCCTTGGTTGTTTTCAACCAAAGTTTGGAGTCTTTCTTTTCCAACACTTTTTTTTTCATTGGTTTTTTCTGGTCGAACCAGAGCCGAAACCGAATCGGGTTTTGGGAACTTCTTTCAAAACTCATTCTGATTACCATACCGATAGTCTTTCTATTGACCTATTTCTTTTATCTTTGTCAGAGTCGGAGCCAGAGTGGAACTTAGTACCAAATTTATTCAAAATTTCAAAATCAAATTTCATCTTGACTCTGCCTCTGCTTTGTGGTCTTTCATTTTACACTAGGTTTTATATGTTAAGTTTTCTTGTTTTGGTCATTTTGTTTTATTTTAATGTTTCATTTCACTTTATTCTTTGTCGGCGGAACCGGACCTGAAATGGGAACCAAGTTGGAAGGTTAAACAAGTTATTCTAAAATAGTTTTTAATTCCGATTCTAGTTACCATTCCAATTCTGACTCCACTCTACTCCATTTATTGCATTAATGATAAGTGTCATACATTCATGAAACTTTGAGTTTTTTCCTTAATTAGGGTTTTGTTGGTGTTTAAAATAACAACTCAGCTAGAATTTGAAACTCTCTAAGAGCTAGCCAACCTCTATATTAAAGAACAACAAAGAATAGTGGCCAACTGACAAGATTCAATCAAAGATAGAAATCTCCTACACTTTTGGCTCTGCAGGACCAAGGTGGGTAAACCTAAACAATGCTCAAAAATTAATTCACTCATACACTAACATTGTTTTACAAAGCAGATAATTCCCAATGAAACAACACTAAGGGAAGCATTGACAACTTTAAATTTGGCTAAATTCTCAGCAACTCAACCCTCTCTCAGCCATTGGAAAGCAGGACACATAATAACATAGTAATATTAGAAATGATTTTGCATTTAAAGTTGTTTCTAAAATGCACAAACTAAAAAATAGATTAGTGCCAGTTCTGGGCCATGGATTCAAACACATAAAATGAATCTCCAGCAAACAATCTTCAACCAGTGGATTTAAGTTGCTAATGCTTTGCATTAACTGTTAGTGCCTTGCACCAAAAATCCCTCTCTTATCATCAATCAAATTCTCATTATCAAATCCCATCTACACACCTGAAATCACAATCACCTGCTCAAAAAATTTTAACCATTTCCTTGAAACAAAACAATGAACAGACAAAACAATATCATGAAACTTGAGATGATAAACTCAAGGATACTTTGTATTATTGAATTTATATAACTAAAAGTGTACAAAAATGGAGACAATTTGATAACATTCATGAATGTGGAAACACCTTCATGATATAATTGCATAAACTGGTTGTATTTACTCTTGAATTCATAAAATTACAGCTTGCAAACTCAAACAATGACTTAGAAAATACAAATCTCTATCTACCCAGTCCAATACAAAAATTTAGAACCTTTTACAATGAGAGAATAATAGAAGATATAGAAGAAGAGAGGTGGGAAGGAGCAGCCCTAAATTCAATCTGCAAATGCCATCTGGAAGCTCCATTCACCGTTGAGAAAACTGAAAAGAATATCTTCTCCTCTTCCTCTATAGCAACAAACTTATTCCCTCAAAAATAACACTTGCTCATCATTGCCAAGCAACAGAAAACATGCCCATGTGGAGATTCTTCAAAATCACCCCAGCTGCAAAATATCTCTTCCCATGCAAATTTTGTTTATGTTTTCTGCTCTTCATTTGTTGCACTTTATATTTTGCTTCCCAACAAACATATTTGATTATAAAGTGAATAAAATTCACTTTATACAATACCCATATTCAACTCAACTATAAAATGAATAACTCACTTTATAAAACATCACCAGTGAATATTTAATTCACTCTTCATTTAAAACCTTCACCCGACATGTCTCGTGCATTTTACACAACAAAAGAATTTAAATATTTCATATTTGAGCTTTTACTTTTACCACCATTCCTCATTTTCACCCTTGTGGATAAAAACATACTATCCCCATATTGCATTTTATAATAAAAAATGTCTAGCAAATAAACAATTTATCCGTGCCTCATTTAAATATTTCATATTTGAAATATTTTATACTTTACCCCCTCGGGTGAATTATTTTACCACTTAATAAAGTTTTCCATATAAAAATAGCAATGGGCCCACCCCGTTTTAAACCACAAACCATTTAATCTTTTGAATTTTTTTAATAAAAATTCCCATTGTGCATTCTCGCACACCTCGTGACATTTTCCATTATGTCATCGTTCCTCTTGCGAGGCTTGTGAGAATGCATGAAAATGCCCTAATTTGTTTTCCTGTGTGTTCCCATGCTTGAGCATCTTCTATTCATGGCCTCTTCATCGAGCTCCTTCCATTTTGATGGATCCTCATACCCCATTCTAGGTCGCACATCCATCCACTCACCCTTGACTGACTGCGGGTTGTGTCCTCTTTTCACCTGCACCAATCTTCCTCCATATGTTGGCCATGGGCTCCTCTATTTCACTAGTTTGAGCTTCTCCTTTGCATTGCTGCTTGGTCTCCATTCTATAGTGCATGCCCCTTGTACTTGGTCGTGCCCATCATTGTCCTATACGCATGAGCCTCCCAGCTTCCATCCGCTTGGCCTTACTAGCCGCACCCGTTGACCTCACCACTTCCATCCGCCTGGCCCTATGCCATGCACGTGACCCCCCCAATTTTGATAGATTTTTATAACTGTTCTAAATCTCCCATGATTGACATAGGCACATGTAAAAGGAAATGGCAGTATACCTACCAATTGCATTTTCTTTAAAAAAATTTGCAGTTAATTCAATGAGTCCATTTCATGTAACAAAGTAATCGATGGAAGTCTTCGTCCTTGAAGACATTTTATCCACACAACCTTGTGATACATTTCCCTTGTGGTAGAAATCATAATTCCTGTATACTGCATCTTGTTTCAGAATAATTAAAATAGACTTATCTCTCGAACACAAGATGCATCAAAATCATGCTGAAGTCTTCTGGTGAAGATTAAAACTTGCACTGAGTGTTTTGCACAAGAACCCTCTAATGTGTTATGCAACTCCATTAGTGAAGGTTGTATTGGATTAAGGTCTTCCATGAAAGGCCTCTTAAATTTGTACGGTGACAAACCTCTTCCATTTTTGTGCATATAATTGCAAGATAATTCAAGACATCTCCCAAAGCAATTTTTTGATGATTCATTGTAATTAATAATACCGGATAGAAACAATGCCCCTGCAAGCTATTTTGCATTTGCTTCCTACTCATAGTTGTCATCACAACACCCCCACATGTGAATTAACCTACATTGTGTACTCGAGCACTTGCAACATTATTTCTATATGTAAATCACTATTTTTTGTTGTACCACAACATTGCAAATAATTTTAACAGTGTCAACCTCTAGAGTTTTTTTTATCCATAACTTACAAACAACTCAAGGAACAAGCTATCCTCAAACTGTGTAACAAATGTCGGGTCCTTCATGGACCCGACTATAAAAAATTTCATTTTCAAACAATTTTTACCCTCAAATGGTCTAATACTACCTTTCGAATACTTTTGAAGTTGAAAAACGAACTGGGTCTACATCAAAATCAGTTTTCTGACACTTTTGCCAATGGTCAAACAAGGCCAAGTTGACTCTAGAATCGGCCTTGAAAATTGGGCAAACGACCTCATGAAACCATAAAAACTTGCAAGCACATAGTCATTTGACCCAAAAGTATAGTGCAAAAGACAACTTAGAGAAACAAATCACGAGGAACCGGATATTAATCAACAAAGTTGCCCAGTCAGGCTTTTTTGAAACAACAGTTGTTTTGAACCAACACAAATTAATCCAATTGCCAATTTGTAAAAAATTAGTGAATCAAATCTTGGAGATTTGCCATCAGACATGCAAGTTCATTAAGATACCCTGAGCATGTGTGCAAAAGTAATTTTCTTGAATCATCATCGATCAAAAGATATTAACAATTGAAATTGACCATTCAGAAAGGCTCTCAGGAATGCAGTTGCAAAACAAAACAAACTGCATTTGGTTTCGATCTGCTAAAAATAGCAAATCAGATCATCAGGTTCTGAAAACTGACACCCGAGATCATTTTGATACGTGGAATATGGAACAATATTCATTTTGTCATGATAGTGAACTAGTTGCAAAAACCAAGCTCAAACAAGAAGTTGTTTCACAAAACAAATAGTCTGCAAACAACAAAACAGTGTCAAAAACCTTCCAGCTTCACTTTTCGAAACGCTGACAAAACTTATCATGGGAAGCTAAAATTTGACAAGCCTACTCACATTTTCTACTAAGTATGTCTGCAAACAGGTTTTGCACGACGATCAACAGGCTTCAAAATGCAAGCTTCCAAAGTGGGTTACTTGGGACTGATTCTTCAAGTGCACTTCTAAAAGTGCAGAAGCAAAATTTTGAAATAGGCATCTCAAATTTTGCAAATTTGAGAGTGCCATCAGGATTAACCTGTAGTTTTTAACATTATTGTTAAGAGATCAAAGAGTGAACCAGAGTTGCAATAGAGCTTTAGTGCGAGTGAATTGATTGAAAGAGAGATAGTTGCGAGCAGATTGCTTCACGGAGTTACCCTATTTATTTGTGTTCGAGGTAGGGTTTTCTAATTTCATTTTTCATTTGTATTTTCTCTTTTTTTTTTGTTTTTGTTTGTCTTGAATTGTTTGACTTTGGGTGATTCGTGATTCTTAGTGAGCTCGTATGTTTTTTTTGTTTCCCTATTTGTTTGGATTTCTTGTTTTCGTTTTTAGTTTTGTTTCTTGTCTATTTGTTTTAAACATGGTAGTTTTCACGTTTTTGTCGTGACCACATCGTTCTGCCCTAGTTTTTAAAATACATAGGTTAGTTACAGTTTTTACAGTGAGTAGTGTTTTGTAAATCATCATGTTTACTTAGGAATCTTGTTTTTCATTCAGCTTGGTTAATTAGAAGTGTTAAATTCGTGCCCTGGTTATTTGAAATCAAGGGTTTTTAGTTGAGGGTTTTCACGCATTTCTGTGTTCATTTTTTAAATTTAAATATGATGCCCTAAAAGTAAAGTCACCTCTCAGTCATATGGGGATGGTCTTATTAGCTTATATTTAAGCCCCCTTTCATTTTGATATGACCTAGTCCTTAAATCATGAAGCTATTTATCAAATTGCTAAAATCACTTATGATGTCATGGTTGTTTTAGGAGGAAGCGGGATTAGAATTGATTTAGAATTTGTACCATGTTTTCCAATGAGTATCAATTCCCTTTTCATCTTGTCTCCGACTCCACTTATAGTGAGAAGCAGGCTTTTCAAAATAATGATAACCTAGTCGAAAGAGGAACCATAACTGAATATGAAATTAGAAAATCTGAATGAAACCAAATCAGTTTCCATTTCGGTTTCGATTTTGATTACCATTCCAATTCCAACTTTGGTCCTGCTTGTTATTATTGTAATCTTAATAATAGTTTTGGATCCGAGCTCGGTAGTATTTTAAAGGAGATTGTTTAGAACGTTTTTATTCTTGGTTCCGCCTCCGCTATCTATATAAAGAGTAAGGTTTTAAAGCATATTTTATGATGTTTATTCAAGGATTTAATTAGAGGTTTTGTTGCAAGAAAGCGAAAGAATGTCAAGAGTATCAGGAGAAGCCTCCCAAAGGAATCGACCTATAGAAACATCAAACACAGCAGCTAAGTCTAAGAAGATAAAGCTGAAGCATCTACCTTATACATTGAGGTATAATCATAGGGGTCATTTTGTCACTGCAAGCAAAATGGAATCAAATTGGTTTGATATAACTGAAACCAATCTGGGCTCATACAATTTAGGGGAGTTGTATTCAAAAATATTCACTCGGGATATAATAGGGAGAACTCAAAGAATAGTTGAGTCTGGATTGGCTCACATTACCTTATTTCCTTTATCTATCCAGTGCCCGGAGTTGATTATGACAGCAGCAAGGGCTTACAATCTAGCCACTAGGCAATGTATGGATTCACAGGATAATGTAATTATTGATCTCACTCCTCAAATGTTCCAACACATGTTCAGTGTCCCGGATCCAAATAATTTGGTACAATTGAAAGAGGAAGAAGCTTTAGAAATATACAGAAAACACAAGGAAACTAGAAAAGCTCACTTGAACAAGAAATGGTTAAGAATAGAAAAGAAGTCTCTAACCAAGCTTCATGATCAACCAAAGAGGAAAAATTTTTACAAAGAAGTATCAGACCTGATCATGATGTTGTCTAGATTCTTTGGTAAGAGGGATGTATTTCATTTCAAGGAGTGGATCTTTCCCTTTATTCAGACAATCTTTAATGGCACCCAACAGTTTGATTGGCCAATGATTGTCTCTGATGTTATTCATGACTAGTTAACTAGGATAAGGGAAACCAAGTTCTTCTTTATGACTTCTTATGTTGTTTATGCAACAACTAGAGGAGGTATATTTCCAGTTTTGAATAGTGTGGGGATATTGGGAGAAGCTAATGGGCAAAGAAAATTATGGGACCATTATGATCAGCTATCTCTACAATTATCTGAAACACAATTTAGAAGAGTTAACGATGCATTCTTATATGTAATCATTAACCAACTTAATGGGGATGTAGGATATAGATTGAGCCAAGAAGCTATGGCCTTTATCACAGAATGGGGATGTTGGTATATCCAATACCCCAAGTTCACTTATTTTAGACTGGCTGGATTGAAGGTCGTCCCCACTTACTTCCAAGATGTTGTAGTAATAGGATGGTTCTAATGGAATTTGTATATCAAGCTCTGGGGGTCAATGCCTGGTTTGGATTGAAGCACAAAACAGGGTGTCATAAGTTTCCCAAGCAATTGGGTGAATACAACTGT
This sequence comes from Sequoiadendron giganteum, assembly GCA_007115665.2. Classification (NCBI taxonomy): domain Eukaryota; kingdom Viridiplantae; phylum Streptophyta; class Pinopsida; order Cupressales; family Cupressaceae; genus Sequoiadendron; species Sequoiadendron giganteum. The sequence goes on along the minus strand of CM021108.1, from coordinate 433,617,723 downwards.
AAACATCTTGTGGGAGCTAAGGTAGTTTGTAGTGAATGTATACATTTGAAACTAGGTTTGTACACAGCTCAAAAGTACTTTGACCCAACGAAGAAAATGAATGCCTTGCTGCCTTTTGTTTTTGATAAACATTTCAACTTTTTGGAAGATTTTTGGAGTGATCTTCAAGATGAGTATGACCTCAAGAAAAGAAATTATGAGAGGTTACCCGTCTCACTCATGGTAGAATTTGGGATTAAAGATGACATCCCCAACACATTAGTAGATGATGGAGTGGTATTAGATCCATCATATGAGGCATTAAATATTGGCACCAAAATTTTGGATCTGGTGGATAGGGATAGTGAGGAGACCATTGACATAAAACAAATAGGGAGGCCAGTTTTGGACAGAAGTATTCACTGGGCTGTCCTACGAACTAAAAATCCTCAAGGACTAGCTCCTAAGAAGGGGAAGGGATACAAAAGAATCAAGAGTAAATTTCCTTCCAAGGAGCCTTTGGAATTATTCCCTCCTAACATTGAAGAGATTGAGCTTGAAGCATCGGCTCAAAATGAACCAGAGATATAGGAGGGAGATACCCAAATAGGATCGGTGGTTTTCACATCACCAGTAGGTGAGTCATCTAATCAAGTTGCTCTTATAGAGAAAACAAGTGGAGATATTCCTAAGGGGACTCTTCATGACATTGTTGAATCATTAAAGGGAAAAGAGGTAGAGGTGGAGATCCACGATGTTGAAATGGACTCTGATGAGACTTTGTTAGAGAAGGATGTACAATAAAATATACCTCTAGAGGAGGAAACTGAACATGTACTGACAGAGGAAGATCAATAGGCCTTGTTTGAGGAGGCAAAGAAAGCCTTGGATGCTCAAGCACATGCATAGTCCATAGAGAAGCAAAAGGCAATTGATGCTAAGGCACAAGTTGATGCCTTACTCCAACAACAATAGGTAGAAACCAAAAAAAGAGCTGATGAATTAGAAAAACAGCGAAGACAAAAGGAGCAGGAGCTCAGGATTAGAGAAGAAAATGATAAGATGGACTTAATACAGAAAATTCATGATTTGGAGGAAGAAAAGGAAAAGCAGCGAAGAGAAAGAGAAGTTCTTGTGGCCAAGTTGAAGCTTGTTGAAGAGGCTTATAAAGAGAAAGAGGAAGTAGAATGAGTGTAAAAGGAAAAGGATGTTGAGGAGCAAATTAAGCAATGAAAGGAAAAGGAAGATGTAGATAGATTGAAGGAATTAGAGGAAGAGAGAAATCAGGAACTGGAGAAGAAGAGATTAGAAGAAGGTTGAAAAGGGAAGAAGAAGAGAAGAGGACTCAAGAATAGAAGGATAGGGAGGAAGCTGAAAAAATTGCTTAGACAAATGTGGAGCAAGAACAATAAGAGATACAAGGTGTTGATTCTCAATGTCAGGTAAATGTGCAACCACCTTCTACTACTACTATGGCTTCTTCTTCAACTATAATGACCACTACTCCAAGTACTCCCACTTGGTCAATATTGGATCTTCAGAAGAGATCAGTGACACCTTCATAGCCTCTCAATTGGGATGATATGATGAAGGAAATTGAATAGGAAAGGCCCAAGAAGAAGGCCAAAATCCTACATTCCACTAGGCTCATCGATAGAGGAGAAATTGTTGCTGAATGAGCCATACCAATGATGGACAAGGATGTAAGAGACATGCAATTGACTGATTACCAATTGGCCACTATCAACTTGGGAAGACCTACTAGAGATCAATAGATGAATTTAATAGATATGGTAGCTTCGTCCGCTAAATCCAGAGTGATGAAAGATAAGCAGAGAAAGGATGAGCTTAAGGATCAGTTAGATCAACTGCATTCTTTCTTGAAAAGTATTTTTGCTCTAAGGTCACAACAAGTTGCCACCAGTGAAATACCAATTTTGCTTAGTAAGAAAGAGGTGGATGATTTGGTATAGGTAAGGAGTAAGGAAAATATGTTGGATAGGTGGATTGATAAGATAAATCAGGAAATAAGTGAAGTGTTGGACAATATTTTTGAGGTCCACAAAATGGCGAAGGAGCTAATAGACGAAATGAACCAGTATCTCAAAGTATTTGGGGAGAAGGAGGAGGAATACCAAGGATATAGTCAGAGGTTGAAGGAGGTTAGAAAATTTTCACAGTCCACTCCTCTAGAACAGCCAATACTAGAAGAGGAAAATAAAGATTTCTTTGAAAATACTTCCAGTATACTTCGGTTTAGGTATGACTTTCTATACAAGCATAAAAGTGAGGTTCAAGATTCTATCAAGGATTTGAATGAATAATTTGAAGAGTTGGAAGTAGTTAATATACCAGTAAAAGAGGCCCTACCTTTGAACCAAATAAAGGAGAAATGAGATGATAGGTTTAAAGAGGTCATGCAAAAAGGATATGATAGTGAAGATCTGTTGTTAGATCGGTTAATGGATATTAAAGAAGAGATAAGGGAAGCTAAGAGGGAGTTGACCAAGCTAAAGGACATGGGAAGATTTGTTGTTGCAAAGCTAGAAAGGATCAAGTTTGAAGACAATTGGGTTGATGGGCTGATTTAGACATGCTTCAGCAAGTCTTGTCTAGCTATGATGAATACATATAGAGCACGCTTCGCATGCATGATTGATAACCTCATGCATGCATGGTTTTATTTTCTCCTCTTTATTATTTTCTTCTAGTTTAACTGAGTTTCTTAGGTGACTTTAATCCCTAAAAAGGTGGATCGACCTAAAATAGAAAGGACTTCAGATTTTTGTATATCTATAAATACATATGAGGTATCATATTGTAAGGGTTGGTTGATGATAATAAGATTTGCCACCTGATATTAGGAGATAGAAATGTCATAGTTTTTATAGAGGTACATTGTTACTTTATTTACAGTTGAATATAATTACAGGTTTTTAGGCAATATGGAGTTGGAATTAAGTTTTATTGGATAAGGTTGATGAATTATAATTTATCTATATGCCAATGATTGTGTTGAAGCATGAGTGTTTCTTATGTGATGGAAATAATTAGAAGAAACCGGATTTAAAGATTATTTCATTAGATTATCTGTGAATTAAATTTATTGAAGTCTGTTGATCTATGTTCGTTTATCTTTGAAATATTTATGATATGTGGTTGTGATGTTAAAATAAGCACGTAAGATGCATGTAATAGTATGGACTATTCTGTAAATTGCACCATGCTATAGTTTTCTTTATTTTTTGGAAGAACATATGTTGTTCAAGATATATGTCCAGATATTAGATAAGTTTTATTCATTTTTTACTAATGTACTCCTTGATTTATCTTTTTCTTTTACTTAAAAACCCCTCTTTTCATTAAAACAATTCAAATGAATAAGTCATTGCTTGCATTCCTTATTAATAGCAAAGGCCCCTTGAATATTATAGTTGCATGGACCGATTGAGTGACACCAGACAATTGAGAACCAACTACCAGGACCTTGGGAGCTAGGCTACTATATGTTGTCTTTCTATTTCAAGAGAAATAGAGTAGAGATATTTCGTTTTAACTTTTTTTGTGTCATTTTCAACATCAATAGTTTCCCTGCATGAGTAATGAAGCAAGAATTTGGTTTGATTATTCACTAATGATATGATCAGTCATTTACGCATTAACCTGATTGCTAAGATACTCTTGGATTGTGAATTCAACTTGGGACACCATATCTTCCTCAAGAGATACTTGACCATGAGGATGATTTGAATTAGTACCTTGGCTTGAAATATTGGATTGTTGGGATCCTCTAATAATAGAGGGATTAGGAGGATAGGGTGATTGATGATCATGTATCTATTGTTGTTCCATGAGTTTATTGGCTTGTAATCAAGTGAAAATAGACATGAAAGGGATGATCAGGTGATGAAAATGATGTTGGACCCAAGGGCAAGACTAGATGATGATGATTGGATGAGTTATTAAGCGATTGATCAAATAGTTAATTGAATGATAAGATAATTCATTGAATGATTAATTGGATTGGACTGATGATTGTAAACAATTAAAACTTCTCTCGGACCATGAATTAATTGTTGGCATATGGCATGCAAGTGTTGTCATTGATGGCAACCCTGCAACCTAGGCAACCTTCATAGCATCCGATCTGCAGTATATTTTTGGCATCTACTGACAAAATAGAGTAAAGAATAGGGCATCTGGTTTTAGGCATAAAACTTGATCTTAACACCTCACTAGAAAGATATTTTGGGTTGTGGATATCCGAGGAAGGTTTTTTGATGCACATTCATTGATACGTGATCTAGGAGATTCAATGAACTAATTTTCTAGTTATCTGTGCGAGAAGGCTAACCTGACAAATATAGTAATCGTGAATGTATAAGAAGTACTTAATTAAATGTTTTTGTGCTCGATTATGTTTGTTTAGGTCTTATCTTTGTCTTAGCCAACTTTGGAGGATGTGCATAAAGAATTAATGATGGATATGGCTGACAAGATGAAAGTAACTTAATATTTTATGAAGCCGACTAATGAATGAGTAAATCCTTGTTAGCGGATATATATATGAGACTGATTCTATGATTTAAGGAGTGTAAGGTGTACAGCGTATGAAGTGAAGAAGTGTGTAATCATGTGAATATAAGAGTGATGCAAGATTCAACATAATAATAGTGTGAACTAGTCTTGGTGTTGAGCAAAGAGCAGAGCACAACAAAGTGAAGAGAAAAATAAATCTGTAGATCCAAAATTCAATCTATGAGCTTCACCGGAACTATAACCTAGCATAAATAGATGCTATCATTTTAGTTCAGCCTTCAGATGGTCTTAATCTTAACTTTTGTATGGCAGTGAGCCTTTTCTCTTGAGCAGTGAGCTCTAGGAAGTGTGCCTAAATGCAAGTGCATTCCTTTTGTAAACAATTATATTTGAGTACTCAAATTTTTGATTAACCTCCATCGTGGTTTTTCCCCTAACAGGGTTTCCACACAAAAAATTGTGTTATGCTGTTATGAATGATTAATTTGAATGCATACATCTTTTCTTAATGCAATGTTGAAATAGTTTCAAGTTTTAGATTGATGAAGTTTAAAATTTGTTGAACACTGATTCACCACCCCCCCTCTCAGTGTTCCCTTGAGTCCAACAATTGGTATCAGAGCATAGTTCCTTTGAAGGATTTTAGCATCTAGAGGTGGATCTTGGAATGTAATGGACTCTGATGGTCTTCAACAACAGCTTATAGTGGCACTTGATGACCTTGATCAATCTAAAGAAGAAGCTAATGAATTAAGAGAAAATATTAAAGATGCAAAGAAATTCATTCAGTCATTGAAAGATCAGATTGTTAAATCTAGGGAGAAGAGAAAGGATCTTTGTGATCAGATACAACAAAAGGAGAACGAAAATATGGATGATGATCACTTGAATCAAACCTTGAAGGAAATAACTGAAGAATGTAAAAATATTTCTAAAGAAAATACAAATATAAAACATGAGATGGAATCTATGATGATGAAGATGACTAAGGATATTGAAGAAAGGAAGAAAAATGAAGAAAATCTTGCTCATACCCTAAAAGAGAAATATGATGAATGCAGTAGAATAAATGGGGAACTCACTCAGCTAGAAGGTGAACTACAAAGAACCATAAATAATGAAGAAGAACTTGATAAGAAGATTACTACTCTTAGGAATGACCTTGTCATTGCAAATTTATACAAAGAAAATTTTAAAATCAGTTTAGTAAAGCTTGATGAGATGACTCGAGGACAAAAGAACTTTAGATAGATGAACAAAAGTGGAAGATATCTGGTAAGACAAGATAATGCACAAAATTTTAGTGGATATGTTTTTTCTTGTAATAAGTTCGGTCATATGGCTGCTCAGTGTAGAAGTAATATGAAGTCAAGAGTCTCATCATTCTCTGGTTAGTGTTTCAAATACAAAAAATTTGGTCATAAATCCATTGAATGTAGAAATGTGTTAAGAAGGAATGTTGAATGCTATACATGTGGGAAATTCGGGCATGTTGCTAATCAATGTAGATCAAGAAGAAATCAGTGGAATATACAAGAAAGTGTTGTGTGCTACAAGTGCAATAAGTATGGTCACATTGCAAGATTCTGCAGAAACAAAAACACAGACATAAGAGGTTTGGTATACAAAGGCATAAATATAGAGAAAGATGATAAAGGGAAAGAAAAAGTGACTACGGATGAAATCGAAGATCATATGAAAAATACATGGGTAAGGAAGAATGATTCTGATGCTGGGAATGGTTCCAAATCATAACTTACTTTCGGTAATTCTTTTGGTAATTGATTTTAGGCCACTGGCCTAGGGGAGATCTTCAAGTAATTATTTCCTCCCCTGTTTATGGATGGTACTAGAATGAAAAAAATAGTCAAGATGGTATATTTGTGGTGTATAGAAGTTTCAGAGTACTTTCAGAAAAGGAATTTAGACAATTGATAGGTCTGTAAAAGATTTTTTCAATCACTATTTGAGAAAATAGAGTATGTAGAAATTTATGTCAAACACATTTATTACAATTATGTGAGCTATAAAATTCAATTTGTAGTAATCATTTGTTAGTTTGTATAGAAGAATAAAATAAGGAGATAAATCGATGGTAGGACTTCGAAGCAGTGAAATTGATTCATCAACAATTTTCAAAATCTATTAGACATTTCAAATTGATCTCAAATTCTTCATAAAATTTGGTGTGTAGTTGCAAACCCTAAACACAAAAATGAAAAATGGAACAAATAAAAGTTTCAATCAATCTAGATGAATATAAAAGTGCAAATATTAGGTCCATGAGGAATTTGTTACTGCCTGATGAATTGAAGCAATTGAGTGAAGCTAAACAAGAAAATTTGCATATCTGGAATGAGTTTTCGTACTTCGAGAACATGGAATTCGTAAAGTTCATATTAAGAATATTACATGATGATATATTAACTTTGGAAAAACCCTACACTATTTCAAAGGAGGTAATAAAAAAATTGACAGGATTATGCAAAATTGGAGATATATCAAGGAAGAAATCTATCTAGAACAAAGAGGTTGAAACCCTAACCAGAGTAATTGGAGATCAGAGAGACTTGATAATTTCTACAATCAATAATCCTATTACAAAATACATTGCACATGGAATAACATATAAAATCTTCTACATAAATTGAGAAGGAGCTACATCGGCTGGCACAGTCTATATTTCTCACAAGATGATAATTCAAGGTCAAGACTTTGACCTATATGGGTTGTTAAATGATCAACTGATGGAAAATGTTCAATTGACAAATGAAACAGGCTACCCTTTCAGGTTTGGAACTTTTATTATAGGTTTAGTAATGTTTTTCTTGAATTGTTCGCCGAAAATCAAGAATGTGGTATGGAAGACAAACAAATTGGTATGCAAACAAATATATTCATATTTTAGGAGATTGGTCGATTGGGTGTTAGAATTTGAAAATATCTTTAAGAATGTGCTTGAAAAGTGTGGTTCAATCAATATTTCCCTTCTGGTAAGATAGATTGAAGTTGGTTCCTCTTCTGGTATCATTGATAAAGGACAAAAAAGAGGAAAGGAAATTGTTGAATACAGTCCTCTGGAAAGAAAAATTCCCAGAATTGAGGGAAAAGGAAAAGAAAAAGAATTTGTGGATGTTCTGGATGAAGAAACTGAGGATCCATTGAAAAATGAATCTGGACGAGAAAAAGGTAATGAGGAAGAAGATGATCTGACAGAAGAAAAGCTACATCAGCTTATTCAAGGAGAAGGTGGAATGCATAAATTAGCTAAGTTATGGTTGGTTATACCATCATATGATCAAGACATGATTCTAAATGTGTTAAATTATTATGTTGAGAAATGCAAGATTAGATTGGAGATTTTGACGAACATTCTACCCAGTGAAATGATTGAGTGCAACAAACAAACATTGAATTCTGAAGCTCAAGAAAAGGAAGTTGGTGAAGTTATCTCTCACTTGAATGGGCAATTCAAACTATCTCTTTCAAAACTGAAAAAATAAAATGAATGAGTTAAGGCAATGCATAAAATCAGCTACTAGAATCTAAAAATATTGCATCTATTGGCCCCATGCAGTCAATAATTACAAATAAAATTTGGCTCAGATTGAAACAAAGTTGAATGGCATTTAAAATAAAATTGATCTATCTTAAGATCCAGATGGCACCGTCAGGAGAAGAATCTAAGAGATATAGTTAACCCACACAAAAATCTAACTCTCCAAGAACACTCTTGTGGATAATTTTTGGAAGGTAAAGGATCTAACCGAATGCAGGTTGGAGAAGATGGTGGAAATATTGAGGAATGGTGAGAAACCGGAAGAAGTAATTACAATTCCTAAATCTTTAACTAAAATTGTTAACAAGACTTCCAAGAATAATAGTTTGATCATTATCATTGGAATCACAATAGATTCTTGGAAGAAATTCCTTTCAGAAATGAAGAAAAACTATAAGATAATCTTCTAAGGTAATAGTTAATTGTTTTTCAAGTTTTTGAATTTTTTATCAAAGAAGGAGAATTGTCAGTATATATGTGTTTAAGTTTTGAAGAATTGAGGATTTTGAGCACATTTTTTGTCACTGCTCTGTCATTGTGTTTTGTCACTATTCACTTTTTTTTTTGTCTTTTTGGCATATGACATCCATGATTTTTCATTGATTTCAAAGGGGGAGAGAATGCAGTGAAAAATTCCTCATAGGGGGAGAGAATGCCTTATAAATCTCAAGGGGAGAAAGTGCAGAATTTTTTTGGCAGTATGCCTATAATGATTCCAATGCTTAGTCATTTTTCACTAACTGTTTCCATCAATGCCAAAGGGGGAGATTGTTGGCATATGGCATGTAATTTTTGTCATTGATGGCAACCTTTCAACCTAGGAAACCTTGATAGCATCTAGTCTGTAGTATATTTTTTACATCTACCAATAGAATAGAGTAAAGAACAGGGCATCCGATTACAAGCATAAAAGTTGATCTGAATACCTCACCGGAAATATATGTTGGGTTGTGGATCTCTGAGGAAGGTTTTTTTATTTTTTTAATACCTTGGTGAAGGATTATTTTGATGTGCATTCACTGATACATGATCTAAGAGATCTGGCACACTAATTTGCTAGTTATTTGTGCTAGAAGGCCAACCCGACGAATATAGTAATCATGGATGTATAAGGAGTAAATAATAAAATATTTTCATGCTCGATTATGTTTTTTTAGGTCTTCTCTTTGTCTTAACCGACTTTGGAGGATGTGCATAAATAATTAATGATGGATATGGCCGACAAGATGAAAGTAACTTAATATTTTATGAAGCTGACTAATGAATGAGTAAATCCTTGTTAGTAGATATATATATGAGACCGACTCTATCATTTAAGGCACATAAGTTATGCAAGGTATGAATCAAAGAAGTGTATAATCATGTGAATATATGTGTGATGCAAGATTCAATAGAATAATAGTGCAAACTAGTCTTGGTGTTGAGTGAAGAGCAAAAAAAAAGAAAAGTGAAGAGAAGAATCAGTCTGCAGATCCAAAATTCAATCTATGAGCTTCATCAGAACTATAACTTGGCATAAATAGATGCTATCATCTCAGTTCAACCTTTAGATGGTCTCAATCTGAACTTTTGTATGGTAGTGAGCCTTTTCTTTTGAGCAGTGAGCTCTAGGCAGTGTGCCTGAATGCAAGTGCATTCCTTTTGTAAACAATTATATTTGAGTACTCAAATTGTAGATTAACCTCCACCATGGTTTTTCCCCTAACAAGGTTTCCATGCAAAATTTTGTGTGTTATGGTGTCATGAATGATTACATTGAAAGCATATATCTTTTCTTAATGCAATGTTGAAATGGTTTCAAGTTTTAGATTGATAAAGTTAAATTTTTTGAACTCTAATTCACCCCCCTTCTCAATGTTACTTTGAGTCCAACATTAATTTCTTCATAATCATTTCATCTTCATTCTTCATAATTAAATAATTTTAATTATTTAATTAATTCTTTACTACCTTTATTCTTCTTCGATTAATTAAATAAATGTTATTTAATTATGTCATTAATTAAAATTATCTTCTTTCTAAAGTTAAATAAACATTTATTTATTTAATTCCTATGCCACTTTCCATTATAATTAAATAATTGTTTTAATTATTTAATTATTCGTTAGCCTTTTCTCTCTCTAATTAAATAAAACTTTATTTATTTAATTTGGTCCAATATCCTGAATTTTGAATTGAATTATTATTATTTAATTCAAAATAATTTATCTTTATCATATTCCCTTATAATTAGATAGTATATTTGTTATAAGATATGATTTTCTCTAACATGTCATTTTTGAGTGACAATCTTATACTTTCCACTATAAATAAATAATTATTTTAATTATTTAATTATTCATTAATTTTTTCCTCTCTTTAATTAAATAAATCTTTATTTATTTAACTAGATCTCATATCTTGATTTTTCAATTAAAATCATTATTTAATTCAAAATGATGATTCCTCCTTATCACAAACTTCTATAATTAAATAATATCTTTATTATTTAATTAGTCATTGGTAACTTAAATGGAAAAAGATATAATTTTTTCTCCAACTCACCATTATTTTTGTGACAATCTTATCTTTTACATCCAATCTTTATCCCTTTGTGTCTCAACTAATTTTTGCCATTGATTAAATTATTTTTTAATTTAATCTCGACCATTCATATTTTATAATTCAACCCTAACCCTATTTCATTCCTTATCGTTTAATCATGACCATCGATTAATTGTCTTTCAATCTTAGCTTCTCATTCGAAATCAGTTTTGCCTATAAAAAGGATTTATCATTATCATTTTGGATCTTTAGGAAAACCTTAGAATTTTAGATGTCATAAGAATCTTTGATATTTTTCTATTGTTTTATCATAGGCCATATTTTCATACTTAAGTAAAATCTGAGGGCAAGTATTATATTACAACAAGATGGAGAAGTGCAATGAAGGTTAATCATGAAATGCATGAAGACTTTTTGGTGATATTGTTCCTTGGTTTATATTTTTTACTCCTTTGTGCTTCATTGTTAGCTAGGGTTAATTTATGCATGTTGTTTATTTTCTAACTTTTACAATAGTCAACATGCAACTCTAATTTTCATCAAAATCATGTGAATGAGGGCTTGTCACAATTGACAGTTGGTTAGAATTAATTCATTAAATCTGATTTAGCATATTTAGTTTCGATTTTAGAATGATTTAGATTTAAGTTTTTTTTTTTTCTAATTTAATTATATTTTTTATTTAATTTTGATTTATATTTAAAATTAATTTTGATTTTAACTTTTAGATTATTTTTTCTCATTTAGTGTAGATTTAAATTTAGTTTAGGATTACTTGAAATTTAGATCTACTTTTCATTTAATTTTAGATTTAGATTAATATAAATCTAGATTTTTCTAACATAATTTAAATTTAGATTTACTTTTCATTTAATTTTAGATTTAAATTAATATAAATCTAGATTTTTCTAACTTAGTTTAAATTTTTTATTTTATTTTATTTACTTTAGATTTAAATTTAGTTTTAGATGTAAGTTTAGATTTTTTCTGTTTTAGTTTAAATTTAGAGTATTTCTAATCTAGTTAGATTTAGTTTTAAATTTACATTTTCTTATATTTTTCTAATTTACTCAAATGTAGATTTAATTTTAGATTTAGTTTTAGATTTAGTTTTTTTCTTTTCTTTTTAATTTAGATTTTTTTAATTTTTAATTTAATTTTAGATTTAGATTTTAGATTTAACTTTAGATTTAATTTCAATTTTAACTTAATTTGGATTTTACTTTATTTAGATTTTGATTATTTTTTATTATTAATTTTTAGATTAATGTATTTTTTTGTTACATTTTTATTTTCATTTCAAGGTTAATTTAGTTAAGTTGGTTTCTTTTGCAGGTTCACATGTCAGAGATTTGAGAAAAAAATAAAAAAAATCTAAAACTCCTATTTATCGAACACTTGAATTGAAATTGCTAATGAAATCTAATGTAGGACATTTGTCAAAGGCTTGAATTTAAAATAGATTGTTTGTATTAGCATAGAACACATTTCATTTGGTGCCTAAAATGAACAATTTCTTGTTTTGTTTGGTGCTTTTACATGCTTATGTTAAGAGTAGATCCCAAAATTAATAACAAAAGTATCCTCTCCCCTTGCGCATTTGTGTGATCCTAGGTGCAATAATTTTTTTTATTAAATTTAGAGGACCTACCTTTGTGGGAAAAAATTACTCCCCCCAAGGGAATGGCCCAACTAGTAATGAGCTAAAGCCAAGCTACTCCCAACTGGTATATAAATTTGAATGCTAAGGAAATCTCAGCATTACAGGTGCTCCTATAGACAAGTAAGTGATTCCCTCAGTTTCCATGTGGTATGTTAAAACCTATAGAGTGTAACCTCTACATGTTGGAAAACCTCATTATCGGAGCTAATCTTTCCTCTTGTGTGGCCACCTGAATGGATACACTCATTAAAAATCATTTCTTAATATTTTCCAAAATCCTTCTATTTGTTGGCGCAAGAGGTCAAACCTCTAAATTCATTCCACACTTTCACAGTTCAAAGTAGAGAGAAAATTCCTCTTTGAGGAATTTGGAACTTGGTATGCCCGAGAAGTGAGTGTCAAGTAAGGGGGAGCCATTTCTATGAATTTCATAGGATATCCGCTTTGAATAAGCACAATTGGAGAAATCCAAGTGGGAACCCAACAAATATTGTCTTTGCCAACCCTAGGATTGTGCATGATTGTTTTCATCTTGAATCATGAAAAAACTTAAAAATATTATATCTTCTTGTGGCTTGTGTGTGTGTTCAAAATAAATCTCAAGCAAACACCACACTTGAAACTTATGACATTCAAACCTTGACACAAACTAAACCAACACATCCAAAACAAGATTGACATTTAAACCTATTTAAACCAAGGACTTTCTCACTTCATTCATCCATCACCTCATATTTTTGCATTCCCCATAGGTCTAAAATTTAGTTCATCTTTTTATCTTACATTAAATATCTTGCATAAACCTCTTGATTAGGAAGCCCATCAAACTTAGACTAAACTATAGCCTCAAACTTGTATTCTCTTGACCTTATATTTTAGACAACATTTATCCTAGTCCTCATCATTTAGGTTGGTTCCTCAACTCATCAGTCCAATTTGAGACCACCTATTAACATATCCTATCAGTCTTTACTATACCCAAGGTCATTGACAATCAAATTAGTTGCTACACCTATCTTAGTTTGATTAGCAACCATATCTTAGTTTTTCCCATTCATGTTAAGCCATACTATTCCATCCCTTCATTCCACACTTTACATAACTTATTCATAGACTATCATCACCTTGAATCTTACTCTAGGCATTGTTATTAGGCATCCCTATATATTCAAAAATATGAAAAAAATAGTTGCATTGATTTTAGGCATACCCTATTTCAAAAATCCAAAAACTAAAACATAGCTTAGGTTTCATACCTTAGGCTTAAGTCATACCTTTGCATTGTCATTTTAGAGACTTCTCCTCCACCACCATTTCTTTCATTCACCTTGATATGCTTGCTACTCAAGTTGAATACCAATTAATCTGCAATGGTCAAGCTCAAAAATCCATATACTTCAAAAGACAATTCATCCAATCGAAATACCAATCAACCTCAACTCATGGTCAACTACCCACATACCCTTCTTACCAACAACTCATAAACACTATTCCTCCATCCATCTACCCTCACTATAAAGATTCCCTTAGCACAATCCATGCTATCAATCCACAACAAACATCCACTTATCACCCTTATCCTAACCTTGACAAGGGAAACCAAATTTCCACTAATCCCTTCCAAGCCTCCATTTCCTGTTCTAGTCCATAATTCACTTCTCCATTCCAAGTCTCCACATCCTCTTGCATTCATTCATCCAGTAATTCATTCCTATTTGCTACATTTATTCATGCAAAAAAAAAAATTTATGGTCTCTAAAGACACATCCCATTGCCTAAATTTGAGGATATATGTCAAGAGGAAAACCCAAGACATGACATCATAACTTCACCTTCAATTCAAGATCAAAGTATTCCATCGCATGAACCCATCCTTAAGTTGATTCAAGAAGTCCTTCTGGATAATCATGGCATCCAAAATACACCTATCCTTGATCAAGATCATATTCCTAATCATGTCATCCAAGACAAACCCATCTTTGAAAAAGACACTACCATTGATCAATAAATCCAAAACAATTTGCTCATCGGCCTTTATGCCATTCATGATCAAACATGTGAAGTTCAAATTTCAAATTATATTTTTGGATCAAAGCTAGAAAAGGCTATTTAGGATTCATTTTGGAAATTTTGAGTGGGGGGAAAGAAGTAGAGAAAATTGTATGGGGAAAAGGGGAATTTTCCTACTTCAAAAATAGTAGAAGTTGTATGTAGTGTAGCCTATGATGGTTGATTCTCTAGAATATAATTTCTCTGTAATGAGAACATATTATAAGTAAATAGATAGTAATTTTTTTATTGTAGCTATTGGTGTGTGTTTTCTGAGTCTTGGATTGTAGCTCTCATTAAGGCTCTAATTCCACCTAATGAGAGCTACAACCCAAGACTCAAAAAAATCACACCAATAGCTACAATCATAGAATGATTATCTATTTATTTGTAATATGTTCTCATTATAGAGAAATTACATTCTAGAGAATCAACCCTCACGGGATGCAATACATGCAACTTATTAAAGTGAGTTGTTCTTGAGCATGTGGATAGATCACCGATCGTGAGGCAATTCACACCAGGACTGTGGTTGTGGGTTTGAGGATAAGATGCCTCCAAGAGTGATGTGCAGTAGGTATGGTGGTGCTAGAAATGTTGGTGTGAGAAATTCTTTGGTAGACGAGGGTTTCAAAGCCCTCCAGAGATAGATCGATGCATTCCAAGAAGAGTTGAGAAGAGGGTTTAACCCCAGAAGAAGAGAAGAGAGTGAGGATGAAGAAAAAGTTGAAGATCTAGATGAGGATGAGATAGGAGAAGTATAAGATCAAAATCAAGATAGGTTATTAAGGGCCATTTCTAAGATACGAAAGAGACCCAAAATTGAAGTTCCCATTTATTCCAAAAAATTTAACCCAGAAGAGTTAATCAATTGGATTAACTAGATGGAGGAATATTTTGAGTACGAAGAGATAGAGGATCCAAATCAGGTCAAGTTTGAAAAATAAAGCTGAAGAGCCAGGCCAATATCAAGTGGAAAGAGGTCCAACTGGAAAGAAATAGGAGAGAAAAGGGAAAGATCACTAGATGGGAGCGTATGGTTGATAAAATGAAGAAGCAGTTTTTTCCAATGGACTAAGAATTGGATTTGTTGAAGAAGTTGCAAGGGTTGAGGCAAGGAAGCAAGTTTGTGAAGGAGTATACCGAATATTTTCATAAAATTATTATCAAAATAGGCCATGCAGAGGTCAACAAGGAGAAAGTAGCCTGTTACCTTAATGGGTTAAGGCCAAGTATTCAGGAGGAGATAAGCCTAGTCATAATGACCACCATTGAAGATGTGTACCAATTCACTTTGAAAGTAAAAGAGAAGTTGAATAAGAGGTTTTCTAGTAAGAAAAAATTATGAGGAGGTCAAGATGGAAGGGGTGGTGGGAGATCCTTTGAGAATTGAAATGAA
>CM021108.1:433588214-433600771 GCA_007115665.2 Sequoiadendron giganteum | reverse complement strand
TCATAGAATGATCCCTGCAAACAATGAAGAGTTGAATAAAAAAGTTCAGGAGTTGTTAGAAAAAAAATTGATTCAGGAGAGCTTGAGTCCATGTGTAGTACCTGCAGTACTAGCACCAAAGAAATATGGAGAATGGAGGATGTGTACCGACTCTAGGGCCATAAACAAAATAAAAACCAATACAAATTTCCCTTGCTAAGGATGGATAACCTTATGGAATGTTTGAGTAGGGCTCAGTACTTCATGAAGATAATCTGAAGAGTGGGTATCACCAGATCTACATTAAAGAGGGTAATGAATAGAAGAATTATTGTACGATTGGTTAGTCATTCATTTTGAGCTATCTAATGCACTGTGCACATTCATGTGACTCATGAACAAGGTACTGAAAGAATTTATAGGAAAAAATTCTATTGTGTATTTAGATGATATTTTGATTTTTAGTAAGACAATGGAGGAGCATTTGATGCATATTCATAGATTATTTGAGAAGTTAGGAGAGGGTAAATTGTTAATTAATTTGAAGAACTGTAGTTTTGCGAAGAGGGATTTAGTGTACTTGAGGTTTTTTGTCTCAGTAGAAGGTCTTAAAATGGACCTAGAGAAGGTGAAGGATATTCTGGAATGGCCTACCCCAAGAATGGCTACTGAGGTGAGATCTTTCCATGGTTTGACTAGATTTTACATAAATTTCATTAGAAACTTCAGTAGTATTTGTGCACCTTTGACTAAGACCATGAGAGGGGATAGAAAAGAGTTCAAGTGGAGCACAGGAGCAGCGAAAATTTTTGACTTGTTGAAGAAGAAGGTGACAAAGCAACCTATTTTAGCACTACCAGATTTCAATAAGGTGTTTTAGGTGGATTGTGATGCTAGTGGTAATTCCATTGGAGCCATTTTAAGTCAAGAAGGTAATCCCATTGCATATTTCAGTGAAAATTTAAATGATGCAAGAAAAAGGTATTTTGCGTATGATCAGGAATTCTATGCAATAGATCAGGCATTGAAGAAATGGATGCATTATTTGTTTCCAAAATAATTTTTTTGTATATTGATCATTAAGCATTACAATATCTAAATAATCCAAGAAAATTGAATAAGAAACATATGAAATGGGTGGAATTTTTGTAGAGTTATAATTTTTCTTTGAAGCATAGGAGTGGAAGGTCTAACAGATTTGCAGATGCCTTGAGTAGGAGGTAGACATTGTTGAAAAAAATGCAACTTGAGGTTATTGGGTTCAACGAACTCAAGACCTTGTATCCTAAGGATCTTGATTTTGTAGAAGCTTGGAAAGCTTGCAAGGATTTTTCTACATTAGACATGAAAAAATGGTTGGATTTTATCATCCAAGATGGAATGTTTCTCAGGGGAAGTCAATTGTGTATTTTGAGGTGTTCCATGAGAGTGAACCTAATCAAGGAGAAGCACAGTGGAGGAATGGCAGGACACTTTGGTCAAGATAAGACCAATTCCATTATTAGTGAACATTATACTTAGCCTCAAATATTGTAGGATGTGAAGAGATTTATGGGAAGTTGCAAAGTGTGCCATTGGGATAAAGGAGTGAGCCAAAACATAGGGATGTATCATCCATTACTTGTACTAGAGAGGTCATGGGAAGATATAAGTATGGAAGTTTTTCTTGGTTTACTAAGGACACAAAGAGGAAATGACTCAGTATTTGCGGTGGTTGACAAGTTTTCAAAGATGACACATTTCATTTTATGCCAGAAGATCCACAATGTTGTCCACATTGCTGATTTATTCTTTAGAGATGTGGTAAGACTACATGGTCTATCGAAAAGTATAGTTTCACACCATGACACCAAATTTGATGGGTACTTTTGGAGGACCTTGTGAAAGAAATTAAGGATAAAATTGAAGTTAATTTTTGCATACCATCCACAAACTAATGGGAAGGCTGAGGTAGTGAATAGGAGTCTGGGTAGCCTACTAAGATTCTTGGTAGGAGATAAACCCAAGGGATGAGACCTAATCTTACCCTAGGTAGAATTTTCTTACAACAATTTTGTCAATAGGAGCACTGGTAGATCACCATTCCAAATTGCGTATGGAGGCAATCCTAGGACCGCTTCAAAATTGAGGAAGATGGACCAAGATAAGAAGACAAGTGTCGAAGCCAAATAATTTGTAGAGGATATCAAGAACCTACATGAAGAGGTAAGGGAATGCATTAATAAGATGAATATGCAATATAAGGCTAAGGTAGATCAAAAGAGGAGGTATAAGGAATTCTATTTTGGTGAGGAAGTTATGGTCCACTTGAGGAAAATGAGGTTTCTAGTGAGAACCTAGAACAAGTTGAAGATGCAAAAGTTTGGTCCCTCTAGGATTTTGAAGAAACATGATTCAGGGAATGCATATGATGCAGGTTTGCTAGATGGATTCAATATTTCCCCTGTGTTCAATGTTGTAGATTTGATAGAGTATCATGAAGGTGGAATTTAGGATGGAATAGCAATGGAACAATGTGGTATTCCTACAACTAATTAAGAGAGAGAAGAGATTGAAGAAATCCTAGATAGCCATGTGGGAAGGATTCCAAGAAATAGGCAGTATGAAGAATATCTAGTGAAGTGGAGAGGAAGGCCAATGGAAGATTCATCCTGGTTGTCTAAGGCAAAGGTTGACCATTTGGGTTTTCCTCAACCATCTGAGATGTGATGGGGTCACCTCTCAAACTACCTTGGGTGTTTGATGTAGGAGCATCTAGTGGTGTAAGGGCAATCCTCCATCACCCAAAAAAAATTTCCCCTTTCTTTTAGCTTTTTGTATATGTTTTTGCATTTCTAGATACCCTTTTTGCCAAATAAGAATTTCCAACTTTCAAAAGTGCTTTTCTACTTTTTTTGGTCAATCTGTTATTTTTAGCAGGTATGGATTTGAAGGAATGAGGAGGTGGAAATTTACAAGAATCTTCAAGAAAGAAAAATAGACAACTTGGTGAAAGAATCAAGCCAAGATCATTCCCGATTTGAAAGATATTCAAGTTTCAATTTCTCAAAATTGCCTGAAAACTCTTATGAATCTAGTTTGAGGAACTAAATGGTCTTGTATGGACCCAAAAATCATCACAACCAATGGATCAGTTTCTTTGTGTTTCCTACACTCCGAGACCTTTCCAATGGTCCAAACAATTCATCAAACGGAGTCCTGGGTCAAAAGTTATGGCTTTCCAAAGTTGGTCAATTTTTGGAAAATTGCCAATTTTCGAATTGGGACTCAATTTATGAATTTCAAATTTTAAGTTTTGGCACCCAGTCACCTACACTCAAATTTAAAATTGTATTTTTTGCTCCAAGCCATAAAAAGGCTATTTAGGACTCATTTTTTGAAATTTTGGGGTGGAAAAGAGAAGTAGAGTCAATTGTATGGGGAAAAGGGGAATTTTCTTGTTCTGAAAATAGTTGAAGTTGCATGTATTGTACCCTGTGAGGATTGATTCTCTGGAATGTAATTTATCTGTAATGAGAACATATTGCAAATAAATAGATAATCATTATGTGATTGCAGCTATTAGCGTGCTTTTTCTGAGTCTCGAGATGTAGATCTCATCACCTACGCAAACTCTCGACACCATCATTTCCCAAAATGAGACACTTTCCTCCATGGGACACATAGATGACATTCTTCTAGAACAAAAGTCTCCTACTCTAGAAATATTTACAAATGATCAAGCTATAGCTAAATTCACTAGACTCTATGATAATGACCATAAGGAAAGTTTCTACATCAACTTGGAAGCACTGATATCTTTTGAAAAACTGTCAGAATCTAATGTTTAACAAATTCAGACCAAAGATATCAATCAAAAATATGTCCAACATATCAATGAAGCTATGACATCTTATCAGCTAAGATCATCTATCTTTGTTAGAGCAGGATTTCTTGCATATGAGAAAATACTGAGTAATGATCTCCCATACACAATGATGGGCTAGCATCTTTTTTTTAAAACAAAAAATACCCCATTGCAAATAGAATTTGTCAAAACATGCAATACTAAGGAAAAGAACTAGTCTGACATGAACAAGAAATTCAAGAATCAATATAGTTTTATGAAAATCCTAGACATCTGAGTCTTGGCTATTCTTCAATCGGTAAATCAAATGATGTTAGTGGAACCTCCTAGATATTGGGGACAAATTTATCTAATACAAACATCAAAATGGGTGCCATCAGTAGTTATTACCATAAGGTTGTTTCCAACACTCCTTCCATCCACACAAAAACCATCATTCCAACATGAATAAACCTTCCATTTGGAACCAACCAAAAGAAAAAAATTATTACAAATCCAAAGTTCAAAATCAAATGTCAAAGGCCATCAAATCAATCTAAAATTTCAGTAGATAAATGAAGTTAAAATGGATCCCAAATAAAAATGGATCAGTAAAATAAAATATTTCAAATCCAAAAGTCAATCAAAATGTGGAGCCACAAGAAAATATGACTCCCACATATAATAAATTTCCACCTCCTTCAAAATTGTCTTCAAGCAAGGCATATAAAAGTGTTGGTTCCAAGTTCTATCCCAATCAAAATTCCTAACTCTGCCATCCAACATCCCAAGTTTGGAAAATAAAAATTGATTCATCCAAATGTCCAAACAATCCTTCCACATCTACCATCATCCATCATAATTCTACATCACACATAAAGTCTAAAATACATACCTCACAAATTCATCACATCTTGGAAGCAACTCTTTAATGTAAGGACACTCATGGCACTCTATTGTGATGTGCATATTCTGATAAGGCCAACTCTAGTATAAGAAAGGATCACAATGACATCGATCATTTATATGCAAGTGATATGATCCTAACAAGGAAACTACTTCATAAAGGTCATTATTGACATATCATGACACCAGTCTCTACATCAACACCATCAATGGATTCAGCACAATCAATGATCATCTAAAATATCAGTCCTGAAAAGATGAGAAAAAGTCCTAAAAAGATCGCCACCTTGATGAAAACCTAGCAAAAAAGCATCTGGGTAAAAACAAAAAAATTTAAAAAATCAAGAAAATAGTAAAAGAGAAAAAAATTCATCTAAGAGTGAAAACCATTTTATGGTGCTTTGGATAAGTACCATGATGAAAACCTGGAAAATAGGTACCATGCATAGAATCAATTATCTATGTGGACAATTACACTTGGGGGCAAGTTGCATCACCCATCCCCATCACATGACATTTCTTATGAAAATTCCATTTATCCATTTAATCCATATCATTCCTATTCCATTTTCCCACCTACTTTTATCTTGCTAAGGATTGGGGTACATATATAAGTCATGCTTTTGAAATTTTTTTGACATGTCTATCCTTTGGTCATATGCTATCCATGAAATATCATGCCATTTCCTTCATAGTTTCATTATCCCTATGTGATATTGTCCTTGGAGACCAAATGATAATTCTCCCAGCCAATAATCCTCATGTCTCCTATCTTTTACGAAAAATCAATCTATTATCCTTGTATACCTATCACATGCCTTGGTTTTCCTTTGTTAATTGTCTAAGGATTCTAATTCAACATCCTCCCATCACCCCATCTAGTACTAACCAAGTCATTCCAAATGCAACATGCCCAATCCATACAATCTTTCTATGCAATCTAGTACATCATTCAAAACATTCCTTGGACTTATTTCTAGCCTTGCTACAAACCTTGCTCCTTTAGTCACATTATTGTCATCCTCAAGTTTTTTTGAGATGTGTCCTTCCTAGGTCAAACAATGTTGTTATCATCATCACTTGTTAGTTGGTATTCATCTTGACTAGGGGAAAGATCATGTTTGACCTCGGATTCTTGTGCATGCTTTCTTGCTTGCTTATAGACACCATTCACATGCATTTCTCACGATCCTCATAAAATGAAAAAAGACAAAAAATTGTAAAACTTCAAAATCCAAAAAGCATTGTAAAATTTCCTAAAAAAAAATACATAAAAATTATAAAACCTCAAAAAGAAAAAAAAAATCAAAACATGTCAAAACCCAAAAAAATTCATATAAATATTCAAAATCCCCAAAAAAAACCAAAGTCAAAGTCAGTTGGTCATGTTAGTCTTTGTCATTGTCGAAATATGTTGCCTTTGTGACTGGACGTAGGCAAGGAAATCTCTTGATGCACCCATGAGGCATTAGGTCAGACCTTTTAGGTTTGTCAGAATAAAATCATGACTCAATTCTTTGTCAATAAAATAAATTTAATGGTTGTGTCAAACTGCAAGGTCTCTTTGCATTGTTACATAGGAAAGTCCATCTATGGATAAGCCCTCGAGGTCACATTAGGTGAGTCCTTTAGGGTTCGTTGCGTTGATCAAATAAGTCATACATTGTCCTAACAACACCAAATAGTCATTGAAACATCAAGACAAGTCACGTATCAACAAGACAAACAAACCAATAAAGTCATCAAGTCAAATCAAACAAATTGTCAAAATAGTCAAACCATCAAAACAATCAACCTATGTCTTATACAAGATGTGTCCTTCCTAAAATTGAGAATTATCATTTGGTCAAACATCATCATTTGCCTTACATAGGTAGTCACATGATTGAAACTAGAATCAACGTCTTATACGATATGTGTCTTCCCTGAAACCAAGCTTCATCAAACAATTAACCCACCATTTAAACATCAAAAAATCAAAATTTGGAAAATACTCTTATTGGATGTTCAAATTATGGTTGTTTTTGTCTTATCTCTTTCTTTTGGCTTTGTCTTTGAGTCAGGTTACTAGCCTCCTTGAGGATGTCCCATGAAGGATTTAGAGGAGTGATAATGTTTCAGGACTCTTTTTCTTTGGTTGTTGTTTGTGGATTGTCTTGGCAAAAAGACTGGGGCAACCTTTCCCTTACTATGAGCTAGGACGTTTCTTGTTTCTGACTATCTATTTTGCAAGTGGATGACCTTGTACACATTTTTCTATCTCATATCAAGGTGTTTGTTATTCATTTGTGTCATTTTAGCACCCAATGATTATTAATGCAAGGCCTATTATATTTTTTGGAAAAATATTGAAGTAATTATAATATACTAACATCCATGTCTTTTATGCTACTATTCATCTATTTTGCTCTAACATCTCTTTTGTTTTTCATCTTCACCACCCTTATCTATGTTCCTCTATCCTTTTATCCTTCATCTTCTAGTTCTCTCATCCATTTTAAGAGCGCACTTGTGTTATTCAAACCCGCCTATCCTCTCGAGGGGGCACACCACTACCTCCTTGTCATTCTCCCTTTCACTGGGGCATATTTTTTGATTAATTTTCTTTGACACAATGTGATAAACTGCATTGTATCAAAGAGGGAAAAAAATATAGACACTAAAAATTTCCCTCGACTTGTGACTCTTAATTTCTTCATAATTCTTTCATCTTCATTTTTCATAATTAAATAATTTTAATTATTTCATTACTACCTTTGTTCTTCTTCGATTAATTAAATAAATGTTATTTAATTACGTCACTAATTAAAATTATATTCTTTCTAAAATTAAATAATTTTTTATTTATTTAATTCCTATGCCACTTTCTATTATAATTAAATATTTGTTTTAATTATTTAATTATTTGTTAGTCTTTTCTCTCTTTAATTAAATAAATATTTATTTATTTAATTTTGCACAATATCCCAAATTTTGAATTGAATTATTATTATTTAATTCAAAATGATTTCTCTTTATCATATTCCCCTATAATTAGATAGTATATTTGTTATCTAATTATTTATTGGTCACTCAGATAAGATAAGATTTGATTTTCTCTAACAAATCGTTGTTTCTTTGACAATCTTACACTTTCCACTATAATTAAATATTTATTTTAATTATTTGTTAGCTTTTTCCTCTCTCTAATTAAACAAATATTTATTTCCATATCTTGATTTTTGAATTAAAATCGTCATTTAATTCAAAATGATGATTCCTCCTTATCACAATTTTCTATAATTAAATAATATCTTTATTATTTAATTAGTCATTGGTCACTTAAATGGAAAAATATCTGATTTTCAGTCCAACTCACTATTTTTTTTGTGACAATCTTATCTTTGACATCCAATATTTATCCCTTCATGTCTTCACTAATTTTCATTGTCGATTAAATTATTTTTAGTTTAATCTTTACCACTTGATTTAACTTAGCCCTAATCTTATCTTATGCTTCACATTTTTAATCTTCACCATCAATTAATTGTCTTTCAATTTCAGCATCTCATTCGTAATCAGTTTTTCCTTTAAAAATAGTCTTTAACATTATCATTTTTGGATCCTTGGGAAAACCTTAGAATTTTAGATGTCATAAGAATCTTTGATATTTTTATGTTTCCTTATAGACACCCAAGGATAGAGTAGAGACATCTATATTTCAAGGATTTTCCTATATGGGAAAATAGACTAGACTGATTGGATTGGACATGGGTCACATAGTTTCCCTTGTGCAAGCACAACTACCCATCAATAGAGTGCAACTTCCTTTGAATAAATAAAATCCGCCTCTAAAGAATGATGAAATGAATCAATGGAAAATGATAGACCAAAAAAGTAAAAATATAGACATGAACTAGCATAGACACAAGACAGTTACTAGTTTCACACAAGAAAACATGTCAAACAACACAAACCTATATTAATCAAGTGGCTTTGTAAACTTAGTTTAGGCCCACCACATAATTTCTTTGGTTATTACTCCTTCATACTCAAGTGGAACACCCTTTCTTTCGAATTTGGATAGGTAGAGATCTATGGACATAGGCTCAATGGTATATGAACACCTTCTCTCTCCTTAGTAACTATCAAAGTTCGCCCAAATATCTCTATCTCAATCTAAGGGAGTACATGGTGAGTAGCTTTAGGGTATGATACACATCTCTTGCACTACACTAAGCCATGACTAACAAAAGGTCTTATGCTTAGCTAAAATAGGATCTCTAGTGTGTCCTCTAAATACTAGGAGGGTGCATGAGGCACAATTGTGAACACCAATCAATCACAAGTATTGGCTGAGAAATTTCAGTGGGAAAGATCATACCAACCGTATATACCTAACTTGGAATCACCCAAGTATTAGTTCTTTTCTAAACATGACACAACTAGATTGGGGTACAACTTTTATTCCCCCCCCCCTTTATATATCTTTCCAATTCACTTGGTTGAGGTCACCCCTTGGGGTGATGAAAGACCCAAGAAGGCCCCCTAAAGGGTAGGAAATACTAGGTATATTTTATCCCTAGACTTGCACGTAGCGCAAGGGGAGATAATATGCACAACTAGTAATCCTAGGTAGAATCAACAAAGGACTTGGATTGGGTTGTAATTTTTGATCCTCAAGCTCACCGTGTATTGAAAGGGAAGAGCATACATCAAATTACATGACCCAAAACATGAAAAACACAATTTATTGGCCCTTTAATGAAAACCAAATGTGCCTAGATTAGTATGAAAAATCACTTACCCGTCTTTGACTGATCATCCTACAGAAAAGAGTTAGTAGTTTCTAATCATGGATCTTGGAATAATGAGAAGCTGCAATTTACTATTCACAAGCACAAACAAATAGATTAGTATATTAGTGATAAACCAAAAGAAAATTCAAAATTATAGAATAAAAATGTAAGTGAAAATTTTACCACACAATCTCCTATCAACTCTAGCATAAATGCCTCTAAAGACCTTGAATAGACACCTCTTTATTAGATGTATCCACCTTTGTATATCTAGATTAGGTGTGAGTGTATATGCCTCTAAAAGTATCATATCCACCTATGGAGTCACGAATATGATTCTAAAACTAGTAGGATCACCTCTATAAAATGATTGTATGTTAGTACATAGAAACACCTCTTTGAAAGTCATAGTCACCTCTAAAACTATTCACAACTACTTGTTCTTACACACACACATAACTAAAGTTGGGTGTCTAGGGTGAAGGTGCAATTGCCTATTTGGGGAAGTTAAAACACCTCTATGTTAGGTTTATCCACCTATAAGGTGGATCTACCCCTATACCTAAATATTTTAAGCTGCAAAATAGAAACTCAAAAAGAAATAAAAGAAATAGATTAATGGAACCATGATGTGGGTCCCATCGAGCATGCTAGAAATTGTGCGGTGAATTTTTCCTACTAAAAAATTCAATAAAATATGAAAATCAAGAAAAAGATAAAATCATAACAAAACATTCAAGATTAGGGATTAAAGTTCAAACCTGCAAATAAAAATAGCAAATAATACCTCCAAGGTTGAACTTGTTGATGTGTTTTCCCCTTTGATATGTTGATTTGTGTGCTCCTTTCTTCAATCCAATAGTATAATTGATTTATTTAGCATGATTTCATGATGAAAAAAGTTTTGAGATGAGTGTAAATTACTATGGTTGGAAGAAATTAGCTATGGTGAGTGCATGAAAGCTTGAGAGCATAAGGTGTTAGACTGTGTGTGTTGAGATTGAAAAATGACTTTCATTTCTTAGTCATTAGAAGTGGTGATGAAATAAATGGCCAAGATTAATTCTTGGATGAGGATCAAGGATTGATCTTCCTTGAGGCACCTCAACTCATGTGAGGATGGCATGTGTCATCCTAAGGAGAAGGGAAGTGATGATGTGGAGATGAAATTGCAATAAGGTGGAAAATGGGTTACTTGTCTCATCCTCCCAAATCAAGGGGAGGATGTGACAAGAGGGGAATTAAAAATTCCCCTATAATTATTTTGAGGATGATAAAAGGAATAAAAAATTCCTTGGGGAAGGGGCTAAGGAATTAAAATATCATTTTAATTCCTCTAGAGACTTTGAGGGAATAGAATGGAATTTAAAATTCCATGTAGTCATGTGGGAGAAATAAATAGGAATTATAAATTCATTGGGAAAGGGAGGTTACTTCACCAAAACAAGAAATTATTTAATGAAGGTTGACTTAGGTACATGCCATAGATGGCATTAAACTTATATTAGAAATAGTTAATCACCAATTCAGGTTGTACAAATGATTAATTAAGATAATGAGGGGATTAAGGAAACTTGCAAATTATGGAGGATGTGACACTAACCAAGGATCAAAGGTCTTCAAATCCTAATAAGGGATTAGGCTAGCTAATCAAGATTTGAAGAGGATTATGGAGGATGTGACATTTGGAGAGACAAATGGGGAGTGAATTAAATAAATAATTTTAATCCACATAGGCTAAATGACTAGATTACATAAATTAGTCTATTTATTTAATCTAGAGAGGAAATGTTAAAAGGGTAAAGTATTTAATTAAATGATTAAATACTTTATGGGACCTTAGGAAAGTGTCAAATATTAATTAAATAATAATGATATTATTTGATTAATGCAAATGGGGGATACAGAATAGGCTAAACAAGGATAAATTTTACCAAATATGAATGGTCGAATTTAGATGCCTACACCTCCAAGATCCATAAATATTTTTCCCAAGTTCAATGGTGATGGGAAAGTCTTGACAGATGAACATATCAATGATTTCTTTGTTGCAAGTGCTATTCTTTAGTTAATGCATGAAGATGTCTCTATTAGTTTATTTGTGGAATATTTAACTAATGTGACAACTAAATGGTTCTATCATTTTCTAATCAAGTCTACCAACATATGGGTAGTTATGTGAAAAAATTCAATATAGATTTGAAATTTTCGAAGGTAAACATATTCTATTAACATATTTTACATAAATGAAGAATAATATACATGAGCATATGAGATTTTTTTTGCTTGTTTTAACAATATTGTCAATAGAATTGAAAATTCTAAAAGGTCCTAAAGAAACTAAAAAAAAATTCTTCATTCATGCTCAACCTCCCTATTATGTGAATTTTTTCCCCAAGAGAAGAGAAAGTTATAAAATAACAATTCTGAATAAAAAGGGAGATAGAAAATAAAGGATATTATGATCATTTTGGTTAAAAAATAGATTAATAAAGAATATGTATAAAATCTCTTTGAAAGGGGGAAGAATAATTATGTATTAAAATAATATTAAAAGACAACCTTTGCAAAAGGGTGTGATAGTTTGGAAACCACACCTTAAGGATTATATAAAGAGTTTATGTGAGACTTGGAAAGTCATGGAGATGACTTAAGGATGAAGAAAATTTAATGAAGAGGAAAGAGGTTGGTGAGCTATAGACAATTGGAGAAGGGTGCACATTGTATGTGTGTGTCCAGCTTGGGGTACAAAAGTGCACTTAGGACCATCCTAGCTAGGGCTTGGGTATTACATGGGTGTTGAGCATTGTTCTATTGGAACCATAACTCATGTAGAGTAGTGAAGTATGCTTATTCCTCCTAGATTTATCCATAGCAAGTTCCAATACCACTGACATCTTCCTAGGGTAAGAGTGGCTTTTCTAAGTTCTATTATTCAGATAAGTATTGAAAACCATTAGCTCTAAATATATTAAGAATATTATATATATATGATTTTGGTGTTAATTTATATGAATTATATAAATGTGTGATTCAATTTACTATGTTGACTATTTGTTGTCAATCAG
>CM021108.1:433331897-433578318 GCA_007115665.2 Sequoiadendron giganteum | reverse complement strand
TTGATATGTAACTTGAGATGTTTCATATAATTTAATTTCAGAATTATCGAAACTTGAGAGGAAAGAAATGATTTTTGGACTCACCTGAAAGTGCTTCCCATGAGGTGTCACCGAACCATTGGAGTAATTATATGCAAATTCATTCACCAACTTCTCATTAAATCACTCAAACTTTTTTATGAGATCTAACCATCCCACTTCCTCAAAAAAATTGGAAATTTTTCTCAATCCCAATAATTTTTCCGCTGAAGCTAGCTCTGATTTCTTCTTTGCACCCCCCATTTTTTGTCTCCAATCTATGATTCTGCTGAAGAATTCAATAGTGTGAGAAGCTTGCACAATTTTTTTTTTAAATATAATAAAAAAATGATTATTTTTTTTTCCTTCGCTCAGAGCTTACTGTGCAATGATGATAATTTGAATGGAGGTGTGTGAAAAGAGTTTCGTACTAGAAATTAATCGATGAGTGGCTCAAGTTACTAAATTAGGAAGGAATCGTGTGAATTAATTATGCCTTATTCAAAAATAACTACTTTAAGTAAAAATTTGTACTTACTTACATTTTATGATCGCCTGAAGGTTTCGTACCTCTACTGCTTTAAGAAGATAATAAAATCATATTGGTTGAGGTGAAAACATATTCATTATCACATGAGTGAGGAAGCTTGTGAATGAAAGAGTCATCAATGAGGATAGGCTATCATGGCAGCTTTTATTTATGAGGGAAAGATGGCATCTTTTAGTTATGATGGAGAAAACTTAAAAAGAAAGAAGGTGTTTGTACCTAGGTGTGACAATCAAAGCATTGAGGAGAATTCAAATTTTATGGAAAGAGGTGGGCGAAATGGAAATGGATAAGTTATGGAGAATGCTTATGAACATGCACTCAAAACCATTGATTAAGTTCTTAAGAATGATTTGTGGCATGCATTCGAAACGTGGAAGATGAATAAGTTTGGGAGCATCGCTAAAAGATGCAACTAGAGCAACAACTGAAGGAAGGTTTTGGAGCATCATTGAAAGGTGCAATCAGAGCATCATCGAAAGATGCAGTTGAAAAGAAGAAAAATGGTTGAGCTTGAACTTCAAGATCTTCCTCTAACAACCACCATTCTATACGAACAATCATCTGATGTGATGAGTTGAGGCACAAGTTCTGGAGCATCTCAGCATCAAATTCCTCAAGTTCTGGAGTGCCTTCACAAAAAAAATAATGTATTTTGAAGCTTCGTCGTGACAAGAGGTAAGTTCTGTAGCACTAGGAATTTGGAGTATCAAGTTCAGAAGCATCTTGAAAAGATGCTCTGAAAACAATTTCTATCTTTATGAGAAGTCCTACAAAATGGGGACAATATGCAGTTAAGTCCGAAAATAAGATCTAGTGAAAAATTATTTGAAACAAATTTGTACACATGTCTTTTTATTACAATTTTTCATTATTTTTTAATTTTATTTTTGATATGTAAAAAGAAGGGTTAAGTGGACTTTTCCATGGCAGAGTCAATGCATTGAATTTCAACCTACATTTCTACCAATTTTGTAAATTCTTCTTTTTTGACAAGTTTATGGTAGATATGTAGGCGATGACCATTTACTAAGAGAGTTCGTGTATCACCATCAATGGGTTTCATCTAAACAATGCCATTAGAGAAGACTTCATAAATTTCATATGGCCCCAACCAATGAGTCTCGAGTTTCCCTTTATGATCTTTATATCTAGAATCGAATAGCAAGGCCCAATCACCATTATGGAACTCTCTCTTTGATGTGTTTTTCATGCCAAATTTTTTGTTTGTGTTGAACAAGCTTGGTTTGATGGAAAACATCTAAATGATGCTCATCCAATTCACTTAACTGTAAAACTTGTTCTACTTGGGCTTGTTTTAGATCTAGACCCAACTCCATAGTTGTTCATAGAGTTTGGAGTTCAAACTCAATGGGTAAAACAGGTTTCTTCCCAAAAACAAGCTCATAGGGGTTGAATCCAGTTGTGGATTTCCATGTTGTGTTGTATGCCTAGATGGATTCAAGAAGTTTTCTAGCCCAATCTCTTCTTCCTAAAGAAACCATTTTTATCAATATGTTTTCTAACTCCCTATTAGTCACCTCTCTTTGGCCATTTTCCTGAGGGTGATAGGGAGAAGACTTCTTGTGACTCACTTGAAAATGGTTTGTAAATGCTAGAAGAAATTTAGACATGAATTGGGGTCCCTGATCTATAACGATGGTTTAGGGGGCACCAAATCTAAGAAAAATATTTTTATAGAGGAAGTCAGCAACTTGTTCCTCTCTAGCAACACACAAGGCTTGAACTTATGCATATTTAGTCAAGTAGTCAGTGCAAACAAGGGTATATGCTTTCCCTTGGGAGGAAGGGTCTATGGGACCAATGAAATCCAATCCCCATTTTTTGAATGGTTCAAGGACAACCTAGGGTTGCAAGGGCATTTTTGTTGAAGTAGTTGGTCTTCCTAATCTTCAACATTCATCACAATGATGAATATAATTTTTAACTTCTTTATGCATTGAAGGCCAATAATATCCAACGCCCAAAATTTTATGAGAAGTTATTTTTGCATAGTAATGACCCCAAGAAGGATCATCGTGATCGACCCTCAGAATACTGTAAGTTTTATCAGCCCCGAAACATCTTCTCAAGACCATATTGGGTCCACAACGGAATAAAATCCCATTAATCCATTTAAATGGTGCACTCTCTCTAATAATTCACTTCCTTTGTTTTGATGTAAAACTAGGCGGTACTTGGAAAGTGGCTAAATAGTTGACAATGTCAAAGAACCAAGGTGTCTTTGTAGAAATAGAAAATAGATTTTCACCTAAAACTCATCTTGCACAGGTTCACAATCACCATATTCTTGTTTAATTTGAAAAAAAAAAAATTCCACTACATTAAATATCCCTTGCTTATCAATTATTGTTACATTGAACTCTTGAAGGAGTAGTAACCACCTCATTATTCAACCATTAACTACAGGTTTTTTCATTAAATATTTTATAGTTGAGTGATTTGTATAGACTATAACTTGATATCCTGTAATATAATGGTAGAACTTTTTAATTGCATGAACCACAACCACGAATTATTTTTCCATTGTCATGTAGTTTTTCTCAGTGGATGTTAGGTTTTTACTAATAAATTATATGGAATATTTACCCCCATCCTCATCTTCTTGCCACAATACTGCACCAATTGTGTCATCTGAAGCATCAACATAGATATGGTATGGAAGATTCCAATTTGGTCCATGTAGGATAGGAGTAGAGACAAGCTTCTCCTTTTATGGTTTCGAATGATAGTTGACACTCAAGTGTCCAGTTAAACTCTACATCTTTCTAGAGAAGGGAAAACATAGGGATAGCTATTTTATTGAAGGCTTCTATAAACCTTTGATAGTATCCAGCATGCCAAAGAAAACTTCTAACATTCATTTGTGTCTGAGGAGTAGTCAGTTGTTGAATGACCTCAA
The DNA here is from genome assembly GCA_007115665.2 of Sequoiadendron giganteum. Taxonomy (NCBI): domain Eukaryota; kingdom Viridiplantae; phylum Streptophyta; class Pinopsida; order Cupressales; family Cupressaceae; genus Sequoiadendron; species Sequoiadendron giganteum. The sequence continues at coordinate 433,574,830 of CM021108.1, read as the reverse complement.
TTTTCTTAGGATCAACCTTTATTCCTTTTGAGGAGATATGATGACCTAAGACTATTCCTTGTTCCACCATTATTAAACACTTTTCATGGTTAAGGGAAATTCAGTGATCATTTCAAACCTTTAAAACTTTATCCAAGTTTGGAAGGGCTTCATCATAGGTTGAACCACAGATAGTGAAGTCGTCCATATAAAATTCTACACAGCCATTGACAAGCTCAACAAATATAGCTAGAATGGCTCTCTAGAAAGTTGTAGGAGCATTACAGAGTCCAAAGGGAAGAAAACGATATGCAAAAGTGCCCCATGGACAAGTAAACATCATCTTATCCTAGTATTCTAGTACTACCTGAATCTAGTTGTAACCACTAAATCCATCTAAAAAGGAGAAATATTTCCTCCCAACCAATTTTTCCAAAACCTAGTCCATAAACGGTAAGGGAAAATAATCTCGATGAGTGGCTTTGTTAATTTCTTTGTAATCTACACATATTCTCCACTTTCCATTTTTCTTTGGTACTCAATTAATGGTGACAACCACTTACTGTCAGAGATGGGATAAATAAATCCTGCTCGAAGGAGTTTCTCAATTTCAATTTTGACAAGATCCTTTAATGCAGGATTGAGTCTCCTCTATGGTTGACATATAGGTCTTATTTTAGTATCAGTATAAATTTAATGTGTAAAAACACTCAAATGGATTCCCCAAATTTTTATGTAGTCCCAAAATAAAGCTTTAGACCTCTTCACCAACACATTAAATAATCTATCCTCTTCTGATTCTGCCAGCCAACTATTGATGTTTAAGGTTTTTCCCAACAACAACATAATTGATTTTGTTCTTGGATGGGTCGAAGTGACAGTATAAATTGGTCACAAAAATGCGTTGAGAGGACAAATATGAGGTATTAGTTGATGAAATATAGTAATATCTTCAAAAAAATATCTAGTTCTAGGAATCATATTGGCCAAAGGACAAGGCATTCCCATAGTAGTATAATTATGTTCCATCCCATGTACATCGATTGGTTGTACCAAAAATTTTGGTGCATCCACTATTTCCTCATCACTTGAGCCTATAGCAAGGTGTGTGACATTGTTTACTAACTCATCCTCTAATTCCTCTTCATGTTTTTTAATCACTACCATGGATAAAGCGAAAATGTCTTGAGCATAAGACTCTTCTACTTTGTCAACCTAAACTTTGTTATTTTGAGTGGGTTTAGCAGGAGGGTATACGAATAAATGTGTATTGTCTGAACCATGTGAAATGGTCATTCCTCCCTCTTTGCAATCAATTTTAGCTACGATAATGGCCAACCATGGTCTTTTGAGGATTATTGGATAGTTATATTTGGGTGTAAGCGATTGGATGACCTGAAAGTCAACTGGGTATTCCCATCCATCAACTTTGATGAGAACATTTTCAATAACACCCTTTGGAATGTCTATGGACTAATTTTCCATTTGTAAGACTGTAGTTGTGGGACGTAAATTAGTAAAACCTAATTTTTCCATCACATCCATAGTCATTACATTAATGGTTGCTCCTAAATCCACTAATGCATTAGGTATTGCTATCTCATTAATTGTGATATTTATAAGTGGAATACTGCAATCATCATATTTTGGAGTGATAGTCTTTCCAAACAAAAAGCTAGCTAAATAGCCATCGATGTGCATAGTATTTATTTTCTTTTGTTTCCTCCCCATGGTCTTAATACATAGTTGTTTGATCAGCTGATTCAACTCATGAATTTCCTTTATTGCTTGTGACAAAAAAACCTCTATTTGCAGTTGTTTGATTTCTTGAATTAATGCAGTTTCAAAGGTTAAAGACATTTTTGGAGTATCTTTCAAAGTGGTCGATTTCAGACTCTAGAAATGGCGCTTGAGTTTTCTCTTTTCGAGAGATATCCTTTCTAAGATCAGTTAAAGATTGACCTTCATCCTCCTCCTAAGGTAAGTCAGCAGCTCCTGCTACTGAAGCAAGTGCAATATTATTTATGGGAATAGAGTGTTTGGGTAGAGTATCCTTATCAGGAGTTTTAGGAGTAGGCTCATCCATAATTTCTTCAATGGTTGGTGGTTGAATTGTTCGACCTGAGCGCAACTGAACATTTCCACAATGTATAGCATTAAGTCTAGTAACATTATCTTGTTTAGTAGATTATACTAGAGTATTTTGTCAATTTTTATTTGGATTGGGAAGTGGTTGCATTGGGAGTTGAGTTTGATTTATCCATTCATTCAAAGGAGGATTCTGGGGTGGAGGTAACAAATTTTTCTATTGGTTCCTACGAGGCCCAATATAGAATTGATTCTGCTCCTAATTCCATTAAGAAGTAGTATGTTGTGGATACCACTACTATTATGTTTGGATTGGCCACTACTGAGTTCCTCATGATTGTGTTTCCCATTCAGGGGGTCCTCAATAGGGAGTTCCCTAATTAGATTTTTGAGGGCGTGGTTGAGGCCAAGATGGAGTCCATTGATTACTAGTCTAGATATTTTGTGGTTTCCAAGCAGGGTTGGAATTTTTCCCATAAGAAAAATTCCCTCCTAGGCATTGATTTACCACGTTGATTTCTTCCTAAATATGTGCAATAATTTTCTTGTAATTCTTGAGATCGGTAAGGAGCTCACACTAGTTTGTAGGATGATTCTATTCATAAATTTCACAAACATTAACCTTGTCTAGGGGGCATTCTCGCAACAGATGTTTATTTCTGAATCTAGGGCAGTAGATGGAAAAAGTCTCAGTAATTTGTGTCTTATCTTTTATACCATCCAATATAGTGTTCAATTTAATGAGTATGTTCATTTTAAGGTTTTTTATTTCCTCCCGGAGCTTGCCTATGTCATTAGACCCTTTAAAAAAAGTAGTTTTGTGAATGCCTCCACAAGTACGAGAGAAATTTTGACACAACTTACATATTTTTTCAAGGTTCATATGAGACACATCTCCTTTTCCCATTAAATCAAGGCTTCACCTTGCATCCTCGTCAAGTCCTTCGATAAATTTGGTCTTGAGAATCTCATCGCTAATGGTATCTTCTCCACATCATTTAAATAACAAAGGAAACATGTCTAGGTAATCCTCCAAACTGTCATCCTCATTTTATCTAAGTTTAAGCAACTCTTTTTTTTTTATCACTCACCCTACAATAACTCTGGTATTTATGTAGGAAAGCATTTTCCATGTCATCCCAAGATTTAATAGATCATGTAGATAATCCCATAAACTAGCACATGGTTGTATCCTTCAACATAAAAGGAAACAACTTTAGTGTTTTGTTATCATTTTTATAGTCATAGGTTTGAAAAAGGACCTTGAATTTGAAAAGAAACTAGTTTGGGTCTTCCGAGGACAAACCACGAAAGGTTGGAAGGAAATTTGGAGAGATATTTTTTATCGTGGTATCATCATCTGCATCTAGAGTAATAGGATACATAAATGTACGAGGTGGTAGAGCATCATTGTTATTACAGTTTAGCCCTACAATCAACCATGATGTTCAGAGGAATATGTTCCTCTATGATAGGTTGTTCTACTGGATGATCTTCAGGAAAATAGTGGAAAGCCTCTAGTGGGTTAGGCTCGATTAATTCTTCAATAGAGTAGTCTTTTGAGCCTCGGGCCTCCCTATATATGATTGGTATGTATTTTGGGGCGGTCTTTGGTATAAATCATTTGTGAGGGCCTCTTTTTCTGACCATGCAAAAAAGGCAGCTAGAGGGGGGTATTTTGAACTAAAAAGAGGTATTCAATGTGTATGCTATTAACACTCAAGAAAGAAATTTGTCCCCAAAAATGGTGCCAAAAATTGATAGGTTGTCATTAGGCTCCATTACTTTAGAAGATAAGAGTTCAATATGTCAACAAGGCAGTGTCCAAGGCAATTTGCAATAGAAGAAGACTTGATTATCTCCTTTAGATTTTCTAGTTTTTGTTTAGAGAAGCTAACGTTAATTCCTAACCTAAGGAAATCTAACTATCTAACTGAAAAAATGTTAATTTTAAGAAAGATGGGAGTATATTAAACTATAAAGCATAAAATGACTAATCTAGAAAACATGATAACTAAATGAGAAAGCATGAAAATAACTGTTGATGGTGTTTTTTGCACAAACAACAACTCAGACAGAATATGATATCCTATCTCTCTTGAAAGGTAAATCTCTATGGGAAAAGAGATAACCCCAAGGTCTCTAATGTCAAGTCTTGACAATGCAACAAAACAACTCAGTGATGAATGTGAAAATGTTGGTAATCACAAAGGGACCTTACTATGAGAAAACACTGGACTTTCAACTTACCAGATCTAAACAATAAATTGATACTTTGAAACTTGATTTAAACCCTGATAATAAAGAAACATCAAAAGATAAAGGTTTCATAGATGATTCTAAGACTACTTCTAACCCTAAGATTGAAAATGCCAAAAGATGAAATGTTTAAAATGGACTGATCTCTCATAGACTACTCTCTATTCAACCGAGATGAATTTGCAATTTCACATATATAGTGCAATATTCTAAGGTATTAAATATTTTCAAATCACAAACATTCATTCAATCAATTCTATTGCAATTGAGATGAACAAATCCTTATAACTGAACTAAGAACAATTTTAAGTCCAGGCTAACTTTGCAAAGCAGTTAACAATCAGCTAACTATAAAAAGTATGGACTAGAGATCGCTGCAAATATTCCAAACATGAAACCCTAAGCATTACCAAACCATTTAACTATAAAATTATAAGCAATTTCAAAGATAGAACAACAAGAACCATGCCAGATTAAATTCCACAAGATAGATACCAAACACAATATCTCTCTTATATTAAATCATCCAAAATAGCAACAACTCCAATTTTTTGTTACAACACTTCCTTGAGAATAAACCCTAACTTGCTCTAATATCACTTTTTATCTATTTTCTCTCTATCTCTATTATTTTTGCCAATCTATTCTCTTATCTATATTGAAATGAGGCAACATGCTTGTTTTATAGAGAATCCCTAAGATAGGTCGGCCCCAAAAGATAATTTACAATAAAACATAACCTACAAGGGGTCGGCCTCAAAGATATCCGAATATAATATGAAATCTGCGATTGGCACCAATTTCATCCAAAACGGACATTATACCCAAAAGGTCAGCCCGATACATGTAAATAATGGGAAGCACAAATCTCAATGTAACCCTATATAGCTACTCCCCATCCTTGTCTTTAGCTTGATCTTCTTCACCATGTACGGCCAACCGGACCCTATCCAACTCAGCAACAAGTGGCATAGGCAAAACCCTAATATTTCTCTCAAGAGACTTGATGTCATCTCTTGCCTACCTAACTGTACCATCCCAGTCAACCTTATTATTCAGGTATCTATCCATGACTGCAATATAAGTTGTAGCATCATCTAGTTGATGCCCAGTAACTGATCCTTCACTAACTAGAGAATAAACATCTCTCCACCATTTCTTAAGCTATTCCAGATTGAGATGTTTTGGGGCAAACTTCTTCCTTCTAGTCATAACCTCAAAGAATGAGAAACACTTATCATGGATACCAGTCAAAGTGTCCTCAATCTGCCTAGCTTGTTTATGAATTTTTCTTAAGGCCTTGTGCCTCATTTGTAGGATTTCAAACCATTCCCAACATTTAGAAACCCTTGAAAAAGGAAGGATCCCACACTTTACCAGTTTATCCTCTGTCAATCTCATGATTGTTGTGGTTTTCTGCAATAGGAGATCAGTATCCTCCTTATCTTGAGCCAATATAGCCTTCAACCAATCAATCGACCTCATAACATCACCTCCAGTTGACAAAATGTCCTTAATAGAATCATCTCCTTTGGTTTGGACACCCTGCAACCAAGCAACTATAGCATGTGTGGTGCCCTTCACTTTTTCAAGCTTGAAGATTTTTTCTTGAGGCAAGAAACCTACAGAAGAGGAGCAAGAGCTAATATCTTGCAAAGGTTTCATCAACTCTTGCAATTATTTCTTCAATTTCTCATTCTCCCTCTCTAACTCATGCCTCGTTTGTACAACCTTCTTCAACCTGCCCATAATCATAGCACCAGTGCCTTCATATTCTTCAATATCTTGCTCCATGGTAGCATGCCCCAAGTCAAAAGTTTGCACATCGTAATCCTAAGTAGTCACATTGTCTCTATCCTTATTTAGAGCAAGGGTAGCAATATGGGCCACCTTGTTGCCTGACCCATCTCTTTCAATGCGAGACACAACCCTAGCTTTCTTCTTAGTTTTTTCCTTTTCTACATTAGCCATAAGGACATCCCAATTAGGAGGATCATCTTCCACTATCACCATTTTTCTCTTCAACTCCTTATCAAGCCAATCTGGAATAGTAGACCCAACAGGCACTGTATTTTTCTCATCTTGTTCCTATTCCTACTAATACTTAATTGCATCTTTTCCAACACTTGATACTTTAGGGGAATCCATGACTGGATTCTCCTTCTCCTACAACTGGTCTTCCACAACAACCTATATCGGTGAAGGGACCCTAGCTGGTATTTCCTCCTTATGTGGAGACTTGTTTGATTGATCCTTCATAGGTAAATCTATATGTGTCACCAAAGGGGACTGTATTACCTTGCCAATTTCTGCCTCTGCATTATAGAGATTTCCCTCTTGAAATTCTTCCTCACCCAAATCCTTAGGATCCTCATCCTTCCTTGGTTCCTCCTATGTGCTACCAGCATCCTGAGGAATGGATATATCCACCTACTCAACAACAAGAACACTTACCGAAACATCCTCCTTTGCTGCATTATCCCTTGGGGAAGGAGTCCTTGACCTCCTCATGTACACTTGTGTCTTTTCCCCTGAGCTTTCTACCTCTACCACTGGTGGCTCAATCTCCCTGTCAATTTTAGGAGCCTTCTCCATCTTCTCTGATAACTTTGTAATCCTCCTTCTCTTTGTCAATGGAGGAACAATTTCTTCCTCCTCTACCTCTTCCTTATTCTTTTCAACTTCTTTTCTCGAAGCATGTCTCCTCTTCTTAGCAACAGGCTTCCTCTGTTTACTTACCTCTATAGCCTTCTCAACTTGAACATCCCTAACTTGGATTTTGAAAGGAGAATCCACCTTTTCCTTGCCCTTATGATTTGGTTCAAGTGACTCTTCAGAAGTAGAGTGAGACTCTAATTCCCCCATCAAATGATAGGTACATGGAATACCCTCTCTCTCCAATTCTAGGATCTTGTGTTTCAACAAAATTTTGGTGTACTTAATCACTGGGGTCATGACTTGATCCAACTCTATTTTTTCTTCCTCTAATCAATCAACTTCTCCAACCGGCTTATCTTTCACTGCCTCATAAACATGACCCTGGATTAGGTTTCTATCCTCTTCCACCTGATCTGGGATAACCCTCACACTATACAGCCTTATCAAATCCATTGGCAATCTGGAGAACTGCTTCTTTCTTACCTCAAACTCATCAACAAGGTTAATCCAGTAATCTTCAATACTGACCTTATGGCTATATTCCGTGTTGGCCTTCTTCTGTGCTTCACCAGTGATGTCAAACCTTGCTCTCTTGGAATGGAAAGAGAGACCAAAAGTACTCATCTCCTCCTCAGAAGTATGAGCATACTGAATAGAAGGACAAACCTCACCCATTCCTATCTTTAAGGGAAAGTCATTCCCAAAACCTGTCTTGTGCCTTTCTCCCTTCACAACATTATCGAAGTCACAAATCTACCTAGTGACTTCCAATGATATGATATGATCAGTAGGGTATCTATGGAGTTTGTAGGGAACCCTTTGAAAACCATCAATTCTAATATAAGAGAAAGTGGGGAACTAGATAAACCATGCCCCATATCTCTTTATCAATTCCTTCGCCTTGTCAAAGATCCTCATATGCTCTGCACCTTGGAGCAATCTGGTGATGTACATTATGAAAGCATCATTGGATCTCTTGTAGCTTCCTCCAGTTTGGTGCAACTGTGGATATACTTCATATATAGCATCCTATCCAAAGGTACCCCTAGTGCTCAACCCCTTATATCGTAAAGTCTTGCCAATGAATACACTAGGTAGGAGGTCATAGTAAAAGTCTTGGTTTGCAAGACATTGCAAAACTGCTCATGGATCACTACACTAATGACACATGCCCAGTGATAGTTAATTCCCTGCTCCATTCTAGAAATTACATTGAACATCCAAGTCTCGAACACACCTGTACTCTTCAACCCCACTAACCTTCTGAGAAGAGTGATGAAATTTTAGTACTCTCTCCTGAACTTGAGCCTGAATAGTTTCTTAGGCAACTTGGAGAAATGGGACTTAGGCTTCTCCAACCAATATTTGATCACCTGCTAAGACTTAACTACATTTTCTTCATAATACTTTTTGGCACCATCCATATCAAAAGTCAGCACATGTGATTTGTCAGGCATATCAAAGGTTGCAGCAATAGACACAGGGATAAATCCTACCAGAACTCATCCCTGGGGACCAATTATCCTTTGTGTCCCCCTATCATAATTCCTAGCACACTCAAGTACCAATTCATAACATTGCACCGTGGAAGGGAAACCTGCTATGATCCAATCTAGAGTCCACCATTCTCCTAGCCAACAAAGGAGGGCTCAGTGCTGACACCTCAGCCTTAAATTCCTCATAGTCCCACATACCTACATTTTTATCAGTGATTCCTGACAAAATTGAGGTCACCTTGCTTTTAGGAATCCATCTCTTTATGTCCAATTTCACTTTCTCTGCATTTGAGATAGCAGAAGTCTCTGCACCTGTACCCAATGCCTTCCCCTTGCCTCGACCAACAACATCCTATCTTGATCCTGCCTACAAACACATAAAGATTACCACAATCAAATCCACAAGAAACAAGAAGTACAGGGAATCAAAATCCTAAAGTTTGGGATTTAGCCCCCCATCGTGGATTCCATACTGGTGAGAACTTTCAGGAAAATCCGGACCAGGCGGATTCCAACGAACCAAGCATGCAAAATCCCATAACATCATTTTAATCCATAAATTAACCAAGGAATAACATTAGAAACACTTATCATAAGTTCATTTAATCTATCACATTCGTCATCAATAAATAGAATCCTCCATAATCATCAAATTCAACATTTTCCCAGAAAACCCAGAAGAATCCGCCAGAGACAAATTTTGGCAAAAACAACAACAATTATAACTAACCCAGGAAAATGGAGGAGACACGGAACATCCGAGAAAATCCAGAGGAAGTGCATTTTGGTGAGAACCAGATATAACATCATTAAAGAACCAATCCAACAAAATGAACTGACCGCGGACACCGAGAAAATCCGAACTAAGCGGATTTTGGCAAAACAGATGAAATTTGGGAAAAGTGGCAAAAAAGAAAGAATAGGAAAATCCAGGAAAAGTGGAATTCCACGAGAACCTTGAAAACCCAAACCCGTCCATATCTTTCTTACTTTCACCAAAACGATTCAAAAAACTCTGGATCTAAGGCATGTACTTCGACAACGACCTAACCTAGACTTCCAATGGATCAAACATGAACTTAGAACACTCCTCACAAAAATTGGAGGATGGCCAGGCCCTAGGTTAGCAACCCTAAAAAATGTCCACAATGAAAGCATAGAAAACAAGGCACAACTTGCTCACACACAAAAAAAATGGAGAGTTTAAGACCAATGCAAGCAAACGCCCAAAAGAAACAATACCCGACCAAGTAAAAAAACATCAATGACCAACCAAGCAAACTGGTATAGCAACAAAAACTCCTAGGAAATCCAGTGATGACACACACACCCAAGGGAGTCAGGAACCATGAAGGACCAGAAAGAAAATGAAGCAAATCAATTCGAAATCAACAGAGTAAAGGAGCATTTCTACATACCATGAGCACAAAAAGACCAAAACTGGTGACGCCAACAAATAACTGTCAAATGTAAGTAGGATACAATCCAAGCACATGAACCTCAAATGCACAAACAAACTGACCTCAAAAAATCACAATCCAGCAAGACACCAAAAGCTCCAAGACTCAAGCTCAAATGATAAGAAAAATGAACAAACTTAAATTATCAATTACTTCCCAAAATCCAATATATCAAAGCCCCATATATCCACACAAGTGCCATTAATTCAATCAACAAGACAACCATGACCACAAAATCCAAACTCCAGACATCGAAAGAGAACCAGGAGAATCCGGCCCAGGCAGATTTTTCCCGAAAACAGTGAAAATCTTGAAATGCAGTCAAAACCCAAGATGTTTGATAAAATTCATAAGTGTGCCACTTCAACTGGAAAAATAGATATTAAAGCACAAGCCAAAAGCAAGCAAGAAACCCCTAGAAAAGAAGGGTCAAGACACTAAAAACGAGAAAGAGGGTCCCTACTTTTAGTGGGGCATGTGTGCAAAAATTGCACAACAAATGGTGACTCTGCTAGGGAAATGCTCCAGAGCATTTCAAGAATAAACTATGATCAAGAACCTAGAATCTCTTGTTTCACCTCTCATCAAGACTCCTATGAACAAAGTTTTATAAACCACAAGAAAGAAGACCTTTTCCTATACTAGGGTCCAAGTGTGTGTGTTATGCATTCATTTATATTCTGTAAGTACAATGGGAATCAAAGAAAATCTGACCAAGCTACATAAAAGTTCAAACTTCAAAAGCAACCTAGATAGAGCCTCGTTGTTAGTCAAGCATCCATAGCCCCAATGAGGTTATCATTGTGACCCTCCCAAACATAGCTCTACTGTCGGTCGGGCATCTATAGCCCTGATAGAGATACTAGGATACTCCTGATAAGGTGAAGTTTATTTTAAATTTTCAAAAGCTTCCATTTCTCCTTTATGTTTTATATAACTTTCTTCTTCACCTTTGTAAGTAATGAAACTCACACTTAGGGATGAGGAACACAGTGGCACTGAAGCATAATATAAGATTTTTCACCAGGCCAAATCACCCCAAAACCCTATGTAACTTTAGAATCTTGAATTTTAGTGTGAGAATGTGGGACCCAAATATATTCCAAAGTGTATCCAAAACAAGTGATTATAATTCCAAGTACAATGGACATCAGACAAAAGAAGTCCACCACCTGAATCTAAAAACTGATTAGAGTTTATAAAATAAATCTCCAGAACAAACCTAAGCGAGATAGCCCATTGTATAGATGCAATAGCCCCAAGGAAACAAGCAACCCAAAGCAAAAAACAAAAACGAAAAGAAAAACAAACCAAAGCAAGCCTAAACTACCAAAGAAAAACCAGTAATAAAAAGCAAAGAAGAAAATAAACCTACTCTAACTATGTACATGATGAACTACAAATAGTTCAAGGTTGAAAATAGTGCTTCATATATTGCCCATTAACAGGCAGCGGGATATCCTCACCGGTGAGGGTTTTCAAATGAAAAACATAATCTCCCAGAACTTCTAAAATCTAGTAACGACCAAGCCAAAGTTTATCAAATTTACAATGCTCTCCCTTACAATCATGGGATTTATCCTAGTAGAGAACTAAGTCAGAAATTCTGAAGGCCTTCACCTTAGCTCTCCTATCAAACCATCTTTACTACACCCTGATGCTTAGCAAAGTTCTCAAGGGCTTCATCCCTTTTCTCTTCTAAGTGCAACAATTCAACCAAACGGGCTTGACGTTTATCTTCTTCATTATAATACTCATTAATAAACTACAGGGTAGGGATTTTCAACTAGATAGGAAATGTAGGTTCCAAACCATACACTATGTGATAAAGAGAAGTTCCTATGGATTCCTTCTATCTAGTACAGTCAGCCCACAAAGCAAATTGGAGCTGGGTGTGCCAGTCCTTGGGATTTTATTCCAACAACCTATGGATAGCTGTCAGTAGGTTCTTATTGGAAGAATCAGCTAAACCATTACCCTGAGGGTAATAATTGGATGAAAATTTAATAACAATCCCATGATCAAACGCCCAATTAGAAAAATTTAGTGATGCAAATGTAGGAACATTATCACAAACCAAAGATAGTGGACAACCAAACAATTGATAATTCCTCATTCAAGAAAATTGATTACCACATCTAAAGTACATTGCTTATAAGTAAGAGCCTTTGTCGATCTAGTAAAATAATTAGTTATGGTAAGAATATACCTATGGCTCATAGAAGATGGAGGATTAATTGGACTTATGAAGTCCATACCCCACTAGGCAAATGGTTTTACCTCTATGACAAGCTGGAGTGGAAGAGCGACATGTTTTTCCTTACTTGTAGTTTGACATATGTGACAAGTCCTCACGTGTTGGTGTGCGTCTTTTAACAAAGTAGGTCAGTAATAGCCCACCCTCAAGATCTGGTGTGCAGTGGAGGATGCAGAACCATGGCCTATGCCATATTTTTCATGAAATTCAATCATCACTCTGGTAGCTTCTTCTTTTACCAAACATCTTAAGTATACACCCTCATGATTTCTTTTATACAAAATAGCTCCTTTCATCATAAAACTTCCACTCTTTTGGCATAAGGCCCACCTCTAACCCATATTAAGGTGATCAGGAGACTACTGATTCAATAAATAAAAAATGATTTCATCATACCAACCGCCCGGAGATACATCTTGAAGGTAATAATGTTGAGTTGTGAGATCAGGACTAGTCTCATCCATTGTCTTTGTAAATCCTTGTCCCCTTACTAATTTCATGAACTGGATTTCCATATCATATTCCTGTAACATGGTCACCCATTTGGATCTTCATTCACCTAACTCATTCTGCATCAACAACAGCTTTACTACAGGATCAGGCACTATGGCAAAAACTTTATTTCTCAAGATATAGTGCTGAAAATTCTTCAGTGCTCTGACCAAAGCATAAGCCTATTTTTCTACATTATGATATCTTAATTCCTCATCTTTCAAGGGAGTACTCATGAATTCTATAAGGTGCTCATCACTTTGATCAGACTTTTTGAGTTAACATTGCAGCACAAGAGTGATCAGAAGTGAATGAATATATGTAAAAAGGCTTAGTATAGTCAGGACTCACCAGTATAGGGGCCTCAACAATAGCTTTCTTGATTTCTGCAAATTCTTCCTTAGCTTCTGCATTCCATTCTATTTTTTCTTCTTGTTTCAACACAGCATTCAATGTTTTGACTATTTCTACAAATCCAATAATAAATTTCCTAACAAAGTTAATCTTACCAAAGAATTATTTCATCTCTTTCTTACTTGCAGGAGGCTGAATTTTCAAGATATCCTGTATTTTCTCAGGATCACTAGCAATACCCTGTTCTGAGATAATATGTCCTAACAACTTTCCTTCCATGACTCCAAAAATGTACTTCCTTGGATTAAGTGAAATGCCAAACTCTCGACATCTTTGAAACACTTTGCATAAATTCGTTATGTGATCGCCTCATTCCTTGGAGAAAACAGTCAAATCATCCATATAAATGATGATGCACTTACCAATTATATCCTTAAAAGCAATGTCCATAGCTCTCTAGAATGTAGCTCCAGCATTGATTAACCCGAATGGAATCCTTCTATAAGCAAAAGTTCCCCATTTAGTAGTGAAGGCAGTCTTATGCCTATCTTCATACTTCACCATAACTTCGTTGTATCCATAATACCCATTCAAAAATGACATCATTTGAGATCCATTAAAAATTTGGACTACCTCATACAGTGAAAGAACTAGATAATTATTCTTTCCTAATGCTCTATTCATATTCCTAAAGTCTACACATAATCTTATTTCCCCATTATTTTTCCTTACTAGAACTAAATTTGCCACCCAAGTAGAGTGTCTTACCAAAAATATAATTTGTGTTGAAAGCAGTTTCTACACCCCCTTCTGAATAATGGGCTCTAACAAAGCTTTGATTGGCCTCTATCTCTATCTGAATGGTTTGACATCTAACTTTAATGGTATGGTGTGTGTAATAATTGAAGTATTATATGTTTTCAAACCTTCGTAACTCCAAGCTATCACATTATGATATGTATGTAAGGTATCAATAATTCCCTTTCTTTCTTCTGGAGTACATACCTTGCCAATGAAAACATTCTTTAAGTCATCTGGTGTCCCCATATTATATATTTCACATTGGCCATTGAGAGACTCCCTTTTAGTCTGTTGCCCTTGATCTCTTATCTTATCTAAATCAAAAATTCATTCAAGTTGCACCATGCCCCTTAGAATGGTATTAGTCTTCAGATTGATGATTCCTCCAAAGTCAATTTCTGCTTCACAAGGCTCTACCTCATCAATACCTTGGGAAGAAAACACATCACAGCTTGTAATAAAGTCCAAAATATTCTTATCATCTTCGAACAACTGGAAATTAGTAATGTTGACAGGCACTGAAGGCACCAGAGTGAGCTCAACTGTAAATTTCTTCAATCCTGAAAGTGATAGAGACTGCAAGGTGCTAGTAGCTTGTGCTAGAGAATCAGCAACTTGATTTTTGTTTCAAGCGATCAACTGGATGTTAAAAGCATCGAATTCCTCAATGAGATGCCACACTCTATGCCTATGATTGGTCATTCTTCTGTAACAACATGAATATTGTTTTCTTACTTGTTTAATTACTAACTCTGAATCTCTGAACAGTTGTAATATCTTAACTTTATTCCTTGATGCTAGTAATAAGCCATGGACTAGAGCTTCATATTCAGCGACATTATTAGTACACTAGAACTAGAGTTTGTGAGTAGTGAAATAATTCTTACCCTTAGGATTGATTAATTCAAATCCTACACTAGCACCCTACTTAGAATTTAGATCCATCAAATCTCAATGTCCAGTAGCCATCAAGTTCCTTTGGTTTCAATTTACCTTGTTCTTTGCTAAGGATAAGAGGCCTTTTGGGAAGCACTAGACTCTTACCTTTATCTTTGTTTAATTCTTCCTGCACATTAGGTCCAATAGGTGGAACTGGATTAATGCACTTCTGTATCTATCGGATAGCAATCTGACACAAGTCACATTCCAGCACAAGATGAGGAGCATCATGGACTCTACACCAATTTGGAAGAAATCATTCTTCAAATGTCATGCTTCCTTTCAGTTGCATTTGATCTTCCATACACTTCTGGATAAACTCCTGAAAATTGTCCAACAAACCAAGTTGTTTGTCTTCTTGATTACTTGTTTCATCTTCTTATTCAATTAATGCCCTAGGACTACTACTCTCTGGAATGTGTTCATCTGAAGAATCCTGTAGCATGAAAACCTCTTCCTCTTCTGTAAGTGATGTAGCCAACACATAATTTCAGATGCCAACTTTCAACACCAATACTTCATTTGAAACATTTTGATATTCCATGATTACATACTTCATTTGGGGTTCTCTTTCAATTCTGATCTGGTTTGGGACTCCTTTCCATGGTAACCACATATGAGAATGGTCTATAGATGTGTATCCATTTAGTGCCTTAGTGAAATATCTACCTAAGATCAAACCGTAAGTATCAAGAATGTCAACAACTTGGATATTAATCACTTGTTGCACCCTAGGATCTAATGCAAGTTGCATAGGGATCATATTCAATTCTCCAACCACACTCACTTCTGTTTTATCCAATTGAGTAACCTTCTGTTGAGAGGCTATAGGGTTCATACCTAGTGCTTTGCAAATAGCAAAGGGCATAATGTTCATGGAGGCTCTTGAGTCCAGAAGACAATTATGCAGATTCTTTCCAAAGATACGAACATAAATCAAGAAAGGAGGAGTTTCCATCTTGCCTTGAAACAAATTCAGATGAGTATCAGCTTGTGCAACTTGACCTTTATGCTTATCTCCCCTCTTGTCTATAGGTCGGACCTGACTTATAGGTGTTTGAGAATTATGAGACCTGGTATCAAAATCATTGGTGGCTATCCCTTGTGGTGCTATATTTGAACTAAATGATCTGAAAACTACATTCCTAATAGAAAAAATTCTTAACAATTCAAAAGCAGAAAGACTTACCTTTACTTTCTTGAACTCTTCAATCACATATTGACCCAATTACTCCACATTCAGATCAGTGTGGACTTCCTTGCAGCCACTGGCCTACTTATCCTTAGATACTTCAACATTGTTTCCCTTAGACAAGTACTGTGTGGGTAAATGAGGATTGCGTGGATTATTACTCACTTATGGATCTGGTGGAGTGTTAAAATTGTTAGGAGGGATCGAAGTAGTGAAAGTATCTCCAGCCTATGGACCTCTTTTAGGCCTATTGCTTAAATCATATTTCTTTGTTGGTTGTTGGAACATCTGAACTTCTTCAACACTAAATGATTCCTCATCCAAAGGGCCATTATCATTCTCATTTTCCTCATTAAACAACTAGGAAATCTCATCTTCATTTAACACCTGCTCCGCCTCATCCTCTATAATAGATACTTCTTCTGGTTCATTTTCCTCACCTCTGGGGAATGGGGCATGATTATGTACCAGTACTAGATAATCGTATGGATTTGAAGGTTCAATTTCCTATCCAGTAGAATTATTCTCCATTTCATACTGAAAGATGGAAGCTGCAGTTTGAAATTCAGCACAATCTAGTTCAGAGTGTTGACTTGTTTTATGGAGCCTACACCAACAAAAAAAAGCTACCTCTACTAAGTACACACCATTCAGAGGCTTCACCTGAGTAGTAGGTTGATCCAAGGGAGTAGGAATCCCTCCATTATTTGGTCCAGTATTCCAAGACCTATTCTACCTAGGTTGTTGCCCTCTGTCAAATCCTTGTCCACCTTGTTGATTTCTATGAAAACTCTGACTAGGACCTTGTCTCCTATCAAAATTCTAACCAGAACCTTGCCCTCTATCGTAATTTTGATTTATGTCAAAGTATTGACCTCTTTCAAAGTTCTTTTTTTCCCTACCATAATTAGATTGTATATTCTTCTAAGTAGCCTGCAGCTGGCTATTTTGATTTCTCAAATAAGTTACCTCTGTATTCAACCTCTTCACGTGTTTAGATAATTCATCCAACCTCTCCTTATCCAGATTATTAGGTGGTGTTGAATTTCCACTAGAAGGATATCCAGGTATGTTTCCAGAACCAACAGCCCGATTCAAGACTTTTGAATTCTACAAGTATGTGGCAAAACTAGTTTATTGCTGATGAAGGGGATAATTAGCTCTTTTTTGTGGATATGAAGTCATAGGTTGAGTTTGATTCAAAGGCAGTCCTAGATGAGGAACCAAAGGTAACAAAGGTATTAGATTCAGGAGTGGAGTATGACTGGTCAAATCCTGGTTAAGAGCTTGAATTTGTCCAGGGTAAGTTGCAAGTCCCAAAGAAGGAAAAGGTCCTGATAAATGTTGCCTTAAGTTTGTACCGACCTTTACTACTTCTGCATACGTAGTGAGCAAGGTATTCGTAGGATTGGTCCTTTGTTTAAGGAAGGTGGCCGGAAGGCTATCCAAGGCTTCAAGGTAAACCTCTAAAGCAATATTTTCATTTCCAGCATAAGGTGCCTGGAGTCCGGTATATGCTCGATGGAACCTATCATTGAATGATCCGATGGGCTCATTAATTTCTCTTTTTACTCCAGTAAATTGCAAATACAACTCATTAGCACTAATGGGAATCTTGAACTTCTACATAAATGCAGTTTCCAATTCAGTCCAATTATGAATGGAAGCAGTAGGTAAGTGATTGCACCAATAAAATGCCTCTTCTCCTAGAGAATAAGGGAAAATCTTGCATGCAACATCCTCATGGTTAATTCCTCTATCCCTTAGGCAGGTCTAGAAAATCTTGATATGCTCCTCTGCTATCTTGTTGGGGTCATGGGTATGAAACTTAGAGAAAAAGTGCTTAGGGTTCTTGGGCATGACATTGTAATTATTAAAGATCAATGGGGATTAATTATTAGTAAGAAAAGCCATTGGTGGAGGTGGGGGTGGTAATGGTTGATTTATGACTGGTTGTGGTTGTGGAACATCAATTCCCTCAGAGTCGGATAAAGATGAGGATGATGGAGATGATGGAAGTGGGTGAGCTAATGATGATTCTTCCTCTCCTCTAGTCCTTCTTGACCTAGTAGGGGCTTGTGACTCTTGAAATTCTTCTCCTCCTGGAGTAGATCTAGTTCTTCTTCTAATCCTCTCAGGAGAGATGGCGTTTAAAAAACACTCCAGTAGGCTTATTCAATGGCCCTCCTTCTAGTGCCAATCTATTGTTGTTGTGCAGAAAACACCATCAACAATAACTAAATTGAAAAGTGTATAAACTACAGAAGAGAAAAACTCATAAACAAACTATGAAACATATAATTAATAATAGAAAATAACAATTTGTAACAACTATCACACTATGGTAAATGATAGACAATGAGTGCTTTGGAACTTTAGACTCTACAACAACATTGTTAATGACTTCTACAAGATACCAAGTGCAAATGACTATACTCGTAATTATTATTCATGTAATAAAAACAACAGAAAGAAAATTACTCATCTATTTGATCTACTTTCCCTCGAGTGGCCAGCTCATGGGTTACTACGTTCGTCCTTAGGTCACATACACAACTGATTTGAAAATTCTTTCATTAAAAGTAATTTCCATCCATACTCAACAACTCAAGAATTGATATGTAATAATCTCTTTATTCATATATATTCAAAAAAAATGTTGATAGCATAGCAGTACTATTCTATGTTAACTTTTACTTCTAGAGATTACATATTTATTGAAATTTTCTAACTAAGTCCTATATTTTAGATGGCTTAGATTACCATTGAAAAAGTCTATAACAGACTACAAACAAAATTTATGTCTTTAAATACCCATTACATAGATATTAAAGAGGCTCGAGTTGAGCCATGAAGTCTTTAAACTTTTTAAAACATAACAAAAATAAAAACTAACTATGATTTTAGTCCATTATCCTAAATTTTTGGAGCATGCTTTCAGTGCATATCTTTAATCTGTTCTGGAGCACGTGTTGTTTGAATTGTTTTTAGCTTATGCTTGATGATCGATTATTATCCTAAAAAATACTTAAAACAACCTATTAAATCTTCATTGGCAAGATACTTCAATAAATCACAAGAAATAAAGTTTGTACTATTTTTCTTAAAAGATACACAACTATTTTACCTAAAGTTTAATTAATTGGCAGAGGATAAGGATTTTTCATATATGAGATAGGGATTTATTATAGTATCATGATGAGGTTATTTTTACCTCATCAACATGATGGATGGTAAGACATATTTCCATGAAACCTTTTAATATTGATTCATTCAAAAGCTGGAAAGCAAGAAAAATCATATTTTCTTTCAAATAAGCTAGGACTTGATCATATTGAAACCAATAAATTTGAGCTCGGAGTCACAAGATGTGTGTAGATTTTTTCCTCCAAAGACAAATCTTATTGATATACACACCTAATATCAGCAATAAATGATCAAAATATTGGACTAAAAAAGTCCAATTTGACCCATAGGGCATGCCAAAAAATTGTTCTCAATCACGATTGCACCCTAACTACGTTTGACTCAACTATTTTGTTGAAACATGGAAACATTCTCAAGCTATGGGTAACTTATAATGACAATGAATCTCCAAAGAGGGTTTGTTCCCCTACTAGATGACCTAAACTAAAATATTTCTTTTGAGGAAAAGGATAGAAAGATAACTTGAAATGAAATCCTAAACCTAATAGGTGATGCACCAGAAATTTAAATTGACTTACTAACTCAACTCACAATCAATTCTCAAAGCCTTAGCTCTCACAATCTGATAGGAAACACACAATACAAAAGTGATTTCTATGAAGGTTAAAAAATCAAACACGGCATACAACCTGTGCTATATGAAATTTTTGCATACTAATTTACAATAATGAGACATAACAAAGTATTCAATACTTGAAATCACAATGAAAACATCAAATCACTACTACAAAATGAGACAAATTCTAAGATAGGAATGCTCTATTGCTTTTATTGATCTGAAAGGAGTATGAGAAAATGAAAATTTGAGTACAAATCAAGGCTTACAAATCTCTCTGCAAGTAGTCAAGAGAGAAAGAAGGAAATTTGACTTGGAAAAAAACTAATGTTTTCTCCAATATGCCTCCAAGAGTGAGAAAGGAAAAATCTAAGCGAACTGCTCTCCAAAATAGAAACCTCAATGCCATTTTCAAGCAAGGGAAAAAAACCTCCAAAATAAGGCATAAAACCGCTCCAAACTAAATGAGAAAAGATAAAAACTTTCCAAAAAAGACTTAAAAATCAAGCTAGAGCTCACTAATAATTGAAATAGAAATTTCAATTCACTTATTTTTTCCATCTTGCACAAAAAGACTCAAACTGAAAAAAGAAAGATTCCCCCCAACACTTGTTCTAATACGCTGCATTTTAAATAACAATTATTAAGGAAATTTATATAGACATTTCCTTAATATTGTTTTACAATTTTAGAAGTTTCAAAATTACAAAATAGAAAAGCTCGACCTTGGATTTTGATTTGATTTTTGCAAAAACAACAAGGTAATTATTGGTTTTGACTATCCTTTGAGGTATACAATATTCTCACCTAGGTGTTTTGATTTTCTCTAAAAATCAAAAAATGAAATAAGGCATATAGCCATATGATTTTCTCAAAAATCACAAAAGAAATAAAAGCATGAAGGCTCAACCTAGGAATGAAGGGGCCAAAGTGTGCAAAATATGAAAAGATTTGAATAATACCACAAGGTATTAATATTTTGCACAAAACTTAAAGAAATGTTAAAAAACTCAAAACTGACTTAAGGAAAATGGAAAACCCTAGAACAAAAGTTTGGCCTCCACCATTTTCACCATTCATTTGCACTTTGATGTTTTGAATTTTTAGCATTGCATATGTGTTTCCATTAGGGTTTAATATCCAAGCTCTTCCATATAGTTTAGAAGCCTTCTCTTCAGGAAACCTACATGGTGAGTATCTCATTCTATATAGTATGCAAAGGCATTTTCATTTCCTTCATTTTGAATGCAATTTCTTGGTCGTTTAGCCGCGACCATTACTGTTTTTCTGATGCATTTTCTCCTTGTTTCCTCCTGTCGATATCTTCTTTCACTTTGAGGCTGCCATTGAGGAGCTTCTCAACATTTCATGGTGAGCATTTGAATATATTTATCCACAGAGAACAAGTGAGGTAAGCTCTTCACCATTCAAGATTTACATGCATTCTTTCTTTGTGCATTTTGAGCATAAAAATTCGTGGGTTTCATTGATTTAGAAAAAGTGAGAAAATCTATGTATTTTCAGGCCACAACCTCTTGATTTTCTAGGTATTTGTAATATTTGCACAAGCCCGAGGAATTCTCTTTTTTCTATATTTATGCTTCTCCATTTATATTTTAGAAAAGATGGGTTCAAACCCCTGGCCATGGCATCAAAGAAATAGCTTTCTGCTCTTTTCCTCCATGGGAGGTTGTGGCTTGTATATCTGTATTTTATGGCTCCTCCCCTCAAATTTTCAAAAGATGGGTTCAAAACCCTAACTTGTTGCTTGTCTTTTTTTTCAGAAAATAAAATGGAAACCCCTTGGTTCGGCCACAAACCCATTTGTTTCTTTGTAGAAACCCTTGACATTTTAACACAAAAATATGGGTTTTATTTTGTGCTAGTGTACTTTGTATGTTTTCAAAACTTCCTTCTACAGGAACTCGAGGATTGATTGTGATGGCACTCTCAAATTTTACAAATTTGAGATGCCTATTTCAAAATTTTGCTTTTGCACTTTCAGAAGTGCACCTAAAGAATCAGTCCTAACTGACCCGCTTTGGAGGCTTGTAATTTAAAGCTTATTGATTGTCATGAAAAACCCATTTGCAGACATACTCAGTTGACCTATGTGAGTAGGCATGCCAAATTTTAGCTTCCCACGATGAGTTTTGACAGTATTTCAAAAAGTGAAACTGGAAGTTTTTTTTTGCATTGTTCTATTGTTTGCAGATTGTCAACTTACGAAACAGCTTCCTGTTTGAGCTTGGTTTTTGCAACAAGTTCATTGTCATGTCAGAACAAATGTTGTTCCATATTCTCCATACCTAAATGATCTTGGGTGTCAATTTGCAGAACTTCATGATTTGAGTTGCTATTTTTAGCAAATCGAAACCAAATGCAGATTGTTCTGTTTTGCATCTGCATTCTTGTTAGCCTTTCTGAGGGGCCAACTTTGATCGTCAATAACTTTTGATCGGTGATGTTTCAAAGAAATTCCTTTTGCACGCGTGCTCAGGATATCTTAATGTTCCACTGTGTCTGATAGAATTTTTCCAGGAGTTGATTTGTTATTTTTATAAATGGGCAGTTGGATCAGTTTTAATTGGTGCAGAACAGTTGCTGTTTCAGAAAGGTTTAATCAAGCAACTTCACTGATTAATATCCAATTCCTTGTGACTTGTTTCTCTAAGCCATCTTTTGCAGTATACTTTTGGGTCAAATGACTATGTGCTTGCAAGTTTTTATGTCTCCCGGAGGTCGTTTGATTGGGTTTCAAGGGCAATTCCAGAGCCAACGTGACCTATTTTGACCATTTTGCAAAAAGGACAGAAAATAGTTTCTGATGAAGACCCAGTTCATTTTTCAACTTCTGAAGTATTCAAAAGGTAGTATCAGACCGTTTGAGGATAAAATTTGTTTGAAAACAAAAAAATTTTTAGCCGGACCCACATGGGGTCTGACATGCTTTGCACAGTTGTGGAATTCTTCAGAGAAAATATTGCAGTCAAAGTTGTGAGTGTTGCACTGTGGAAATTATTTCATGAAAGTTACTTTGAGTTGTTCATCAGGTGGAGAGGCACATAATGACAATTCCTTATAACTTTTAGACTGCAAGTGAGATCCACTTTTTCAATGCGGAGTTTAAACATCATGTTATCACGGGGTTAAAGGACATTCTACAATGGATATACAAGTTACTCATCCAATTTTTGTATCCGCAGTGATAAAAATGGAGTAGCAAGAAATTTGAGGCACGTAGTAGGACCAAAAAGAAATTGGCCAAATTGAGTTTCCAAAGGATAAGGAAAGAACCTCTGATGAACTTGTGACAATGGTTGTGAACTCATTTTGGGGAGGCACATTTGTGTTAGAAAACTTATAACTCGTGTTGGAAAACTAGTGCTTCAACATCATTTGGGGACTTGCCACCTTTGACTCAAACTTAGACTCCTAACAGAGTTGCTACCAGAGACATACCCAATCAAATATAGAGATACAGGGTGCCACTATTTTGGAGAAGCTACCAGTGTCCCTGGGGCGCATGAGTTGTCAATGGATGTTTTATAATAAATGTGGTCTCATGGATGACATGATTTCTAGTCAAGCAAAGGTGAGGAATGAAGAGGTGTGCTAGCTTGTGAAGAGAGGTAGCGAATGAATCTATTGATAAGGCTATATAAGCTTTCAAACATCTGCATTGGACTAGAATGGGAGCTTTGGAATAGGTATAGACATCCATCAAGGCAAGAGGAGAAGGCCCACATATGGAGGTGGGGTGCAAGCATCAGAAAACCAAAAAAAGGAGGCTAGTGTGTTGTTTGGAGATGCGCGACCTGGAGCAGAAGTTATACACATTCATCAGAGTAGCATATGAGGAAATAGGGAGATCCATGAAAAGCAGAGTGAAGAGGCACCAGTGGAGAGCATGCATGCACAGAGATTAACCCACACCAAGCAAAGAGGAAGGGTGCGGCTGGCAGTGAAGGGCGCGACCAACAAAGGAACAGGGCTCATGCATGGTAGTTGATGGAGAAGCCATGACCAGTAGGTGGGGTGCCCACGCAAACACACATAGAATGGATGTAGCCAATGATAGGATGGAGAACCCGTGCTTAATGGGGAGGAGGTTGCAGAGAGTTGAGAGAGGCCCGCACCAGTGACAGGTGAGGGGTGCGCATAGTATGAGGCATGCACAATACACAAGGTGGATTTTTCAAGATGCCTTGGAAACTTTTAAACATTCTCCTCTGACAGTGTTTTCCCTGACTTGCCCACACAAAAGCTTAGGAAGGCATTAAAAAACAATTTGTTCGGAAGGAATGTAATGAGGGATCGATGGATGTCAAAAAGGGGAAGCAACTTTCGCACCAGTTGGAAAGGTCAATAGATGGCAGAAATAATATTATTCCCTGGGGATACGGAGGCATGAAACGCTTTTGTTTAATGCAACCAGATATCAATGGAGGAGGATTTGTGAGTGAGGAAGGCCATGCCTGGAAGGAAGAACATAGGTGAATGCCATTACCGGGAAGAAACAAGCAAAGCCCAAGGGAGTGCAAAATGGAGAATTAGGGAAAACCTCACAAGCCTCGCAAGAGGAAGTGTGACATCGGCAAAAATCCTACAAGGTGTGCGAGGAAAATGGAGGGGCTTGGATTCTCGCTTCCATTATAAAATAAGAAATAGATGTGCACGGGAAAGAGGTTTTTAGAGCTACTTTATAAAATAAGAAGAATCTCCACATGGGCAGATTTTTTGTTGCTGGGCAATGATGGGCAAGGGCAGTTTTGAGAGGTAAATTTTGTTACAAGAAGAGAGTGGAGAAGATATTTTGTAGATTTGTTGATCAATGGTGAATGAAGATTCCAAATGGCATTTTTGGATCAGTTTTAGGGATGCCTTCATTCTTCTATTTTCTATATCTTCTCTTCTCTTCTCATTGTACAGATTCCAATTTCTGAAAGCTCTGCAAGGTAGGTAGAAGCTATGGGTAGATTGTAAAGTTAGGGGGAAATATGACTGTTAGTCATTTTTAATCTAAAGGTGTATGTTTTGAATTGTTCTATTATGTTATTTTAGCTGATAATTGTCCCCATGGTTGAATTGTAATGTTGTTTTGGATTAAATAATAAGATTATCTGAATTTGTTCATGCACATTTGTTGCATTTGATCTACATCTATTGTTGCCTTGTGTTCTATGAATGGTGTAATTGCTTTAATAAAGCACAAGTTGCTTGTATTACTGCCTATTTTTCAGGGATAGTGTAATTTCTTTGACAAATGTGACCGGAGTGTTATGTTTCAGGTGGATTCATAAGAAGAATTATCAAAGAAAGCTACATTGGTCTAGTTGTCATAATGTGACAAAATTTACAAGACCTTCAGAGCATGTTCAACACTGGAAGAGGAATGCTAGTTATATGACTCCATAGCCCATCTTTATGGCACTGGTCCATTATCATGTTTCTGTTGTTTTCAGTTTCGTCCCAACTCTTTAAATCAAAAAACCATTTAAAATCTATTTTGCTGAGTTGTGTCTGTCATGTTCTCCTTGTTGATTAGTGAAATTCATTCAA
The DNA here is from genome assembly GCA_007115665.2 of Sequoiadendron giganteum. Classification (NCBI taxonomy): domain Eukaryota; kingdom Viridiplantae; phylum Streptophyta; class Pinopsida; order Cupressales; family Cupressaceae; genus Sequoiadendron; species Sequoiadendron giganteum. The sequence goes on along the minus strand of CM021108.1, from coordinate 433,549,530 downwards.
TAGTTTTCCAATATTGAGTGATACTTTAGGTTTCTCAGCATATTTCTATGAGAACATAATTTTTTAAGCAATATCCTATTACTTGTGTGTCTAGATTGTTTGATATTACTGAAGAGTTACCCCCCTAGGTCTTATAGAGCCTAAAGTGTAGGGGAAATGTGTATCCATTCCATTTCCTGTCAGTTGGCCACTAGTGGTTGTAGTTATCCTTGATAGGGGTTGGCTACCTCTTAGATACCTTCAATCTTTGTATGGATTTTTAAACACCAATAGATTGCTTGACCCATGCTTTACATCTCTATTATTATGAGAAAAAAATAGAAAAATAAATCCATTCGCAGCCTTGAGATTTGTAAAATTTAGGTTATATTTTGAAAGTGTTACTTTGAAACAATTGTATATTCTGGGTGTTATTTATTCTTGCAATAATTTGGGTTGCATGCTAAATTAGATCAATGTTTCTCCAATCTATTTTCATTGTTCTCCATTATTTTATATCGGTCTTAGATACATTATGTAGAAATAGTTGGTTGACAAAGCCACTATTCACTTTTCTCTTTGTATACAACTCTTTTGAAGCTACCACAGATCAATATTCTCTAAAACACTTTCACATGGAGAAATGCTCAATTTTTCATCTCATATAAATGACTAGCCTCTAAATAATTACACCCTTTGTTGTCCCCCTATATGTGAGCACTATTTTTCATTACTTCTTGCTTCTTGATGGTTGTAACCTCAAAGTGTTCACTTCAAATAACATAAACAATAGAAATATGATGTATGGTTGTAATAAAAGATACAATTCATGATGACAACACATTTCACAGAAGCAAAACAATGACAGTAAACCATTTTCTTACAAACATAATTCCATTAATAAGAAAATGTATACTTCTTATTTTGTTTTGTAGATTATTTTAGTACCTTAAATGAGCTTATTGGTCATTTGTGACTCTCATTTCAAATTGAAAGGTCCCTCACATTTCTCCTTTTGATTTGACACCCATGAATGAGCAATGAGTTTTTGATTCTTGGAGTCACTTTGTGAATTACTCCTTCAGCTAAAAATGCTTTTATTTGAGCATTTTGAATCTATTTTTCCTATCTCATTCCCCTCTTGAGACTTAGGGGTAGCATGTTGGGCTCAACCCTTGTGGGAGCCCATTTTTGCACCACATGCTATGATGTCAAAAGAAATGAATCAGGAAACAAGATTTCACCCATACTTGCACAGTGAACAAACATTTTAGATAAAACAGTGAAACTCAATGCTCCTATGATGTTTTAATTTTTAGGCTCTCTTGCATACATCTAATGCGTGTTCAACTAATTTAATGCATCATATACCTATTTTATATTTCTGTTGATAGGACATATGTTGAGATCCATATCTGGAGCTCTAACCCAATCTTTCACGATCATCTACAAGTTCATTTAAAGATCAAGAGAAAGCAAGAGCAAGAAATAATGAAAACCAGCATAAGACCACTACAGAAAATGATGGATATGTTTCCTTTCATGTGTCTTTCCATTATTTTATGTTCAAATGTATAGTATATCTCTATGTTTCTTTAGTTCAACTACTCCCATGGCTTGTGTGGGATATTTGATCATTCCTTTATTTTCAATGTATAGAACAACAACACTTTTGTATATTTCATTACAAAATGAATGAAAGCAATATCCTATGATTCTATGCAATTTCCTTTTATTATAAAACATTGCATAATGAAAACTAAATTCTCTCTTCTTTTTTAAGCGTCTTTGATATGCAATTGTTGAACTTCAACAAAATATGTTGAAATACCTTTCACCTTTAAATGTAACTTTTATAGCTCTACCAGATTGAGTTGTAGGTGAAAATTTTGTAAATGGTTCCTTAACCTAGGGTACGAAGTTAAAATATGCATAAATGGAACATTGTAAAACAATATTTCCCCCCTAATTCATGAAGCATTGCAATAATGCATTACACTATCACACTTTTGTATTCAAATACAATTCTACTTACAAATCCCTGAAAACATTTAGAACATTCAGCATCTTCCTTAAAGCATTTAGTTCACTACTTGAGCAAAATCTAAAAGAAAAAAAATCATACACAAAAAAGGATGTGGAGATGAACAAAATGATGCTTGATCATATTTTATTCATTAATGTAATGAATATTACATAACAAGAGAAATATTATCTTTGAACTTGGTAAATACATTCAAACTTGAACTGGTATTGTTATACAAAAATTCACATGTACATTTATTCTCAAACAATAACCTAGAATAAATTTAAAAAATTTATTACAATTTCTCTACAATACAAAATTTATCCAAGATCCCATGCAAATGGCCTTGCTTTCTCTTTTATAGAAATAAGGGAGAAAACAAGCTTTAGGCCAATTGAAACATGTCACATTTTCATTTTACATACTCATATGTAACAAAACATGGGTACAATTAGTCGTGGAAATAATATTCCACAAGGGACAAATGTAGTTGTAAATATTTGTTGCCTCCCAAAATGCTTGTAGAAGACTGTTGTAACAAACTTTTCTACTTCTTTACCCATCTTCTTTTAGTTCAAAAAACTTGATAAGTTTCAACTATGTATATGAAGACAAAAGGTAGGCCCAATAGAACATAAAAAAATTGTTGAATTTGAAGAAGACTCCAACTAATGCCGAATAGACAAAAGAACAAAAGAATATCTCTCCTCAATAAAAAATGAAAGAATAATAATGCCAAATAAGTAAAACTTTACAACTTAGGAAAATTATTATCCTTATTATCCTACGCCTTATATTGTTCCTCTATTGGCCATTAGAAATCAAGGAACTCATCCATGCTAGATCTGTATTTATTATACTTGGCAACCACATGATCAGATTCTTTCTCAAATTCCTCAAAGAATCGATTTGCTTCCCAAAGCTTGTCCAAACTACAATTTAATAGCTCTATGTCAACCTTTTTCATGTCACATATGAGAAAATTTAGTGTTGTAGTAATATATTAAATTATTAATCTCTCAATTTTTCTTCTTGATCCCAGGTAACACTCCCAAGTCAACCTCATCAAACTCATTAACACCTTTTCTTCCACCTGCTCAACTAATCCTTGTTGTTTCCTTGTTATTTTTCTTTAAAAAATTTGTAAGTGGGAACTATCTCCTTGGGCTTATTAGGATCATGTGTAGATCCCTTGCACATTCTAATTAATGAACTTATCATAGGAGTCAATTTATTCATCAAGGGAATGGCCCTTTCTTTTTCATTGGAAATTTTGCTAATTGTCATTATCATTTAAAATTATTCTATATGGAAATTATCCACCTCCCTCATTATTTTTTCTTACCAAATTCCCAAGCATAGTTGAAATAATGTGCATTTTATTCTCATGATTATCTTCTTTATAATGAATCAAAATTTCCTCATATGCAACAAGTTTCTCTATAAGTTCTTCTTTTTCTTTCTCCCTTTGATACCTAGGAGGTGGAGCAGATAAAGAGCTTATAACCATTGTTCTTGCACCTCTTACTACCAATTCCATTGAAGGTGGGGGTGGTTTTTCTACCTGATTTTTTTTTAATTTTTGTTTCTACCATTGAGCCTATATTTTCTTTAGCTTAGTGTATTCATTCAGTAGTACTTGGTAATCTTGCAGTGCCTTGTCATATTTGTCCTATAATGCCTATGTGGTAGCTCTATTGAATTGTGCAACATTTTCTACCAAATTTTCTACTTCCAATACAACTATGTCAGCTATTTTTTCTACCAAACCTCCCCTTAAGCCCTCTATTCATTCTACAACCACTATTTTGTTAGTATTTTGGGCTAGAGCCCAAATATCTAGAGAATCTCATCTTAGATTGAAACCTAAACTAGAAAGTGTCACTTTACCTTCATCCTGTACAGAAAATATCTCCATATCTTTTCTACTTATTGTGTCCAAGGAAATGGTTGATGCTATATCCCATTCAGGGAGCAAAATTATACCACTTTCTCTTACCAAGTGCCTTCCTTATTTAGAAGTTATATCTTTTTTATGCACTCATTTGTGCCACTGCCATTTTAGAGACTTGATCTCTTATCTCTTATGGAGATTTATCCATTTCATCCTCCAATATCTTGACATATTCTTCCCTTTTTCATATCCATATGAAATCTTTGAATTCTTTTGATTTGACAAATGCATCATCATCCAAGAAAGTTTTACAAAAAAATTACCTGATATCCTTAGTATTATATCTTCCTCTAAGGATATATTTTTTATTATGTTTAGGGGTGGCTACACATTCTCAAATCTTTGTGAAGAAGTCATTTCCCTCAACACATCATTTCTCGTGATCTCATATGCATATTCCTCCACTAGATCAATGGGAGAATCCACTAGAGAGACTTTTTCAATTCTTCTCATTTTAGGAGATCGCTCCCTAGGGGGAGAATCAAGATCAACAACATTAGTTGCTAGTGAATAGGGTGCTTTTTTTATTGATGGAGGATATGGGATAATTTTTGCATGAGATGGGGAATTTTATACTTATTCTCTGATTACCACTCCCTTGAGATTCCTCTTAAAAGAATAGAAATATGGTTTGGTATTGGTTAGTTGGTAGGAGGGCCTTTCTTCCAACACTAGAGCTTTTCCTTTTTCTCTTTCCCCAATTGGAGGAGCTTCACCAATTATCTTATCAATATTTATCAAAAAAACCCGAATTCTCAAGATTGGATCATCTACATCTACATATGCTCACGTATATGAAGCATCTTTCTTCTTCTTTTCTTCTTCAATCCTCTAGAAAGTAGTCCATTTCACTTTCCTCTCATTTACTTATTTTTCATCTAAGAATTTGCTGATCACATCTTCCTTGTAATCATATTCATGGTATAATTTTGACCTTTTCATATTTGTTCTAAGTTTATTAATAAAACCCTTAGGTTCAAAAATCCTAGCTCGTATTTGAACCATTTTGAAAGGTTTAAACTTATCATAATTCCAACCATAATTGTTCACTATAAAATATGAAAACACTGTCAAAAAGGGGCAAAATGAGCCTTTCTTCTAATTATCCAAGTGTGACTCCTCAGACTTAGTAAGTTACCATATGATTTCCAAAAAAATAATTCTCAATGGCACAAAATTGGGTACGAAATAGGGTCTTATTGGTCTTCCATACACTCTAAAGACTATCAAATTAGAGTGGAGAATAAAATCTCCACAATTATGTTGAATCCCCAAGTTGGGCCTTCCCTTCATAGGCCTCGAGAAATCCAATATTGTTGCAAGCACTTTGGGTACTTGACCTTGTAGAAAAGATAATACTCTAGTAGAAAAAAGGTTCTTAAATGTGACATAATTTACTTGCTCACAATGCCTATCCCATACATGGTTCCAATACTGAACTGGAAGTTCGTGCCCATCCTTACCAAGATCATTAATTTGGAGTGTAGGACTAAATTATTTTCTTCCCTTGAATAGAAACATGTGGCATAATAGATAATACCACCAAAACTTGATTTCTCACTTGTCATTCTTGATATCCATCAGTCCCTTGTGAATGGAATCAAAGATGTATGTTCCAAAGTCAAATTCTTCATCCACCATCACATTTTGGATGTTAGTAGCCATGAACGGGAGGGAAATGGTGATCCTTTATGATTTGTCTATTCCTAGGACTTGGAACAATAAATAGTAAGTTTTAGAGAAATAATTCTCAAAACTATCAACCTTGAAGTTCTCTGACTCATTGGGCGATATCCTTACACATTTTCCATAATGGCCCTTGATCCTAAATCTTGGCAGCAAGACTACCCTATAAGTGCTTTTGTTTTTTGGTACTTTTTCTTGAAGGATTCAAAATCTATTGGTTTGTTGGCAACTATGTTAAGTCTAAAAATATGTAATATTGATTTATTATCAATCATCACCATGGAATTGCCTCCTACAGTCCTAACTACCCTAACTGAATCATCATAATTTTCTGCAATTTCCATAAAAATATTGGGGACCACCAATTCCTCAAGTCAAATTTCTAGACATTGGACATGGGGAAGTTGAATTTCTCTTGTGCACTAGTGGAAAAATAGTTACCATATAGATATTGGGAGCTCAACATCTTTGCACCCATGAAATTCATCCATCAAACCCTTGGCACATCCAAGCCCTTGGACTTTGATCTTCTAAGTTGATGAACTAGAGGGTTGGGTGAGTAGGTCATTGTTCATAGCATGGTTCTTGGAGGAAGAAGAAGCTTGGGCTCATGAGGGATTCATTTTGTACTTGTAAATTTCAAGAAATTAGGGTTTTATAGTGGTTTTAAGAATTTTTTTTGCAAATTCAAATGACAACTAGGCAAAATTTAGGATAATTAAACACAAAAAATCATACCCTAGCTTAAAACAGAACTCTAGAATGCAATTAATAAAGTAAAAATAAGAAATTTGATAGGAATTTAAGAAAAATTCAAGTTGAAAAGGACTTACTAGTTTTTTTCTTTGAGAACCCTAATTTCATGCAAGAAAGTTCTCAGACACTATGAATTCCTCCTTCTCAATGCTCTAAATGCTTTGGTAAATTATTCAATTTATTGGACAACAAATTTTATGGAGAAACATTAATTCCAGGGTTGAAATTCATCTTGTCTATCATTACTCCCAACTTGTGTGAGATAGAGCATGCAACTACCCATTATACAATTTTGAATGTGGATCATTGATCACCATGCAAAAGTTTAGATCTAATGGCATAAATTGGTTAGACAAATTTGAAATGATCTGAATTTCTTTGAAAATACCCTGGGCCAATAGAAGCATTCCATTTGGAGTCACTTTTATAGCTCAACTAGAGGTTTTTTGTCAAAAGAAAGAGTCAGCAATGTCCACATGTTGGTCTTCCACACTTCTATGTTCATGAGATTAAGCACTAGATGAAGGCTTGTGAAATGGTATAAACCCTTAAGATTGTGTCATGTGACACAAGGTGATCACTAGTTAAGTTCCTTTTTATGTCATAAAACCTACCTTGCCTCATCAACAATCTGCACACATCCATCGGATGGCTAAGATGTGACCATGTGGAAACCTTTTGTTGTTTCACAAGAAGATTAGGCCTTAATAAAATAGTATTTGCATAATGGTGGAAAATCCATAAGATTGTGCCATGTGGTACCCATTAGGTTGCTTCAGGTAGTGTGTTGTCACTTTTCTACTAGATGTAATTATCCTGCTCTTCCACAATCTAGCTATGGGTCAATCCCAAAGGGCTCAATAGAATGGAGGATATATTTGAAGCTCACGACATTGGTTTGATCGAACCTACTAACAAGTCCCACTGACCTTTTAGCTAGATTCTTGCCACATGGCAGCTTCCTACGGTTCACAAAGCATGTATTTTATTAATAAAATATTCTCCATGAAATGGAGGAAGCCAATCAAAAGACACTTGTCACTTATATACTTAACACATAAATAACTTAAAGTACGTGGATTTAAAAAAACTTTACATTACTAGGGAAAAAGGGGAAAAAATTAATAAAGGCATCAAGCAAATATTTATGTGTTTAATGAATAGTATTAATCTGCGAGCTTAGGAAATGAATTGGAACCAAGAGGTCAGTTTAATGAATGGAAACCTAAACATAGGTTATAACTTTAAAGACTGACAACCAACTACAAGGAGCCAATGGTATTGTATAACCAAAGTGTTATGGGTTTCTGAATATTAGGGTTTATGAATGGTTTAAGACATAAGAGAACCCTAGACACATGAATTTCAAGCCCTAACCATTCAAATCTTACCAAAAGGCTAAAAAATGGGACAAATGAATAGAAACCACAAAAAATTCATAAAGTAATACCACTATTGCCACATTATAAACATTAGGATCCCTTCTCACACAACATGATTCTTTAGGTAAGGAAAGGTCCATCTATTATGTCAATCAAACATTAGTTGGTTATGAGCTCAAATACACTCCAATTGAGTGTGTATATCTAGCAGTCATTTTTTCTTCTCAAGATATTTGACACTATATGTTTAACAACCAAACTAAGATTTTGCAGATCATGGACTCAAACTAGCTCAAAAGAAAGAATTTAAGAAAGATTGGATTGAGGGGGATTCTCTCAATATCATTAATAGTTTGAAAAAAATGTGCTACCTCCTCTTGGACTATTGAAAATTTGATTAAGGATTCCATTGATATCCTTAATTCTTTTGATGATTATTATATCTCTCATATTTTGAGAGAAGGAAATATTATTGCTAATATCTTTGCTAATTTGGGGGTTAGAGAGGCCTAGGAGTTGGATTTGAATGACCCTCTTCCTGTAGATGTTATTGTCACAATCAATCATGATGCACAAATCTAAGGGGAATAATGATCTTGTATGGTGTTGGGTGTGCATGTTTACTATGATATGGAGGAGTGGTAGTCAGGATTTGGCTTGCCCTGATGGTACTAAGGAAGATATTTGTAGGGAGTTGATTACTATGTTAATAAATAACCTTTGCCATGTCTATTTTATCACATGCATTGTGGGCATTCTAAGTGTTGCTTTCTCAAAAAAATTCTTCATTGTTATGAGTTAGGTACATTTTTTACTATGTTAGATTAGATTCCATGGGTGGAGATAGAAATCATGCAGAGCCTTTCTCATGCAACGCAGTTAAGAAGAATTTGAAGGTTTGGACAATTCTTGAGAAGTGAGGGTTTGTGCCTTATCTTGAGAGACTGCATGGTAATAACCCTCAGACAACTGCTCTATTTTCCAAGAATTGGAATAAAAAGGCTCTAAAACTTGGAGGTACGAAGCTTGATGTTAACGAAGACCTCATAACCCACATTACTAGTTTATCGACAAAAGATATGAAGTTCTTCAGAGACAAGAAAGAAGCAGAAAATGCCATGAAAATATTCTTCAAAGGAGAGGAAGCCTGGGACCTTAAAGTGGTGAAGAGTGGGGGTTATCAGAATAAATCTATCAAGGCCATGTGGGGGGACATTGCAAAGGAGATAATGCAGTACATTTCTCTTGAAGGCCGATATTTTGCAGTAAATGCTTATCACTTTGTCTTACTTAACCATTTATGTCACAAGAAAAGGATTTCATTTCTTTTTACCTTTTGGTCTCTTTGGATGTTGGAATAATTGAGCATAAGAAAAATCCGAAGAACCTTGTTCTTCATGTTGGTTTGATTCTCCTTATTTCTGATTATGCAAAATCCTTTGAGCTGGTTACGCCACTTTCTACCCCTAAGGATTTGAAATAAAAGAAGGATAAGGGTTATGAGACTGTTTTTGAGGAGGAAGTGATGTGCAAAAATAAGAAAAGACAAAAGCTTATCCTGGAAAAGGATTCAGAGCTCGAGGATGATGTGGATTTTGGTCCGAACTCCCTGGATACTATGGATGAAGATATGAGATCCCCTTATTTGGGGAAGTGCAAGAAAGAGGAGTTGACCCCTAACAAAGGTTATGACACTTGCATCAAAGAGCTTGTTGATGAAATTTTGAGTCAAAGCAAAAAAGACATGAATGATACATTTAGGGAGGTGTCAACACCTCCCCCTACTCTGAAAAATAGGGAGATGATTTTGGGTGATAGTAAGAAAAAGATAGTGAGGTCTGCTAGTAAAATGCTAGAGCTAGATACTCCTCTTAAAATGGTTGGCGGATAGGATGTTGTGGGCTCTCCGGATGGTAAGGAAAAGGGTGTTGTGGTCTCTTCAGGTGGGCTTCAGGATCAAAAGAAGGAGAAGAAGGTTGTGGTTCTTGTTGGGTAGGTTGTTGTGGACTCTCTTGTGATGGTCTCAGATAGGCAGATGAAAAGTATGGTGGTTGTTGCTAAGATCGTGGAGTCCATTCAAAAAATCAAAATGCCGACTACGACGTCAACTGGTATTGGTAAGGGTAAGGATGTTGTTGTTGATGTTGATAAGTTTAGCTCATTGAATGAGGAGGATGAAGAGGGTAAATATATTTTTAATATTAATAAAGAAAATATTTTTGATGTTTTGGGAGCCGCCAAAGAGGGTTCCACTTTTTTATAATATTTTTAAATGGATTTTCCATGAACTTAATATGACTAATGTGAAAGTGAGGGTTTTTTTAAGAAAAGGGGAAGACTCCTTTGTTCAAGATCAGATTGATGATCTAATGAATTAGCTAAAGATTGTGGCAGAGGAAACACTTTTGTTGAAGTAGAATCTTGAAGGAAGAATCATTAACTTGGAAAATTCCATTGAAAGGATTTATGCTAATTTGGACAATGGAAGGGAGGGGAATAAAACTGGGTTTAATGCTAAATCTGTTGGTATTACTTCCCCTGTGGATAGTGTTAAAAAAGGTAAATATGTTGATGATGATGATGATGATTATGATGATGATGATGGAAATCTGATGGATGGGGAGAAGCTTGGTGATAAGGATGTCGATAAGGGTTATGTTTTGATTGGTAAGTTGAATTCAGGTGGGCTTGGGGTTAGAACCCATAACAAGACCAAAGCTCAGGTAGGTGTTCCTACTCATGATCTATCTGCTTCTAGAAATGAAGGTGTAAAGAATGCGGCCTATGATGTGGAGGCTATAGATATTCTAAAAAATATGTAATTTTGTTGGGTGGGGTCCTAATTTTTTGCTGAATTTTTGTTGTGGTTTTGTTTTGGGTGGGTTGTTATTCTTTAGTTGACTTTATCTTTTGATTCAACTGCTTTCTTGTGTAAAGGGTTTTGGGCCCCTTCAAAACCAATTTTTTACCTCTAATCAAACAACTAAACTAAGCTAAAAGCTAAAATTGATCCCCTCAAATATCACCTAAACAAGATGACACTCATTGGAAGGTTATCTAAATTATTCATGATCCTTAGTGAGTTGGATATCAAATATGTGGGAAAATAAATTAAAGGACAAATACTTGAAGATCAGTTTGTTCATGCCCCCACTATTGTCGATCAAATGTTGGTTATAGATTTTTAAAGATGAATGAATCTTCAATATAAACCCATACCATTTATGGAGATTATACTTTGATGGTTCCTATATTCCAAAGTCATATTGATTAGCTTTCCCATGTATAAATAAAATTGCAAAGTATGAACCTCTAATTTAACTAGATTAATAATGGAAGATCAAGGAAATAGAGGCTTATGGAAATTCCTATTTAATTATTAGGAAAGTAAATGATGACTACCAAAAAAGGATGAGAAACTCCAACCATATAAGAGGAATGATAGAAAACTTCATGACTATTTTATTTAGATATCTTTTAAACAAATCCCTCAGATAAATAACAAGGAAGATGATGTAATAGTGATAATTGTGCATCTCTTATATATGCTATATAATACCCAAACATGTGAGTTCTTAGTGGAACAACTCATTATTCCTGCGTTCGACGTCTTAGATACTCATGTGCAAAATTTTTGGTCCCAACTCTTCATGGTATCATGACAGCTATATATACCTCCACTATAATATTCGCCCACCTAACTTATCATCTAACCAACGTAAAACATTCATATGATGCTCTTCTCAGTTTGTAATAATTGGAAATACACTCCATCGAAGGAGTTTCAAGGGTACCCTCTTAATATTTCCTAGCTAAAAAGAAGTCAATTTTTTTTATGTGAGGTACATAATAGTATCTATGGGTCACACTTTGGAGTTCCTAATTTGGAAAAGAAACTCATGAGAGGGTAAAAGAACAATAGTGTGTCACACTTTTGGCTAAACAAATGGTTATGAGCAAGTTTTTTCTGGTCGGAAGGTTCCTAGTCGAGTGCCTTTCAGCCAAAACCACGAGGCGGTGATTTAGCACCAATGTGGCGGTACCCTTTCGGTTGGAAGTATTTCGATCAAAATTAAATCGATCGAAAAGCTTCTGAATGAAAATATGAATGATAAAACAAACAAAAAATGGGCCTGGCCATTTTTGTATGCTCGAGAAAAAGGTTTCTTGGATGAGAGGAGCTTAGCCGAACAAGGGTTTGGAAGGCTCAATATATAGCAATGTGACCTGAATGTTATTTACAGGTTTTTTTCTTCATTTTTTCTTCATGTGCGCTTGGCAAGTAAATCCTTCATGTTTGTGATTTGGGAAATTTTGTGAAAACAATTTGCATCGAAAGAATTTTTTTCAATTTTGATTGTTGAATGCTTGGTCGACATGAATTTTAGTGTTTTCGATAAAATAAATGTATGTTTTATAAAAATGTTAATGGTGAACTAGGTATTTGGGGTTTTCAATTTTGGGGTATAATGAAATTTTTTTTGGGGGGTTTTTAGTTTAGGATTTTCTATTTTAAGTTTGTATATTTTAAAAAATGAAAAAAAATCTCAATAGAAGCTTGTGAGGTCAAGGAAATTTTGAAATACCCAAAACACATCCATAATGTACAAAAATCACAGAATTGAGAAAGTTGTGAGATTTTTTATTTTTTTTAAAAGAGTCAATTTAAGCTTCCATAGTCCATCTCATTTTTTAAAAATGAACTTTTTTATGACTATTCTTCTCTGTTGAAACACTTTATTAATTGGTTGGCCAGCTCTCCTTGTTGTAGTTAGAGCGAAGTTCACTGTTGTACACAAAAAAATGGTAAAATTGAGGATAATGCCTATCACTAATGAAAGAATGAGAACCACCAAGAATGTAATTGAGTTAACCTACAAAGGAAAGAATTGAAATAATCAGCCCATAATATCCAGATTAGTGGATACAATAATCTATACTTTTCACTCCTGATAAACAAAATTCAAAACAAACATGATGCAATTTTTTTTGAGTTGTAGTCTTGAGTATTTGAAATTAAAACATTGCTTTTATATTTAAACAAGATTAAGCTAAGAAAGCATAGCCAAAGATGTTAGAGTAATAAGTTATTCCACTTAATTAATTATATCATACTAGTTAATTAATTAAGTCACTTATTCCTTTAGTTGCTTAAGCTAAACTTAGGCACATTAATAATTGATTTATTATTAAGGGTGCACACTAGGGTTTCCTTTTAGGTCAACTCTAGGGTAGTTGATTTTGATTTTTGTGCATCAGGAAGCATGTCAGGAAAATGAGATATCACTGAAAAGCTGGTTCTGAGCACTATCCAATGATGTTGGTTTTTCTGACAGATTTTGCAGTTGGTGCTTTTTATTGCTATTTGAAGTCAGATGTTTATTTTATGCTTTCGAGCTCATAACATTTTGCCACGATCTTTGATTTTCGCTATCTTTGCGGCATTGGAAAGGTATTCAGGAGCTCTATGTTGTTGTCCATGCACTTTTTTCTGTATCTATCCCAAGTTTATCATTAATCCAAATTTGGCCCAATGGGTGTTTTGGAGATTACTTGGATGTTTTGGCAGTTGGGAGAGTGCATCTTGCATCTTTGCACTTCATTTTCAGCAATGCATCATTCAATAATTGACAGCTACTTCATAGATTCCAGGTTTGTTCCCGTTTGGAGTTTTCGATTGTTATATGGCATCGGGTCTATTGTTGCATTATTATGATTTCGATATGGTTTCTTGTAGACAAAATTATCTTTCCTTGCTTGCTAGATTGTGGTTCCAATGTTTCTCTACAGTGCTCTTCCAGTGCTTCTTTGTTGCATGTCATCTCATTATAGGGGGGTTTTTCCCAATGGGTTTTCCTTCTCTACCTCTTTCTTGCATTTGTAAATGGGTACCTGATGAGGCCTAGTTTTCGGGACCCATCCTTGCTTGCATGCATCTTCTTCTAGTGTTTTACCTTCTTCCTAAGTTCATATTAAGGGGGGTGTTAGAGTAATAAGTTATTCCACTTAATTAGTTATATCATACTAGTTAATTAATTAAGTCACTTATTCCTTTAGTTGCTTAAGCTAAACTTAGGCACATTAATAATTGATTAATTATTAAGTGTACACACTAGGGTTTCATTTAGGTTTTCTTGATCTCCTTCATAAGGATTGATCTCTTTGTAATAATTGATTCTCAATAATGCATTTTTACTTTGAGGTTTACAAAACATCTTCTTTGGTTTTGCATGTCTTTTGCATGTAGGTGATCTTGGTTTCTAATAAAAGATGCATGCCCAAGGTTTGTCACTTTGTTTGATGTAAATGTTAAGATAAAGTGATGGCTTTTTTCTTGTATCTAGCCTTCATAAACATCCATATTTAGCAAAATTAAGGTCCTGGAACTCTGTGGCCTATTCCAATATCAGTTAGACAGTTAATTTGAATACAGTTCCTGGAACCTTAGAAATGGCACTTTTGTGTTCAACTGAAATATTTGATATCCTCACATTTCATTTTATTTACACTTTCATTCACATTCGAAGGTTGAACAATGCTTTACCGCAAACATAATAGTCACTGGAATTCTTACCTTTTGATAGTCATTTAAAAACTTTTAACAGTCACTCGAATTCTTACCTTATGATTGTTCATGATGCTTTAAGCCTCGTCACAAAGACCTTAATGGCACCTCAATAATGATGTTATTGTCATGCATAAGTACACTATCACAATGTCACTTTTTTATTGCCCTTACCTTTGTCTTATATGACATGGATGTCCTCTCTTGATGATTGTAATGATTCTTTTGATGATGTAGAATATCATTGTGCCTTCCTTGTTCATAATCTTCTAGGACTATATTTTATTATGCAAATCTATTACAATCAAGTTGTGACTATCTTCCATAAATTCATTGCTTTCTTTCATGAAGTCATGAAATTTCTATAAGATGTGACTCTCATTACTCTTTATGCAAACATGCTATTGCACCAGCTTTGTCTTTTAATAGTTTATTCAATTCATACTATTGTTTAAAATCACTTTTATACAATCAGTTGACATTATTAGGGGAATTTTACCATTTTCTTTACTCACCAATAGCTCACTCCATGTGTCTTTTGCAACTATTACTGACCTGGAACTTCCTCATATTAATATTGTCCTTCATCATTTATGCTCTGACCTTGTTGTGAAATCCATATAATTTATGTCCTCTATCCTCTGATTGTGACTGCTCATACTTGATTGTGACTGCCATTATGACATTGACATTCCCTTCACATATGCAAAAGACTATGTATCAAAACATTGTCAGTTATCTATCATCCATTTATCATGGTATCATTTGGTAATGTCCTTGCATTAGTGATCATCTTCTAACTATGTCATTTGATGCTCATGACTATCACAATAACCTTATAAAATGCAAGACTTTTATGAATAATGTCCTAATTGTGAATCCCTATCAATATAGAACCGCCTTTCAGTTATTGGCCTCTAATATTTAATGCATGGTTTTTCTATTCTTCATTGTATCTATCATTTCAATTCTTCATGCATTACTTTAAAACCATAGAGCTCAGATGAACAAATTTAACACAGGCAAGAGGCATTTCAATCAAGTTATTTGATGGTAACAAAAGATAATTGGTAAGGAATAGTGATGAGAGTATGAATATTGGGCACAAAAAAAAGAGATAAAGATCCCTATCTGTTAGTAGCTTGTATACACTTCAGTAGATAAAAACTCATCATGAAAAAATGACTATATTAGTTAAAAAACTAATAAACACAAGTAAATCTTCATCCAACATGCAATTCTAAAACATTAAGGAATGAGAGGATTTGTACCTAACACAATAATCAATGCAAATTCCACATTACTGAAACAAAAAAATTGATACCCAAAACACAATTGAAAGCAAGTTGGCAATGATCTTGTATTACATGTGGGAGTGGAATGGACTTGTTTATTTTTTAATTCTCTCTTCCATGTAGATTTTCTATAGATTATATAGATGCAACATTAATGAAATGTGAAGAATGCACATATGTATACATACATATATTTCAATGCATGTGTACATGTTTATGTATACATATGTGTATGTACATGTATGTACATACATACATCTTGCCTAAATTTACATTTCTATAAACCCAATTTCGAAAACCCCAAATTTCTAGTTCACTGGATGCATGTAAATGTGTATATGTGTACATATATGTGTGTGTATATGTAAGTATGTATTATATACATGTTTATGTCTGTATGTATGTATGTATGCATATATACATGTGCTTGAGTATATGTATAAATATATACATGTGTATGTTTGTATGTATGTATGTACTTGAGTATATGTATAAATATAAGTATGTATATGTATGTGTGCATGTATATATATATGCATACATAAATTTATATATACATATGTCATGTACATGTATGTATGTATATAAATACATAAATATGTACGTATGTATGTACTTGAGTATATGTATAAATATAAGTATGTATATGTATATGTGCATGTATATATATATATGCATACATAAATTTATATATACATATGTCATGTACATGTATGTATGTATATAAATACATACATATGTATGTATGTACACATGTACATACACACATACACATATATGTACATACATGTATATATGCATACACATGTACACATGCACATGCACACACACACACAGATATATATATATATATATAATATATATATATATGTATTGAAAGTCTCTTTGGAGTTGTCAATTTTATTATGTTATCTAAGTTGTAGAAGGTGAACTATTGAACATAAAGATAGATATAACTTGAACTATCTCAAATTAGATATATTTAAACTTAAAAAAAAATACTTTTAAAACTTGAAAATTTTGTAATTTAAATTTATATATTTGTTTTTTTTTTGTTTTTACAAAAATGGCATGGCCATTATATTATATTATTAAAATTATTATAAAATATTACAAAACTTTATTCAAAATGCATACTGGGAGGAAATAATCAGGAATAAAACCTCTAGTTGTAGCATATTTAAATACAAAACTGACAAAATTGTTCCATTAGTGGAACTCAAAATACAACCCAAAATAGGCACCCATTACATAGGTTTTCATCATGACGATCACAACACTCCTTCAAGTCAACAACCCTCATTTTATCTAGGTGGCCACCTAAAGTGAACTACAACCCAAAACCCATACAAACATTTAATCTTACATGATAGTCTTCACCACTTTGAGTGACACTTTGGACCTGACCTTCTTTAAGGTCCTCGCAATGTCACTTTGTCCATTCGATAGAAAGGTCATCATTGTATTGTGGGGACATCCCTAAGTGTCCTACTGATGATGTTCACTCATGCTGATAAGGCTTTCATACTCCACCAGGGGTTCACACTCACCTTATCATCCTCATGTTTGTACCATCATCATTCATGTCAACAATTATCGTGGTGAGATATCCACCAAGGCACAGGTACACCGCTTGTGTAATTCTGGAGAATCAAGAAGGGAATATACAATATTTACACCAAGCTCCTGAAAAGATGTATAATCAAATCTTTGTTTGATCTCCACCATTTATTGTTTCCAATAGTTCATGAAATACATCATCTTCCACTAGCTTAGTATTTTGTACGATCAACCTCATTTAATTTCAGCTCCTCATCCTCATCGTCAATGTCACCCACATCATTATAACTGGGTCCCACTACGGAATGTTGCCTTCTCATCATTTCTTTGGGGGAACAAACTCTTAGATTCTTCTAATGGAATCTACTCTCATTGGGTTACCACTCGCAACTCTCTGGTTGCCTCCACGTGGTGTCCTATCAAAGCTTCTCTTCGATATGCTTCTCTTTCCTTTTGTCGAGCTCCAATTACTTGACACGTGGCCACGCAGAAAGGAGAGATGGGCCTAATTTCTTCTTAGATGGGGCCCACACCATCTCTCCTCAAAACACGCAACCAACAAGCAAATCAGATCATGCAACTCCAATTGTGCCACCAGCTCTCTCTTTTGAATTGACTGGGTCCATGCGCACCCAACTCATTCCATGGGACCTAGCTCAGTATGGGTTACCACTCACAACTCTCTGGTTGTCTCCACATGGAATCCTATCAGATCTTCCCTTCGAGATGATTCTCTTTCATTTTTCCAAGCTCTAGTTGCTTGACATGTGGCCACACGAAAGGGAGAGATGGGCCTGCTTTCATTTATATATTTGTTTTAGTTTTGAAATTTGATTTAAATTTATTTAACATCATGTATATTTTATTTTAATGATATGCATATGTATAGATTTATATATACAAATATATATATATATATATTTATATCATGGTCAATAAAGGATCTCCCCATTCCCCTCATTCTAATCGAGAGGCATATCAAGATAGTATTGCTAGATTAGAAAATTCTCTAAGATGTTTAGAGAAAAAAATTCACAAATCCCCCAATTTGGCTAATCAAGATAGATTAGTCACTATTAGAGATGAGATTCATTGAATGATCTAGAAAATTTGATCATTCAATCCTTATGATGATATCAACATTGAGCAATTTTATTTGTCTCTTTCCAAGAGTGTTACTGGCATAGTGAAATATAGAGAATTTCCCAAATTAGTTTCAGGTTAAAATGTGTTAACCATGTTCCCTCATTATAGAGGATAAAATAAAATTAGAGGATATGTGGTAACAAGGTGTGTAGATCATCTTGTTGCACCATTCATATACCCTAGATGGTTGACAATGTATCATAGATGGCCTCACAATGACGAGTTGCCACAATATTTTGTCAAATAGTTATATGCATTATTTCATTTATAGATAGATGTGGACTACACATCTTATATTGAGCGTATTGGCCAAGATAAATTCCATTTTTCTGACAAACAATAGTTTAGATGTCTAGGTTTTCCACCACCTATGGGAAAGAGGGAATTAGTTGGACCAAACCTTTTGGTTTTACCAAAATGTTTGGAATTGGTAGTAGCAAGGGAAACAACAACATGATCCACTCAATCCCTGATTATTGATAACATTGACTCTATTACTCCATAGATTGATCAGATTTCATCTAATTGAGTTGGTAGATACTTATTAAGCCCATGGATCATCCTCCATCCCATAGAGGCTACATCAAAATCTTATGATCCATTTATTCATGTTGATCAAACTACTCCTTCAGATGTTGAACATATGACCCACATGACTTTGTGTAATATGTGTACAGTCTCATTTTTGGATTTACCAGCAGCATATCAGGTCATCAACGAGGACCATGGGACCCCTCTTGACCATGTATAAGGCTTTATTATATGGTGATATCTTGGTACACATATGAGCCATGGGGTGGAAAATCCAAGAGATATTCCAGAGCAGCCTACAAGATCTCATGTGCATCATATTTATATGAATCCTTTAGCCCTTCCAGGTCGTCAGGATGTTACAGATCACATTGAGATTACTGCGGCACCTAATTTTTTCCATGGCACATATACTCAGCTTCTTTTTGGTACTAATATTGTACATGCTACAAATCCATCTGATGTCTTGCATTCTCATGAGCTTAGTGACATTGGTAGAGCCATCAATCAGGCACAACAAATACTTGAATAATTCATATATATATATATAAGTATTTTCTAAAAAATTATGTATGATACATGTAATGTATTTTAAAGTCTAGTTTTTTAACTCGTGATTGAAATTGTGTACTTGAAATTTTTTAGTAGTATGGTGATTTGGCACATGATGGCAATCCCATGCAACACACAACTGAGGTAAATTTTCTTTTTTTTTATGAATTTAATTACTTTATGTAAGTTTGAACACATTCAACTTATACATTGTACAATTTTAGATAATTTTACACACACACACACACACACAGATATATATATATATGTATTAAAAATTAAATTTAAGTTCATGTGTGCACTTGAACACATGCAAGGCTTGGGATGAGGCTCAAGACATGGATCCGGAGAGCTTGGATTGGGACATGGATCCACACATCTTGGATCGAGAGATGGATCGAGCGAGAGATCAGACCAAAGATTTTATTATTCCATTCATAGTAGATATCCCTCTCTTTGAGATATTTTACAGTATTATGGTTTGAGATCAAATTATTATGCTAGACACGTTTTATGATTCATGTACATCACATTACATATATTTATGTTTTATGTTATAAACTTGTTATGATTTACATCACATTCATTTACATTTATGTTTTATGGTTTTAATAGGTTTTTTATCACATTATTATGGTTTGAACACGTGTTACATAGATATTTACATCGTGCATTATTATGGTTTTATTTATTTAGCAAGATTGTACCTTTATTTAAATTTATTATGTTTTGTTCACACTTGTTGCACATCTATTTACATCATGAAATCAAAATGTTGGACTATCTAATGGTTTCTATTTGTAAATTTAAAAGGATGGACATGTAAAATTAATTTTAAATAAAAATGAATTCGTCTAAATAATTAGTTCAAGAAATAGAAAAAATTGAATGCAAATTTATGTAAGAGACTAATGCTATATTTAAGTTAAACATAAAAATGCAATTGGAAATAGATAACCTGGATTCTTAGCCATAAATGTTCATTTCTAAAGTCACTAGATAGGTTAAATGTAAATTGTGCATATATCATTCTATACATGAACTTAAGAATTCCATATATAATCTAATGCACATGAATTTGAATGTGTGTGCAAAGAATTCTTGAACTAGATGATGAGTTATACTTGTGTCCAGTTGAATGTTTAAATGGCATCAAATATATTCAAGTGAACTTAATAATTCCATATAATCTAATGCACATGAATTTGATTGTGCATACAAAAAAAGTGATCTAGATGATAAGCTATAGCTGCATTTGAATGTAAATGAAATCAAAATTCTATTCTTGAACTTAAGAATTTCAATGTGGAACATTTATGAAATTGGAAATGGATATATTTAAATATCAAGCTATGCACATAATATAATTATCTAGGTCTTCCCATGATAGTTCTATATATTAAGATTTGATCAATCCGTATATAATTACCAAATATCCCATTACATGTGTTGTCTCAAGATATACATGGTAAACAACTAGATTGATGCCAAAATATAGCTATCTCAAGCACCCCAAACACCATCACTATGATTTACTACAATGAATAATTTATTCCAATGCACCAAGGTGAACAAGAAAGACCAATCCAAGACAACCCATACAATCTAACATTCACAAAAAGATACATGTAAGTTATGTATAGCAAAGGTTATAGAAAATCATGGCTACTACTCTAGAAATGAAAGAAAATAAATTTTATGTAATTCCTATAGATCTTTGATAATATACCCTATTATTAGAACAAGGTGGGTGATTAGAAGAATAAATTATAAGGATGAATATGGAGGGTAGGATTAGGATTGGGATCAATTTTCAAGACCTCAAAATTATTTGATTTAATTAAGGTTGATTCTTTGTACTTACTTGATAGGCTAATGTTCCTAAGAAAGAGTTGATTGGATTTGATAACTATACTTAAGATAGGCTAATTTTCTTAAGCAAGTTTGGATTAAAGATGAAATCAAATTAAGGTCTTGATTTTTTATTAGGAGATTGGATTTGAAATGGATGAGTGGATTAAGGATAAGGTCCCTAGATGAAAGATTTTGGTGATGATGAAAGGATATGATGTATGAACGAGATTGAGACCTTAATAAAATTTCGATGTTCAAGTGATGATTTTTTATTAACCTTGTTGATTGGATGTATGGTTGAGATGGATCTATATGGATAATAAATGATTATATTTTGGATGAGGATAGATGGATTAGATTAGTATTTTATTAGGATGGGATTCTAGGTTGATAATGTTATTAGATTAAGATGGTGGTGAAGGATGGGGATTAAGGATGATTATGGATGATTAATATGGAATAATTAGGATAAATGGGGCATGATCAGGGGGATAGTTATGGTTATTATGGATGATAATTATAGTGATTATGGATGAATTAGATGTGATTATTAGAATGAGATAGGATGGATTAGAGACATGATATAGATTAAATTATTTGGGTATGATTAAGATGAGGTGGATAATTAGAATGATTAGGATTAGAATGGTGATTATTAGAACATGATAATGAATGATTAGGGAGGGATGATTACATGGTTATGGGTTATTAGGATACTTAGTGATTAAATATGATTAGGAGGAGGGGGATGCTTAGGATGAAAATAATAAATTTAGGATGTGATGATTAGGATATGAAAATGGATGTTCAATTTATATACTTGTGGAGATGAATGATCACTATATTCTCAAGAACTTAAGAATTCCATGGAACATAAATTTATTTATACAAAATTGGAAAATAAAATAGGTTTTGTAAATTACATGCATATATATTCAATCTAGCTCATATAAGTGGAGTTGAAAAAATGAGTTCAAATATTTGAAAGTGAACTTAACAATTCCATGTCAAACATAACTTTATACAATCAAGGAATAGATGATTTAAAGGAATTTAGGAAAAATGTGAGCTTTTTAATTTAGTAACTAGGTTTCAAGTAAATTGCATACATATATGTACATGATCTAAGATTCAACAAATGAAATTGAACATTCAAGTGAACTTAAAATAATTCCATGTCCAACATAATTTAATGCAATTGGAAATAGATGATTTAAAGGAATTTAGGCAAAATGTTTGAAAACATTTTTAAAGTCACTAGGTTTTGTATCAAGCATGTATGATCTTGTTGGACTAATCACCATCATCTCCCTTTGGGTTCATGACATGGTTTAACCGCATCTCGTGGATCTTAACTGACACTTGTATTGGGAATTGACAGATTGATCTTTTGATGCAACGACAAGGTCAACAATTGGTATCAGAGTTGGTCATGGGTTCAAACCCCTCAGGTGACGCTGAGGGGGGGATTGTTGGACTAACTGCTAGCACCTCCCTTTGGGTTCATGACATGGTTTAACTGCCTCTCATGGATCTTAACTGATGCTTGTATCAGGCATTGAAAGGTTGATCTTTTGGTGCAATGGCAAGGCCAATAGATCTAACATACATATTTAAGTGGAGTTTCAAACATGTAAATTATGAAATCAAAGATTCTTGAACTAAATTAATAATTCCACATGGAAAAAATTTATTTATACAATTCCAAAAATAAATGACCAAGCCTTCGGAAAAACCCATTCTAAATCATGTCACATGTAAAATCAATATAAATATATAGATCTAGATCTATAAAATGTTTGAGTACATATATATATATCCAATAATACATGTACATATATCCAAAAAATAACTTAAATCTCTTGTTACATAAAATTTGGATCCTCTCTATCTTTAATTATCTCTAAAAAAATTTCAAGATCTTCAATAGGAAACCTCCACTTTTGTTTGGCACGTCCTCTTTTAGGTAAAGTTTCTAAATTTATTTTTGTTGCTATAACTAAGTGACTGTAATGTAGAACCTTTTGTTTTGGCATATAATCAACAAATATAATATCATTTTTACTTATCTTTATTTATTGATAATATGTGCCTTTTATAACGACTGATCCAATGGGATATTCTTCTCCATCACCATCTATCATCGATTCTACCAATTTTATTTTTGGTTAAATACATCTTAGTAGATAGTAATCTACACCTTCTGCATTGTCACGGTCTGCAACAACAACAAAAATATCTCCTGTACACACACCACATGTAAATGAAATACAAAATTTGTAAATAAATTTTTAATCAATTTTAACTAAATTAAACATGCTTGAAAGTTACTAAAACATAGATTGTATTTAAATCAATTTTAACTAAATTAATCAATTTCCATACTTGTAATAACTAAATCAGATACAAGTTTGTAATCAGCTAAATATAGAGGATCCTAGACATTAGCATTGTTATCTTCAACAAAAGGAAGCGATGATATTAATTGTTTCATTTCCCATCGTGAAACATACCCATCTCTAATATTCTCACATTGAATAATATTTGCATTATTCTCAATGTAATTAGTACAAAAACATGATTTTTCTCTCACATTCATTGTGTAAGGCCTACTACTTCCTATTGTCATCATTTGATGCAGACTTCTAATACCATGAATTTCTTAAAAAATTATAAGGATTTGATTGATCAATATCTATAAATTCAAATTTGAAAATTCAATTAAAAATCATGTACACTTGAACTTTGAAATTCAATTTTTTAACAAATTTTGACTAGATGTACTTGTAACTTCCCAAAAATACCATGTGTTGTATGTTGAGTCATGAGCTGAAAAATGACTTTTACACCATTCAACAATTTTATTTGCATTCCGTATGGAATTACCTGCAAGTACACATGTTGGCATAGTTTTTCACATATTACTTTCAACGAACTTAAAAGAATTTAATTTAATTTAAATATATATCTAATATTTTAACAAATATATCTAGATTTCATATATATATGGTTAAAGTTACCAACAAGTTCATGTTGACGAAGTGCATGCTTCACACATGCTCATGTTCCATCATGCTCCCCTTTTCCATGTCCACTCTCATAAAAATTCCACATTTTTTTTTTGTTGTGTCTAGCATGTTGATGGCTTAACCAAACAAAACATTTTGAAGACTTAAATTGTCCTATGAAGATACAAATAATTAAATTAAAACCAAATTAGCTTCAAAAAAGTAATTATATATAAGAAATTAAACAACTAAAGTCTCAAAATTAAAATTAAATATAAATAAATAAAATTTGAAAAAATAAAGTACTTACCAGCACATCCATTAGACCATATCCAGTTTTGTTCTTGATGTATGCCATGTTGTCTCAAGTCTTCAAAAAACATTTTGAAACAATGAGCTACATAGCTTCTATCATGATTTGTATCATCACTAATATAAAAGTGAACCTATTTGATGATAATTCGATCATATTTGATAATTTTTATTCCATCGACCTCTAACTCAGCATGCTTATAGAAAACTTGCACAAAGGTTACAACTTGCTCTAAATGATAATATTGACTTTGAATCTCAATTTGAGGACTAAATGTATAGTTCTCAAAGAAATCTGCAATGGAGAGAATACAACCTGGTGGAAAGCAATTCTTTGAATCGTGAAATTTCTTAGCTTGCCATCTTGCACCATGACAATGTTGGATATGTGGATATATGATATTGCAAAATTTTCTCATGAATCCGTTGTAAGGCAATCCACTCTCTTTGAGAACATTTTTTTTGGCTTCAACTCCTAACTCCGTTAAGTATGTCTCATATTCAAATATCTTTCAAACAAATTTCACTTTATTCTTGTCAACATGTAAAATATTCTTCAAATCTCCACAATCATTACATAATTTTTTTATACATTGAACATTGAATTCATTCGAATCCTCTGATTTTTCACATACAAAAGACTTCACAAATTATGTTGTACTTCCAGGGATGGCTAAAGTTTCATCAATTATTGTCATAGCTTTTCTATATTATTGTAGGTGTAGATAAAATTCAACATGATTTTGACAACAATAAGTTTCACATACTTTATTTATGTGTACAAATAATGGTCGTAGTGTCTCAAACATCTTTTGACAAATCTTCACATTTGAAAAATCTTGCTTGAATTCTTCAAAAAATTCACTTTGTATTGTATCTATAAAATGTTCTGGATGAGAATTTTTTGTACCATCTTCACCTATTATTTGTATAGTATCCCTTCTATTGGAAGAAACACAAGAGTGAGTAGTCCAATACTCAACCACATGTTTCTTTACATCTAAAATTCTATCTTTTTGAGGAACCCTACAAATATTTACCCAATTTTTCTCAATTTTTCCATTTATTTCATTTCCCTTTTCAATATACCTTTGAAAAATTATCCTAGAAACATTTAGTAATTCATAAATTGCTTGAACTTTTCTTCTATGTGATAATTTCTTACTAGAAATTATAGTCATCAATGCTCTACATGCAACACTCAAATCACTAGATCGACTCTTATTTTCAATACATTCTAATGCTTCTTGCAAGTTTTCAACAATTATTTGTTTTAAATCTAATGAATTTTTCCTATTATCAACCCCTAACAACTCCAAAACATGGGTCATTTATTTTCATCTAAATAAATTTGCAATGAACTCTGCTCTTCCAATTAGAGATTTTTCTTCAAAAAATTCATCCCACATTATTTTTGAGTGTATTTTTAATGTTCTTTCAAATAACATATCGTCAGATGAAATATTATTGAAAAGAGAATCCTCATCCATCTCCATCATATTTTCCATACCATAGTCCAAAAAATATCTATTATTAGGTTCAATTTGTTCTTGTACCTATACGTCACCTTGGTCATCAATATTTTCCATGGGTTTTTCTTCAGTAGATGTTCCTCCACCCACTCTTCTCTTCCTTTTTCTTATTTGTGTTTGATCATACTTCCTTGATCTAGTTCTTTTACATGCCATCATAAATTGTAATCAAATTTGAATCCACCTGCATACAAATTTTTACACACATAAACTTTCAATGAAATATGTACAATTAATATTGCATAAATATCTAACACTAAATTTTAAATTATTCATTTGTTTTAAATCCAAAGTAAAAAAATAATTCAAATAAATTACAAACATATTGCACAATCAAATTTGGTATGTCATGAGCTCATATTTGGTATATATATCACTTGAAAAAAGAATGGAATAACATAAAATTGGTGATCAATAATAATGAAGTATAAGAATTTAAATAATGAAAACAAATTTCAAATGCATTAATGAAAATAAAGACATAATCAATTAAATAAGTTCAAGATCAATGTACCTTAAAATATAGCTCTCCTATAGTCTAAATATGTTTTCTTTTGTCAAAATAAGTCTTCTAAATTGTCAAAATGAGTCTTCCAAATTGTCGAAATAAACCTTTTTTTTTTAAATAAATCTTCTAAATTGTTGAAATAGACCTTCTAAAATGTGAAAATAAGTCTTCTTAATTGTTCAAATAAACCTTATTTTGTCGAAATAAGCCTTCCTTGGTCGAAATATGTATTTTACCAAATTTGCTTGAGTTGAAAAATTTAAACAAAAAAAATTATTTTATATCGACCATTTTCGGTCGAGTATGTGTCGGTCGAGCATGTTTCAGCCGAGCATGTCTCGACCGAGTATGTTTCTGCCAAAACCTGCTCAGCCGAACATGTCTAGGTAGCATCCTACATGGCAACCAACTCACCTTTGTTTAGAATTTTCTGAAACATTCAACTTTGGCAGAGTGTTTCTCCTATCAAAATTATTTTTCTACAAAAAACAAAAATACCCTTTTGTAGAGCTCGATGTGATGAATCCAATTTTTATTTTTTTTAATATTTTGTTTAGTTTTAATGGTTGTTAAAATTTAAAAAGAGGTTTATTAGAAATTTTAAAAAATTAGTAAAACATATTAATTTTTTTTTAAACTTACATGGGGAGGTAAAGGAGAGAGTCTTCTTTAAAAGGGTATAATTTATTTTTTGAAAATGATAAAAAAAATTGAAAATAGTTGACGGCCCATGAAAACTATCAAATTCTGACATTTTTGACTTTAAAACGTTATTACAAGACAAATATACATCAAATTTGATTTTTATTCCATGCAATAGATATTGAAGTTACCTATTTGGAGAAAAAAAAATTAGAGAAAAATGAAGTTTTTTTCAATTTGTTTCTTGACGGCCTGTGAAGTCACTCTTTTTTTGAAATTTTCAGCATTCCAAAATTTGTCCTTAAATTGAAAAAAGCATAGTGAAAACAATTTTTTTTAAAATTTAAAAAATTACAGGAATAATATTCATCAAAATTTCTACATTCCATTATTTTACACCATTTTGAAATTCAAAACATAAAGACCACTTTTATGTGGTCGAACTTCATAATTTTTTTTGTTGTTGGTCAATTTCTTTATAAAGTGTGACATAGGTTTGTGCTTTTACTTGAGAATGGGATATTATTGGCCCACAATGGAACATGATGCTAATCACTATGCTAAAAAGTGTCATAAATGTTAGCAGCATGGAGACCCTATTCATACACCTACACATGAGCTACAAGCAATAACTATAGTGTGGCCTTTTTCATAGTGGTGTCTCAACATCGTAGGTATGATCAAACCATCATCATCCAATGGTCACAAAATCATTATCATTGCTACAAAATATTTTACAAAATAGATTGAATCCATTCCCCTCACACTCATTACCAAAAATCACATAGCTAAGTTCATTCTTGACTATATTATTTTTTGATATGGTGTCCTTTCCACCATTGACACTAATAATGGTTGAACATTCAAAAACTAGGATGTTTACAAACTTTTCCATAAATTCCACATTTAGCATTGATTCTCCACTTTGTATTACCCTCAAAGTAACAGCCAAGCTAAGGTTTTGAGCAAAACAATCCTACAAATCCTCAAAAATATGATCAATGGCATTGGCCACGACTATCATATCCATCTTATCCCTACCTTATGGGTGTACCAAACCAGTAACCATAAACCAATAGGAGCCACTCCTTATTCATTATTTTTCGGTGTTGAATCCATCTTACCTATAGAGGTCAAACTCCTAGCACTAAGGGTTTTTCTATAGTATACCATTAATGATGAAGAATACAGAGTTTTGAAACTTCATAACTTGGAAATGCTATATAAACAACATCTTCAAGCGCTCAATCATCTTCATGCTTATCAAAACTACCTTCATCATAGCTACAACAAGAAATTCATAGCTCACATATTTAAAATAAGAGATCCAGTGCTAAAAGAGAGCCAAAAGAACCAAAATTATTGTGAAAAGAAGGGTAAGTTCAAACCAAACTAGCAAGGACCTTATATTGTTAGAATAGCTTATAGATATAGAGAATACTAGCTAACTATACCTGAGGGTGAACCAATAGATGAACCCATCAATAGCATTCACCTAAAGAAATTATTCACATGATCCTTAGAGTATCAAAATAGAAAAGACAAAAATATAGAAAAATATCAAAAGTAAGGATAAATAATCATCCCTATGGTGAAAACCACTTCAGTGGTTGCCTTGGATAAGTACCATGGTGAAAACCTATTTACAAGTTCCATGTATAGAAACCAATATCTACTATCTATTACCATATTAATCCACTCCATCCATAATAAAATCCTGTCATGAACCTATCATCCCTATCATGGATTGATAATGGGCATTATTTAGGTTCATCTATTATATGTTAGGATAACCAACCCATAAAACATTTGTGAAACCCATTCCATTAATAAAAAATTATATACCTAACTAGGGGAATTTCCTTGACCTAGTGTTTGGATTGGATCCTTGAAGTCGGTATTAGAGGAAAAAAAATTACAAACACCATAGCATCATTTCATACTATCCATAATAAAAAAACCCATTCATAACATCCCATAATAAATTCACATGACATAATAAATTCACATCAAACTCACTCACCATAACAACAATAAATTCTCAATTGCCTAGGGTGATCCCACAATGTTGGTTTACAATTTCTGGGAGATTCTATTTTTTGTTAAAATTGCATCTTTTTAGAAAATATAATGATTAAGCCTTAAAAAGTTCCATTTGAAGGATTCCAATTGAACAGGGTTTGATTAAACCACCTTAGATCAAACCCCCTTGGATAGAACCCCGCTAGTTTTAAACCATAATTATAACGAAGTCTCATTTACACCTATCAAAATGTTGATAAAAAATAACTTTTGGTTTACCTTTTGGGGGATCAAATGAATTCATTTATTTTTTATTTTTTGTAAGTATGTAGTCCTTATTATAAGCTTCCCAAAAATTATAATTTTAAATAAATTTAATTTCATTATTATATTTATTTTTTATTTCTTGTGAATGTATGTTTTTCACCAAAAATCAAGCTCTATGTTTTGCACAAGTGGAAAAATAGAATATTATCAAAAAAAAATTGAAAAATATTAGTGCACCAGATATTGAATTCCTTGATCCAACAAAAAAATAATGAATTTCGATACATACAAAAAAATATGTGTTATACGGTTCGCCTATGTCTGAATTGTATTTGGTTTGACTTCAAAAGTTGATTAAGGAAAAAATATTCAATAGAACATTATAAAAACCAATTGGAAGCACTATATATCATAGTTACAAATCTATATTTGAAAAAAATAGAATTTTATCCTTCATGGGAAAAATTTATGTGTTATACGATGAGTGTCACTCCTTGAAAAATGTCGTTTACTGAAAAAACTATTTTTCAAAGGAGATGGAAAAAGAAGTGCAATTTGATTCCAAAAATATTGAAAAATATATATTTAGAATCTAAAGACAAAATATCATAAATTACTAGTTTGCATCATCTTCAAATTCCTCATGGTTTAGCCGCTATAGGTGTTTGAAAGTGAATATTTAGTTAGAAAAAATTAGTTTAGTGTTTAGTTTGGCCAAAAATTATAAACCAGTATTGTGGGATCACCCCCTAAAAAATAGATTCAAGAAAAAAAATTAGGAAAAATTCGATTGCAGAATTTTTGTTCCTAATGCCAGGACTCAGAGGAGAGAAGAGATATGCCTTTTAAGTTTACAATTATAGTTCACTAAGATGCATACAAAATAAATAATAGAATTGAGAAATACATTCAAACACAATTCACACCAGATTTACGTGGGAAAACCCTTATGGGAGAAAAACCCACCACACCAAAGAAGAACTCTTGTATTACAGCAAAATAATTTACATACAAGTTTCAGTCTCTCTTTCACAAGTGACAATTACTACAACAAAAAATTTCCCTGATTAGCCTTACACTGAATAAAACTGTTACAATGCTTCTCATCTCAACATACAAAGATATATAAAAACTGATCACACATCAATCCGTTCAAACATTGAACCTTCAACCTATTACAATTCTGGTGCATTACCATGCACAGAAAATGCCACGATCGATTCATTCTCTTCACAATCGATTCAATTCAACTTCCCCTGCAGACTAACCGTCAAAAATTCTCAGGAATCCAGCCTATGTCCAAGTCAGCAACCTCCACTGAATGGCATACACATCAACATTCAATAGGTCCATGCATTTCCCCCTTCATATTCTGCTTGTCATGGTCAGGGTCCACCAAGGCACACGTACACTTCTTATGAAGTTTTGGTGAATCAAAAGGGAATCTATAATATTCCCAATAAATCTCTCGAAAAGACTTAACATGACGAGACATGTTTGAATCCTGCACACCCCTCATGAGTCACTCGAGACCCACCTTAAGAGGCACGGGACTAGTGAACAACGTGATTAAGATGACAAGTGTCAAACTCTTAGTCAATTTTTCTTTCTTTACAAGAGTTTGTTGGTCCTCACAACAAAGGAGTGTGGAATAGAATGAGCACCATTGGATTAAACATATTGCAACTATAGGTCAGGATCACCTTAACCGATACACTTTGCTGATCCCCACTACCATCGAAATCAAAGTCGCTTCCATCTTCCAATGGTCCATCGGTGTAGCCCGATGAAAAGTTCCACTAATAACCCCAAGTCACACTATTACAAAACATCACATATCAGCATATCGGTGAGACAACACATTGTCACTCACCGATATGTGATCGTTCTACCGATGAAGCCAAGGTTCATTGCTCTACCACCAAAGAGAAGGAAGGACTCAGCGATATAGCAGAAAAGACATGAATAGAAAGAAAATTCATCAAGTCCTTAACAGAGGTTCATGCCAACAAGTTGAGGCAAGATCCCACTTGAGGAAGGCTTACTGGCTTCCTCTAAATTTCAAACTTACTGAAGATCATAGGCCCCAAGGCCCATCAAACTTGCACACCACCTAAACTTGTTCATGCTCACTGGATTTGTCAATGCATCAGAAAAATTCTTCGAAGTATCCACCTTTTCTAGACTGGCCTTTCCATCCTCCACCATATCTCGAACAAATTGATACTGCACGTCGATATGTTTCGTTCTGGCATGGAAAGTTGGATTTTTTGCCAGAAAAATAGCACTCTGACTGTCATAGCAAATAATAATTTTCCCTGCTTCAAAACCAATATCAAAACACAATCTTCTAATCCAAATGGCTTCCTTATAGGCATGATTTTTTGTCATGTACTTAGCCTCCGTAGTGGAAAAAGTGACTACAACTTGTCGATTTCTCATCCAACCAATTACACCACCATTCAACATGAAATTATATCCACTGGTGGACCTTTTGATGTCAATGTCCCCTACCCAATCATAATCCACATATCCACGAATGTTGAGAGTCCTCTCTGAACCAACCAAATTAACATGGTAACATAGAGCATATATTGAAGTACCCCTCAGATATCTAAATACTCTTTTCATAGCATCCCAATGTGTCCTTCCCGAATTCACCATAAATCTGCTAAGAAATCACATTGCTTGGGAAATGTTAGGCCTTGTACAGAACATTGCATACATTAAACTTCCAACTGCACTAGCATAAGGCACTTTGGTCATGTCCTCCATCTCAATAGGATATTTTAGACAATATTCAATAGATAGCTTTGTCCCCTGCAAAACTAGAACAACTACCTGCTTGCAATCATTCATACCAAATCTCTCCAGAACAGTATTAATATACTTACTCTGTCTAAGTCAGATTTTTCTTCTTTTTTTGTCCTTGGTTATTCCCATCCCTAGAATATACCTAGTTGCACCAAGATCTTTCATTTTGAACTTTACAAAAAACTAATATTTTAAATCAAAAATCATTAACTTACTATTTCCTATGAACAACATATCATCAACATAAAGGGAAATAATAAGTACCCAATCATTTTCAATCTTATAATACACACAATGATCTGATTTTGATCTTACAATCCCAATGAAAAAACAAATGTGTCAAGTTTTTTGTACCACATCCTAGGTGATTATTTCAAACCATATAGAGATTTTTTTAACTTGCAAACCAGATTTTCTTTACCTTTTCTCACAAAGTTCTCACGCTGGGACATTTAAATTTCTTCTTCAAGATCACGATGAAGAAATTTTGTCTTCACATCCATCTACTCAATCTCCAAATCATATGTTGCTGCAAGTGACAAAAGAAATCTGATAGATTTCAACTTTGCTACAAGAGAAAAAATTTCCCCATAATCAATTCCCTCTACTTGGGAATAACCCTTCACAACCAACCTCGCTTTATACTTCTCAACATAACCATCCAGACCAAAAAAAAATTTAAACACCCATTTGCAGCCCACAGGCTTTCTACCTTCAGGTAATGGAACCAAATCCCAAGTATCATTTTTCCTTAATGATGCCATTTCTTCATTCATGGCTTCCAAATAGGAATCTGAATTAGACATTTCAGTTGCCTCTCTTACAGTCCTAGGCTCATCCGTGTTAGTAATCAAATCATAGGCACAACTTGAATCTAACATAGATAATCCATACCTATCTAGTTGTTTCCTCTCACCTGTAGACCTCCTCATAGGCTGAGGCTGAGATTGTGGTTCTTCTTCTTGTTTAGAACTCTCATGGCGGCTTTAACTCTCCTCAGTTTTAGGTACACTTTCAATGTGTTGTTCATCTTTTTTTGGAGTTAGAGGCATTTCAACAACATCATTCTCCTTTTAATCTTCTTTCATCCCTGACTAGAGATCCACTGAAGAAGGTTTTAGTTTTTGAAAGATTACACTTCTATTGTACAATACCTTCTTAGTCATAGGATTCCAAAGCTTGTATCATTGCACACCAAGGCCATACCCAATTAAGATACATTTTTCAACTTTTTTATCCAATTTAGATCTTTTTACATCCGACACATAAAAATATGCTTCGCAGCCAAAGACATGAATATGTCTGATAAAGGGATTCTTACCAAACCAAGCTTCCATAGGAATTTTTTCAACAAGTTTTGATGAAGTGGAACAATTCAATAAGTAACATGTTGTAGCCACAACCTCAGCCCAGAACTTCTACTCTAGACCTGCATTTCTCAACATACTTCTTGCCTTCTCCATCAGTGTCCTATTCAACCTTTCAACAACTCCATTTTGTCGTGGAGTGCAAGGTGTTGTTTTATGCCTCTTAATCCCATGGTCTTTGCAATACCTTTCAAACTCATCAAAACAAAACTCACTGCCATTGTCAGTCCTTAGAAATTTTATTTTTCTTCTAGTCTAATTTTCCACAAGGTTTTTAAATTCCTTAAAATGACTGAACACTTTTGATTTATTTTTTAAAAGTACACAAATGCCCTTCTCGAATAATCATCAATAAAAGAAACATAATACTTAGACTTTGATAATGAAGGAATATTCACTGGATCACACACATCAGAATGAATATAATCGAAAACACCAAAAGATTTATGAGGACTGGAGTAAAATGAAACACGGTGTTCTTTTCCATATATACAATGTTCACAAAATTCAAATTCAAGGTTACAATCATCAAGCCCCTCAACTAGGATTTTATTTTTCAAGGCTTTTAAACCTTTCTCACCAATGTGATGAAGCCTTTGATGTGAGAGCATAGAATTTGGTGTTGGGATTTTAACTTCAAAGGAATTTTCTCCAATGGGAACATTTTTATTCTTCTCTTTACGAATAGCCTTATGTGAATTTGCAGAGACACTATTGCATTGAATAGCCAGTGCATCCAGCTTGTACAGAGTACCAATTCAAGCACTCCTAGCTAGCACCATCGAGCCTCTAGTCATTTTATAGCCATTGCTTGAGAATGAGACTTGCACTCCAACATCATTTAGCTTGATAGAAAGTAAATTTTGAGCCAAGCCTGGTATATGCATTACGTCATCAATTCCCTGAATTATACCATCAGGAAACTGAATTCTGACTCTTCCATGATCAACTATCTCTAGAGATGAATCGCTTTTTGCATACACCTTTCCACCATTACATTATTCATACTTAGTAAACCAGTCTAGATGAGATTTCATGTGGAATGATGCTCCAGAATCAATCAATAAGACATCATCTAATGCCTAAGTTTCCAAAGTTGCAATGAATGCATCTTCATCGCTCTGAGAAGAATCATTGTCAAAATAATTCTTCTTCTTCTTTTTCTCCTCTTTGCAATTCCTTTGAACATGACCAGGCTGCCCACAATTCCAACACTTCACCTCGGACTTCTTGTTAGGATAGTTTTATCTCCCTTCTGATTTTGATTTGGACATCTTGTCCTTCTTCTTGCCTTTTTCTTTCAATCTACCTCGAACAACTAGAGCCTCCTTCGCCATCTTGGAAGACTTCCTTCTCATCTCTTTTGATAACAAAGAATCAACCACATCTTCCATCTTGAAAGCGGTTTTCATTCTCCCAATCATCATCACCAAGTGATCCCACGAATCCGACAAAGAACATAACAAGAGCATACAATCATATTCTTCATCAATATGTACACCTAAAAATGTTAGTTGAGCAATCAACATGTTAAAGGTATTCAAATTATTAGCAACAAATGTTCCTCCCTCCATTTTAAAAGAGTACAAATTCTTCATCAAAAACAACTTATTCACCAAGAACTTTCCTCATAAATATCTCCTAGTCTTTTCCATAAAAAAGATGCAGTCTTCTCTTCATGAATACTTAGAAGAACCGAATCTACCAAACAAAGTCTTATCAACCATTTTTCTTTTCGATCTGCAAGGTCCCAATCTTCTTGCTTCATGCCTGTAGGTTTCATTCTAGACACAACAACCCATATATCATGGTCAAGCAATAGATCTTCTATTTTGAGTTTCCACAACTTAGAATTGCTGCCATTGAATTTCTCAATATCAATTTTTCCAGACGTACTTGTCGATGCCATCTCACTTTGTAATTAGACAAATTCAAGACCTCTACAAAACTCCCACTTAACAAAAATGGACACAAAAAATCAAACCTACCCTCAAGGATAACATAACTAGCCAAGCTCTGATACCACTTGTTAGGAAAAATTCAATTGTGGAACAAATTTTCCTAATGCCAAGACTCAGAGGAGAGAAGAGATATGCCTTTTAATTTTACAATTATAGATCACTAATATGCATACGAAAGAAATAATAGAATTGAGAGATACATTCAAACACAAGTGACACCAGATGTACATGGGAAAACCCTTACAGGAGAAAAACCCACCACACCAAAGAAAAACTCTTGTATTACAGAAAAATAATTTACATACAAGTTTCGATCTCTCCTTCACAAGTGACAATTACTATAGCAAAAAAAATCCTTGATCAACCTTACACCGAATAATACTGTTACAATGCTTCTCATCTCAGCATGCAAATATATTCACAAATTAATCACACACCAATCCATTCAAACATCAAACCTTCAACCCTTTATGATTTTGGTGCATTACCATGCACAACAAATGCCATGATTGATTCATTCTCTGCACAACCGGTTTGATTCAACTTCCCTTGTAGACTAACTATTGAAACTTCACGGGAATCCAAATGGCCTCTGTCCAAGTCAGTAACCTCCACTAAATGGCATACACTTCAGAAGTCAACAGGTTTGTGTGTTTCCCCCTTCATATTCTTCTTGTTGTGGCCAGGGTCCACCAAGACACACGTACATTACTTGTGAATTTTTGGAGTATCAAAAGGGAATCTACAATATTCCCAATAAATATCCTTAAAAGACTTAACACAACAACACGTGTTCAAAGCCTACACACCCCTCATGAGTCACTCGAGACCCACCACAAGAGGCACGGGACTAGCGAACACCGTGATTAAGCCGACAAGTGTCAAACACTCAGTCAATTTTGCTTGTTTCACAAGATTCTGTCAGTCCTCACCACAAAGGAGCATGGAATAGAATGAGCACTATTGGATTAAACACATCGCAACCATAGATCAAGATCACCCTAACTAATACACTTTGTTGTGGTCCCCACTACCATTTGAATCCAAGTCGCTTCCATCTACCAATGGTCCATCAGTGCAGCCTGGTGAAAATTTCCACCAATAACCCCAAGTCACATTGATATAAAACATCACATATCGGCATATTAGTGAGACAACACATTGTCACTCACCGATATGCGATTGTTTTTCCGATGAAGACAAGGTTCATCATGCTACCACCAAAGAGAAGGAAGGAATCCGTGGTATAGTGGAAAATACATGAATAGAAATTAAAAAATTCAAGTCCTTAACAGAGGTTCAAGCCAAAAAGTGTTGAGGCACATTTTCAACAAAAAAAAACTATGCACTAAGAAAAGGCATTGATAATTCATGAAACAATCACAAATAAATGACTCTTGTTAAACTATCTATAACATATTGATCAGTTGCCAAACTTTCTTTAGAAATATTATCCAAAAAATCATGCCTTAACAGATGCATCCTTCCTACAATAGGCATCATCCACTTTGATAAAATATCTGCTCGCACTTGAAAATATGATGGTTGTTGATTTTTTTGGTCCTCGATTCTTTTCATTATTTTATTTTATCTTATTATCATATTATATTGCTCCTTGAGGATATCTTAAAATGACTGGAGGAGCAAGAATGGGCCAAGGTCATTTCTTTCATATGTTATTCTTGTGGAAATTTTCTTAGGCATTTCTATGATAGGTATGGTCCCTATGTGTGTGGTACTAGTTTCTAGCATTAATAATTTCCCCTTTGCATATAAGGTCATTTAAATACCTTTATGCATTAGGTATATCATGCTTTGAAACAATGTTCCCTTACATATTTTGACAAGGTTCTATTATGTCTAGTAGGAATAAGGACAATCCTTGTTTGTAATGTCAAAGTCTAGGAAAATTATACTAAATTCACCATGTCATATATCCACTTTCCACAAATAAAACACTCTAGTAAAAATGATACTAAAGTCACCATGGTTTATCATACCTTGGTGTACATCTAGATACTTTCCAGAAATAAAATGCTCTATGATAATAAAAAAGCATAAAATAGAAACCACAATAATTATCAATTTTCATATCCATCCAAAGCAATCTATTTATATCTATCTATCTCATATCTATCTATTTAATTTTATCCAACATACATTTCATTATGTTATATCAATAAAAAATAACCATTTCATCATTATCTTCTACCATAATAACTATCAATCATGCATGTATCATGATACAACCAAAAACAAAGCATAGTGCATCCATAAAATCCATATATTCTACATGCATACATATGTTAGGAACCATAAAATTTATATCATAGAATAATCCATCATTAGTTACATGAATCCCATATATACAAATTTCATCACACATATATCTTGCATCCATTAGGTCAATATCATATAGGTCATCATTATATTATAAAAAATACAAAAATGTCACAATATTACATAATGTCATCATCTAGTCTAAATATTATCATATATCCATCACATTATGCATCATAGCATCAAACAAAATCATCAGTGCATACATATATTCATTATGTAGAAAAATTAAATATAAATAATAGAATCATCATATAACATGCATATATGTCACCACCAAAAAAACATATCATCTCATATACCTCAAAAATAATGTTTCATCATACATCACTATACATCAACTATAAATATACAATGCATTATCTCACATGCAAAAAGCATAGTGTGTCTCCAATATGTCATCTATATAATAAGGGCTAGAGAGAACTCCCTTATTCAAAATGGGAAAGGGTTGGATGTTGCAACCCTGATGGTCATGTCACTCTCTGCCCCTTCTTTCCACTCTACCCTATTTTTGTTCTAGGAGGTGGTTGAATCATCACCCCCTCACTGACAAACCTTTATGATCTTGATCTCTCTAACCAACTACATGTAAAGTTGGATGCTCAATGCTCTAGTGAAACTAATCCCTAATATAGAGATTGATAGTAAAGGGCCTCATGTACTAATCTTGTGATCTTTGAGATCATCTCTATTATGGATTCCTAGGCTATGTTTCAAACCCTAATAGAACTCTACTTTAATCTTTGGAATTAGATAAGTTTGTCATCTCTCTCCAATGTCATTCTAACAAGTTCTTCCTATACACTAGCTATCTAATCTTATAAAACCTATACTTGGTCCCACAAGGTTGTAACCTATCCATCCCCATCGGTCTTGGAAACCTAATGTACAAATACTGGGTGCATTACCCATGGCACAACTAGTGATGGCACTCCTATTTTTTTCACTACTAGTGGTGGTATCAGCACCTATTATACCCTTGAGGCTAGCATCATAGGTGACACCACTTTTGATGCTACACCACCTCCTCCTCCTCCACCCCCACCATAATCACTTCCTCCTCCTCCCCCTCCTCCTCATCCCCCATAATCACCATGATCTACTCGGTTACATACTCACCTAACTCTCATAACATCATGTCCTCTTATCCCATCTCCACTTATAGGATCTATCAACTAAGTCATGCTCATCCCTGCCCACCAAGTATCATATACTGGTTTCATCCCTACATCAATAATATCTAGATGGGATATCCACTACAGTAGTACCAATCTATTGAAATCATTGATATCCATGTCAAGGTTGATCATCAACGCCAAAAATAGGATCTCTCTATTCAATCAAGAAAACTAAGCCTCACTTACTAGTGCACCCTATGTTGACCAAATTTTCTATAGATTTGATTAGGGAAATAAAGCTTAATAATTTATGTTATTCAACCAATTAGATACCGTGTTTGTTGATATTAGGGTTATTGGTCCCCATTATTCAACCAAGCCCTGCACTATCTCAATGGCCTCCAAGTAAAGCTAACCATGTCATCAATAGATCATATCTAGTAAAGGACATCTCCTAGACTTTGATGGATCAAAGCACAATCATAAATATATAAATGGATGCCTAGGTATTTGATATTTTTCAACTATTGTTCATGTCATTACTATATGCTCCCATGCCCATATGTGCAAGAGACTCACACTACATATTATGTTAGCTCCATGATGATATACAACCTAATGTAGTTGATGATACAATGTAGCTAGTATACATGGACCCCATGCATAAACCATCCCATCCTTGATCATCTACTCAATAACTATCCCATAGCCAATAGGAAATCCATGACCCCTCATATATAGGACTAGTACACTATTGATCATTGTAGCCATCAACATGGGTAGCATGTAAAATTTTTCCTACATATAATGTAGGTTGATCTCATAGTCCTCAATAATGATCTCATTGGTCATAAACACTCAGCTGAGCACCATCTCACCATTATTTTCATCATAGATAACTCGCTTCTCATGGATCAAGATATTTAGGATCCTTCACATGTCCTCGAGAGTAATTTTCACCTCTCTAGTAGGAAATAGAAAGGAGCTCCACTCAAAATAGATTCACTCATCCAACACCTTTATCATCCCCTATTCACCTAAATCTTTGGCATATGGGTGACATAATATCGTCAAACTTCTCCTAGGAATGCATATTTTTCCTCACTAATCTTCCACCTTAGTTTGATAGAATCAAGGTGTCTTGTGAGACATCAGTCAATCCCACCCACCCTACATCCTTCATGCAAACTAAATTGATGCGTAAGCTACCATTATTTTCTAAAAACCCCAACATTTATGTTGTTTCTGGTAATA
Organism: Sequoiadendron giganteum; assembly: GCA_007115665.2. Classification (NCBI taxonomy): domain Eukaryota; kingdom Viridiplantae; phylum Streptophyta; class Pinopsida; order Cupressales; family Cupressaceae; genus Sequoiadendron; species Sequoiadendron giganteum. The sequence continues at coordinate 433,509,096 of CM021108.1, read as the reverse complement.
AATTCACTACCTTACACATTTACGCCATATCAAACTAAAAATTAATCATTCTACACAAATTGGCACCAATTAAAACATTTGTGCTACACCTAATTAAATGTGCAATTCTAGCTTACAATTACAATGCACTTCATCAAATGTGTTAGTCTACATAAAGCAACATAACATTTAAAAATGTGCTACACAATAAAAATTGCACCAAATCATGATTTTTTACTAGGAAAAGTGATCTTAGATCGAATTAGATTAACTAGGATTATCCCATTTTCACTTGACTAAAAATTTAAGCATAAATGGACTACGTTCCTGATGGTTGTCTTGCTACCATAATGGAGATACAATCACCTATTGATTTATGTTTGTGATATGTTTTGAGGATAATAAATTTGATGTGTGATTTGACAAGCCTATTTGACATTTAACCCTAGATCTCAAATTGTAATTTATCAAACAGAAAAAACAAAAAGTAAAAAAATTGACCTGGATCTGAGAAGTGACAATAGAGAGGAGCCTGCACTACAAATTTTAGCTTTAATTGGCTATTATGGCAGAATGATTCCCTAGACTAAACTCATGATTCTTTGGATCTATAAATTCTAGATTGTAGGTTAATTTCTACACTCTACTTCCCTAAACTATCACTAGTTGAAACCTTCATATCTAACCTAAACATGTGAAAAATGGGCAAAAAGGTTGTGTTATATATGATCTTACATAATTCAAAACCCGTGTTGTTATTCCTACCTCCACATACAATGATTGATATTTATCAAGAGGTCATTCCCTAGGATGGGCAAAGGCCAAAACAACAATAATTGACTAAAATTGATAAATGACAAATGGTGATGTTACCTTGCTGTCAAAACCCTTGAAGAAGAGATTTCATACACAAGTTGATTTATGGATGCCTTGATTTCTTGATAGACCTACAAAATGTTAGCTCACTTATGTCATATATTGTTGAAGCTAGCATGTAGACGATAACTCAATACTTCTCCATAATTTCCTTCCAATTGATCTCCCTTTCTAAAAATTACCTCCTTAATGTTAAAAATGTGGAGATCAAGTTTATATATGAATTTTAATTATTCCTTTTAGGTAGTGGCTAACCTAGGGTCATTTTCAAATATTCAATTTATTTTTTTTGGTCTAGGGCACCCTACACCATTGACTAATGATTTTTGGCCTAAATTTATAAGGATGATTAGGAATTAAATGTATTTTATTAATTTGGCTCCAAAATTGGTAAATTAATATTATAATTAAAGTAATAGGCAAAATAAGGTGTCAAGGTAGTGTGAAATTGTCAAGGGTGACAATTTTAAACACTACATTTAGCCCCCACTATAGTGAGAGTGTGATCTTACATTCATACTTTCACTAAAGGAATAAAAATCCATATCAAATTTTTGAAGAGATAAGATGACACCAGGTTGAGGGATGTGTAAGCCCTCAACTTAGGATCTCTTTAATCCTTAATGAAAATAAAAACATGCACATATGACAAGGAAAGATTCACTCACACATAAGCACTTAATCATTGGAATACACTTTAAAAGAATACACAAATCATGCACAAAGAAAACACACCAAATACAAAATAATACATGAAGTGAGCATGCAAAATATATGAAGCAAACTCATGAAATACACAAAGAAAACATACTAAAGACACAAAGTAGACACATAGTAACATAAAACAAATAATAAAACACAAATGTAAAGGTTAGTACTAAAATAAATTTGAGTCAATATGGAAAAGAGACCTCATTGTAATTTCCCCATTTTAGGCTTACACTCTTCTATGTTTGATAGCCTATTTCCAAAAGCCTATAGGCTAGGCTGAAGCTGAAATTAGGGTTTCCACTTTTAAAGGAGGTTTTTAGGGTTTGCATGTAAGATTTTTTGGTGCATGTATGGTGGAGCTTTTTGGGTTTTTAGACACCTTCAGGATGTGGTAACATACATGATGATATATTGACTTACATTCTTGGTTGTTTCCTTGATAGTTTTGGAGGCTTGCATGTTGATGTAAATTATAGTTTTGATTCTAGATTCCTTTTGGTTTTTCAGAGAGCTTCATGATGGTGTAACATGCAACTAAAATAGGGAACTTTTCCAGACTTACTATTTTTAGTAAGTTACGATGGCTACCCAATTTATATTCAAAATGAGTTTGGAAAAACTTACTATTTTTAGCAATATGCTATTTTTAGTAAGTACTATTTTTGGTAGCATGACGATTTTGAGCAGCAGTTTGGTAGTTCAATGTAGTGGCTATTTCTGGTAGGTCAGTTTAGGAAGTTTTCTCTTTAGTGCTTCAGAAGCTATTTTCGGCAAGTCAAGGATTGAGTTAGGTGCTTCTCATGATGAGGTAAAATATTTTTATAAAGTGAAATATTATTAAGGAATGGTGGATGCCTTAGGGAGAAACAATTTGATTTCACTTTATTATTATTACTTTTGGGATGCCAATATGATACTTTATTTGCAATTTTAATAAAGCATAGTGTCCCTTTGAGATGGATGACTTGGAGATAGGATGAAATGAAATCCATATTGCAAATTACTAAAGATGAAATTGAATTTCATTTTGGGCACCCAAATGAGAGGGAAATGGAAATTTGAATTTGGAGAGAAGGTTATAAATATGAGTGTTGGGCTCTTTGTTTAGGATAGATTGTCTATCTTATTGAAATGTTCTTGGATTCATTTCAGAACCTAGCTAAGCGGGAGCTTAGCATTCACATCACTCTTTGGTCCTAAAACTATGGCTCCCTAGATGGTCTAATGGGAGTGTGTTACAATCAATAGTGCACATTGAGCAATATTATTTCAGTTTTAATGATTTTGTTGAATTTTAAGTTTTTGGTTTTGCCTATGGCTGAAGCTGACTTTCATTTGCAGATAATTTCTTGATTTTATTTTCATTTTGGGTACTAGATATATCTTTTTCTAGGCCCTAGGCACCCCATTGTGCAAATTTTGGTGATTTTTAATGAAGAATATAATTTTATCTTGCAAGTTCACCCCTCTTGAAAGCCATACCATGTCTGGCAAGGCTTTGTAATTAATGCATTGAATGTTGTGAGGTGTTGGGTGTAGTTTATGTGTCTAGTTTGGGTCACCATCTCTCTTGCAGTCCCTTGCACTTTGTTTCATGTTATTTGGAGGAATAATGAGTGGGTTGTGAGAATTTTAGAGTGTTTAATGCTTGGTGGTCTGAGTTTTTTGTTTGTTGGTCTGTTATATCATATTTGTATAAAAAAAAAATTGGGCTTGACTTCATAGTTCGGAGGTCATATGATGTTTGAAAGATGAATAATAACTTTGTAACTTCTTGGATAGCTTAACCATTGGCTTCTTGGAGGATTGATTCAAATTGTAAAGTTGTTTAGTAGTACTAATCAGCTCATATTTACATTCTACTATTTCCTATTGTATTCCCACTATTAGTGGAAGATGCTAGCCTCGCCACCTTGTTTACTTTATTTAAGCATTATCATTCCCACCATTGGTGGAAGAGACAGGAATCACCATCTTTCATATTGTACTAGGGTTGGCTTGCTGCCCTTCTTTACTTTCAATATTCATATTGTTGAACAGTTGATTCCTCCATTTACTTATGTAATTGCATTCATATAGCTGATCAGTTGTGTTGTCAAATCACTCCCACTGAAATACATGATTGAGTTGCATAAAATTTACTTTCCAACATTGTACCTCATTTCTATTGAGATTAAGGATCCCTAGTGTCATGTGATATCACCACTCCCACCTTAGGTTTGAGTGAACACTCTTGGTGTAAGGTTACCTTCTTTAGTTGATTTGTTTATGCTAATATTGATGGGTGAAATTAGTGAAGGGTTGTTGCAAAAATTGGAAAGAAATTATAAGGGGGTCATTTCAATAGTATCAGAGCCAAGATCCTGCCATCATGTGAAAAAGATAGAGTTTAGTTGATAGTGATAGAGAAATCAAATTCTACACCAAAGGTTAGAATTGAGTTTAGTATTAGCTTTCAAAATTTCCAAAGATGTTTCCTTTTTTTTTTAGAGACCATGATAAGTTAGATTTGATTATGGATTTAATTTTTGGTACGAGGCTCAAAGAAGAATTCCAGTCAAGGGGTGAAGAAGTGAGCATATTATCTGAACTGGAACATTGCTTGAGCCAAATCCAACCAGTATGCACGAACTTGTTGAATAAGGAAATTTCTCCTGCAATAACCTATTTTATTCATCCTTATTGGATAGGGCATCCAGATGAAGAAATCAGTGTGTTGGTTACTTCATGCCTTAGTGAAGTAATGATGATTGTAGCACCTTTGATGTCTTATGATGATGAAACTATGAAGAAGATTCTTCATAGGATTGTGGAAGGTTTCCAAGATCTTGATGAAACTAGTAGTAGTCAATTTCCCATAAAAATTACTATCTTGAAGACATTTTTAGATCTCAGGACAAGTAACTTGCTATTAGACTTGGAAATGCATGATCAAATTTATGACTTGTTCCACTACCTTTTTATGTCCACTTAGGGTGAACAAGAAGAGAATTTTGTTGCAGCTGTGAAGAAAATTCTTGTTCTCACTATTAAACAAGTTGATGAAGTTCCACCAAATTTACAATCTCTCCTCTTGGATGCATATGAATGTGAAGAAAAGGATTCTCCTATTGCTTCTATGTTGATCAAGGAATTTTTTAAACAATGTGAGGATAAATTGAAGCCACTTTTGAGGAAAATTGAGCAAGATGAAGGAAATATTAGTGGTCATGATGTTGGTGATGATTCCAATGAGTTCATGCAAGATCATGTTGAATATTTGGTGATGAAGGGTTTGCCTCTTGTTGTTGTCCCAACTTCCCAATAATTTCCACATGAAGACATCAACACCATACTCACTCAAGATGGTTCCATAGAAGATAATGATGATAAAGTTTCCAAAAAAACTAGCATTGAAGATTCTTCACTTCATTTCAATGGTGACACTATTGGTCTTGGGTTTGATCAGAAAATCGAACCATTGGAAAGAAAAAAATTTGAAGTATTTGTTTAAGTGAAATGGGAGCTGACTTATTCAAAGAGTAAACACTTCAAGAGGAGCATGATAATAATTTTCCTATTGACCATCTCAATCAACCCATTAGCACTTGGGATCTGGGTGTGTTGGCATCAAGTTATGACAAAGAACCTGGGTGGGATAAGTTTTCCTTTGATCGTGATGAAGAGAAAAATTCTGATTCCATTGCAAGCTTTGAGGTGGACATTGAAAGAGAAGTCATTTTTGATGAAGAATATTTTTTGGCAAAGCTCCATGATGATTCCTTTGAGTTGGTTGCAGCCACTAAGGAGGAGTATGTTGCTTCTAGAACAACATTCAATGATTCTTCGTGTGAGTTGGGGTTTTCCATAACTTTTGATCAAGGAGACAATGAGGAGAAAGAAGAGCTAGAAGACCCTATGACTCTTGAAGAAGAAATATTTAAAGAGGTTTTTGAACACAAGTCTTATTTTCCAATTCAAGAAGTTGATTGCAAACTTAGGGTAAATAAATTATGGAGTATGTTCCACTCCATGACATTGAGAACTCTCTGCTAGTTGATGATTATAGACAAGAAGGTTGGAGCAGCTATGAGGTCAATGAAGACACAAAAAAAGTTCTATTTTTGAAAAGTAGCCAACCAACAATCCACCATATTTCTATATTCTTGAGTGGGAAGATCAAGTAAGAGATTCCTTTGAAAGGGAAGTGTGAGTTCTATCCCAATTTGATCGCACACATAGCTTGGTTGAAGAGCTTTATTGGAAGGCTCATCTTGAAGAGAGATGAATAGGACTTAAAGGTGAAGTTGTTCTTCCCAACATGCAACTTATCAGAGACTCTTTGGACACATTGAATTCAGAGTACGTGCACTTGATTAAAGATCGAGATCATGCCATATAAGTTGCAAAGAAGACCATTTGTACTTTCCAAGAAAAGGAGAGGAAGGTTGATGAGCTCACTCAGGAGCTCAAATCAACAAAGGACATGTTGAAAGAAACTCAGTTGGATCTAACCAAGTTTGAAGACTAGTTTGTTGACTTAAAACATTTTAAGGATCAAAAGGGTGCACAAAGAGTTGAATAAATCAAGCAAGTGATTGGATAACTTGATAGTCTTCAAAAAAAGTTTGATCTGGAAAGCGTCTCAAGAAAATCAGAAGTTGTATATGCCTTTTTGGAGCAGCAAGATGAAAGGAATGACTTTCAAGTTTTTATAAATCTTGTCTTTGAAGTGGGTGTTGAGGAAAGTTATGATAATTGATTCTTTGTGATGAATGATGTGAAATCAAACCAAGAGGAAATATCTTTTGACACTAATGTCGAAGGGGAAAGCTCTAGCACTTATTCCAATAGTGGTATGATAGTACATGAAGACTTTACTATTGTTCCTAGCCTATCCACCCTTCAAGAGATGGAGAATCAAGAATCAAGGAGGAATGGAGTCTTTAATCTTGACTGGCAAGAAAGAGTTGATTGGCACTCCAATGAAGAGTTTATTCATTGTCTGATGCAGATGCTTGTTAGATTCCTATTGAACTTTATGCTTGCACCACCTTCTTTAAGAGTAATTGAATTTAGAATGGAGTTTGATGAATGGTTCCTTGAATATTTTGGACAACTCTTGTCTCATGATTTTAAATTCAACTTTCTCAGTGAATTCATATTTTTTGACAACTTTTTGGAGTTTTTAGAGGTGATGATTCAAATAGAACATATTGATCAGAGCGCTCTAACTAGAGTAATTATTTATTTGAGGAATGGTTCTTCTCTACTTATGATTTTGGATCCCGACATCATCTTGCATTTGATATGTGACAAGAAGGTATATTGGAATGATAAGCCTCAAATATTTCATTCTCTGAGTGTTGTTACCTTCTTTATCAGCCATTTTATGATTATTTCTTATCTTCAATTAGATTTTTGGAGAGATAAGTTGAGCAAAGAATGGTTCTTTGTTGTGATTAAATGTTGAGTGAGGTTGTTTTTAGCTATGGATATGAGCATAAACGATATTTTGGATGTTGATTTTAAATTTTGCAACAACCATTTATCTCCATGGATGTTGATTTTCCTTAAATCGGATCTTAAGTTGATCATTCCAATCTTGTTTGGTAGCTAGTGCATTCAATTTCAGACTTTCCAATATATTTCTAGAGATGGTGGTTTGGACAGTGCATAATCAGCTTTTGGATATAAATTGTGCTCATTATAGTGGCTATCTTCTTACATTCTCTTGTACAAATGTTTGGGACAACGAACCATTGCTTAATTGGGCTTGGAATTTTGAGACTCTTACTACTGAGATCATATTTGATGCTTTGAGAAGTTATGTTGATGTTTCTAAATTGATTATATTATTCTTCTTTGTGTTCTAATTCATGATAGTTATTGACACTACAGATGTTAACTCCTCATAATTAATTGGGCATGAGATGCTAGATTTTGATTTCAATCCTTCCATGTTTCTCACTTTGTACTTTAGGCATGTCCACTCCTTGAGGTTGCAGGGAAGGTCAGTTTGGTTTTGGTACAATGGCTTCATTTGTATGATCAAAGTGGAGCAGCATCAACATGATGGGTATTCCTAGAGATGGACATTAGACCCTAGGATCAGTTGGAGTGTTGTGCAATTGCTTGAGGACAAGGAATTTTGGGAAGGGTGGACTATAATGTCCTCATTTTATCCTTACCCTCTTCTATGTTCAATATCCTATTTTCAGAAGCTCGTAGGCTAGTCTAAAGCTGAAATTAGGGTTTCCACTTTTAAAGGAAGTTTTGAGGGCTTGCATGCAGGATTTTCTGATGCATGTTTGGTGGAGCTTTTTGGGTTTTTAGAGAGCTTTGGGATGTGGTAAAATGCATGATGAGATATTGACTTGCATTCTTGGTTGTTTCCTCGATATTTTTGGAGGATTGCATGTTGGTGTTTTATAGTTTTGATTTTGGATTCCTTATGGGTTTTCAAAGAGCTTCCTAATGGTGTGACATGCAATTGAATCAGAGAAATTTTTAGACTTACTATTTTTAGTAAGTTGTGATGGCTACTTGGTTTGTGTTCAAAATGAGTTTGGAAAAAATTACTATTTTTAGTAAGTACTATTTTTGGTAGTAGTAGTTCGGCAGTTCACTACAATGGTTATTTCTAGTACATTGGTTTGGGCAATTTTCTCTTCAGTGCTTCAGAAGCTATTTTTGGAAAGTCAAGGATTGAGTTAGGCACTTCTCATGATGAGGTAAAATATTTTTATAAAGTGAAATATTATTAAGGCATGGTGGATGCCTTAGGGAGAAACAAGTTGATTTCATTTTATTATTATTACTTTTGGGATGCCAATATGATACTTTATTTGCAATTTTAATAAAGTATAATGTCCCTTTGAGATGGACGACTTGGAGATAGGATGAAATGAAATACATATTGCAAATTACTAAAGATGAAATTGAATTTCATGTTGGGCGCCCAAATGAGAGGGAAATGGAAATTTGAATTTGGAGAGAATGCTATAAATATGAGTGTTGGGCTCTTTCTTTAGGATTTATTGTTTATCTTATAGAAATGTTGTTGGATTTGTTTCAAAACATGGCTAATGGGGAGCTTAGCATTTACACCATGCTTCAGCCCTGAAACTATGGCTCCCTAGATGGTCTAATGGGAGTGTGCTACATTCAGTAATGCGTATTCAACAATATTATTTTAGTTTTGATGGTTTTTTTTTAATTTCAAGTTGTTGGTTTTGTCTATGGCTGAAGTTGGATTTCATTTGCAGATCATTTCCTAATTTTTTTTCATTCTAGGTATTAGCTATATCTCTTTCTAGGCCTTAGGTTCCCCATTGTGCATTTTTTAGTGATTTTCAATGAAGAATCTAATTTTATCTTACAAGGTCGCCCCTCTTGAAAGTCATACCATGCTTGGAAAGGCTTTGGAAATCATGCATTGAATGTTGTGAGGTGTTGGGTGTAGTTTATGTGTCCAGTTTGGGTTTCCATCTCTCCTAGAGTCCCTTGCACTTTGTTTCATGTTATTTGGAGGGATAATGAGTGAGTTGTGAGCATTTTAGAGTGTTTAATGCTTGTTGGTCTGTTATATCATATTTGTAGAAGTTTTAGTTTGGGGCTTTATTTCATAGTTGGGAGGTCATATGATGTTTCAAAGACAAATAATAACTTTACAACTTCTTGGACAACTTAACCATTGGCTTCTTACAAGATTAATTCAAATTGTAAAGTTGTTTTAGTAGTACTGATCAGCTCATATTTACATTCTACTATTTCCTATTGTATTCCCACTATTAGTGGAAGAGGCTAGCCTCACCACCTTGTTTACTTTGGTTAAGAATTGTCATTCCCATTATTGATGGAATGGACAGTCCTCGTCGTCTTGCATATTGTACTAGGGTCAACTTTTCACCCTTCTTTACTTTCAATATTCATATTACTGATCGGCTAAGTCATCCATTTACTTTTGTACTTATATTCATATTATGGATTGGTTGTGTCATTAAATTACTCTCACTCAAATATGCAATCAAGTTTCATAAACTTTACATTCCAGCATTGTATCTCATTTCTATTGATATTAATAATCCTCGGTGCCATGCGATATCACCACTCCCACCTTGGGTTTGAGTGAACACTCCTGGTGTAAGGTTACCTTCTTCAATTGATTTGTTTATGCTAATGCTGACGGGTGCCATTGATGAAGTTTTATTGCAAAAATTGGAAAAGAATTATAAGGGGTTCATTTCAATCATCCTTAAATTTGTCTCAAATACTAAACATCATCCTCCAAATGTGTTGTTTAAATAAAAGGGTATTCTCATAAGGATGTAAAATCACTGATGAAACACATGGATCCACTAGCAAGAAAGGTTTGTTATGTTAGGTGGCTATGTAAAAATTATCAACTTCCTGAATTAGCAAGGTCTATTATGCCAAATCCATGGACTAGTTTTTCTATCATGCTTCAGGGAGCACACAAAATTTTAACATCATGAGGGATGTGTTGGTGTAAATATGTGTTTTACCTATCTATTCATTAGTAGGTCTTATTTACATGTTAAATTTACTTAGGTCCTAGAAGGGAACCATTCTCGAAGGTGTTAGTTTTCATTAGATCTTATCTTATCTTTTATTTTTAACACACGTGTCCTAGGTAGTTATGATAAGTTGTCTCATGACATAGGATTGAGACACTTGTCATAGTCTTGTTTAATCATATGTCACACCTTGGCTATATAACCAATTGGTCTTATATGTAAATTATAACACTGGATATTGTGGTATTGATTGTATCCTTTGATAGAATAGAATTATTCTTTCATAGTTGATCTATCTTGTGCTTTCATGAAGTTCCTAGATCTCGAGTGGCTATAATATCCAACCAAATATTGCATGGTGTAAAGTACCAACTCTTACATGGTATTAGAGCTTGTGGGATTACTTCTGTAGACACATAAAAATGACCTAGGCCCGCAAGCTCTTCTTCTAACCCTATTTAGGACATTTTAATTATGTTTCTGACTCACTTTCAACTATTAATTATATAATTCATAATTATTTAATTAAGTCATATCTGATTATTCTTCATGATTATTAAATAAATAATTTTATTTATTTATTTAATTATTTCACTAATTAAGTCCTCTTCTTTCTAAAATTAAATAAATTCTTATTTATTTAATCCATCTTCCACTATAATTAAATAATTATGTTTAATTATCTAATTATTCATTAGCTTTATTTATTTAATATTGGTCCACTCTCTTGAATTTTAAATTAAATCATTATATTTAATTTAAAAGGTTCCCTTTGTCACATTCTTCTATAATTAAATAATATCTTTATTATTTAATTCCCACCTAAATTAAATAACTCTTTTTATTTAATTTCTTCTAAATCTTATTTATTTAAAATAAGTCCCAGCACCTAAATTAAATAATTTTATTATTTAATTTCTCCTCTTTTATTGTGCTCATTTTAAATAAATATTATTTATTTAAAATAAGTCACACTTTATAAATTCCCTCTTTTAGTAAATAAATTAATTTAAATTATTTACTATCACATGACCCCACCCCTTTTGAATTAAAATAATTTTTAATTCAAAAAGTCAACATCCCCTCTTGAATCAAATAATTTTAAATTATTATTTGATTCTCCAGCAACTTCGGTTTGTGTGCCTAGAATCTCTTGTCACATGTATTGTCAGCCCTTGATTTGATTTTCTAGGAATCAATCTTGACCTTTCATTTCGAATCTAAACTAATGTTGCCCTAACCCTAATTGTGGGTTGCTATGTGGAATCTCGTCCATTGATTCTAGGGCACTTGCTAACTTTCAATCTTAGCCATTCACACAAAATTCCATCTTCTATAAAAGAGCAATTTTGGTCACATCTATCTCTTATCTCTTGCATTTTTCATAATTTAGCATTGTTATTCTCATTTTTCATAGCATATTTTGAAATTTCATTTGACATTAGCTTAGACATTTTAGATGCTTACTAGTTGTAGTAGGCCATAGTATTGCATATAGCTGTTCAAATCCTTCAATATTTGCTTAGGGCTTGTCATTTCTATTGGCTTGCTCATCATAATCTAAGGGCAAACAACATATTTCAGCAAGTTAAGAAGGTGTAATGGAGGTCAATCATGGAGGATGAAGACAATATGGTGAGATTGTTTCATCTATTCCTTTGCACTTCATTATTACTTTGGGTTTTCATGTTTTCCATGTGATATTGCTAACCCTAGGAAAATACCCATTGTTACAGCTTCTTGTTAGTCTTTATTGAGAGATATAGGTTGAAAATATTGGTGTATCTTGAAAAGTTGAGTATTCTCTTCTCTTGGATTGAATGATGACCTAGAGAATCAAAAAAGATTGAAAAAAATATCAAATTTGAGTGTTTCCTCTTTGTGTCTTTATATTATAGGTTTAAATCAGACCTTGTGGGTACAAATATGAGTTCACCATTGAGTTCAAAGGGTTTGATAAATTCAATTTTTCCTTTTCTTTCATCTAAATACACATGAGGCTAGATCTATGAGGTTTTTAAGTTGAAGTGTGGTTCGCAGATCTAGGAGGTAGCTACAATTTTGGAGCATTTTGGGTCAAATCTGACCTTTTCATCATGTCTACAAGGCGAGAAACCCCAAGATTGACTTTCAAACTATAAAAATCCAAGCACTTCACCTCGAGCCTGAGGGAAATAATCCCTTCATTTAATGTTTGTGTGGCCATACGACTGTCATAATTACAATCAATAGAAAATCATACTACCAATCATGGTCATAGGGAAAATCTATAGGTGAAAAATATTTTTTATAAAACAAATCGAATATATTCTAAAGGTTTTTTCTAAAAAAAATATTTAAAAATAAAAATATAAAAGGAAAAAATCAAGGTGCTCTACATACCCACGATATTGCAAAGTAAGCTATAGTAGGAGGCACCATGTGCCATGACTTCCTCTTGCCACGCATGCCCCCAATGGGCCCTTCTTTTTCACTTTCCAAACCATTGACTATCAGCAAATTTAACCAGTAAATCAAATATGGAATATTTTACCAGCATTTGTCAGATTCTCCCTACCACCGATGACCAGAATATTTCAAAATAATATGTTTTTATGAGAAAATATTCTCAGGGATATTCCTTTAGAATAATTCATGGAGAATATTCCTTTTTGACAGGTGGAATATCATAAATTTTAATCATGTGAATTTTTTGTAAGAATGGAAAAAGAAATGAAAATGTTGTCATTGATGTCAACTAGTCAACTAGTTATCTACTAGTTGTTGTTGGCTATATATGTTGAGGATATTGAGAAAATTGTATTAAAGGAAGATTACATGTATTTAGTTTTTTCTCAGGATGATGATCTGGTACTTGTCCCTATGGTTGTGTGGTTCAGATATGTTAGTCATGATTTTTGAAGGTTGCTATATCCATATTCTTGGCTATTGGTTCTTTGTGAAGTTCAAGTTGTGTTCACTATATTTTTTCGTGTTTTGGTTGAGGTTCAAGAGAAATGTTGTTGGTATAGATTTATCTATGATCAAGTCTCTTGACTTGTAGTTCTAGAGATAAGATGTTTGGATTGCATTGAAGATATTTTTGGTTTTTGGAAGTTTCGAGCTTAATTGTTCTATGTGTTTTACACTAGTTTGGTCGACTGTGTGTTAAGCATTATCTTCAAATTTGATGAAGCATTGTTTATCTATTATGGGTCTCAATGAAGTGTGTGTTTGGGTTGCCCTCATTCTAATTCCACCCTAGGATGCTTTGGTGCTGAACTAATTTGAATTTGAAGTTGGATAGCTAACTTTGTATCTTTTCAAGGTTGGAGATAGTAAAAATATAAGATGAGCTAGCAATGAAAAATGTACAAAAGAAAAGAAGGAAGATAAGTGAAAGAGAAAATGTAACTTTGATTCTATCAAGAAAGAGTGTGTGAGTTATGTGTGTGGCATATTAGTGTGAAGCTTAATGTTGAGCTTCCAAATACATTGAGCAGAAGGTGAACTCTATCATTCATGTAAGTTGATCAGTGACTGTGGTGGAATCCTTTGTTTCATTAGGATTTTTGTCTCTCTATAACAAGTCTTCTTTTTCTTCTTTGTATCCCTATGGTAGTGAGCCCTTTGGGTTGTATTCCTATTGGACAGTGAGTCCTTATTGTAGGCAGTGATCCTTATCTCAGACAGTGAGCCTTTTTGTAATCAGTTTTGATATTCTCTATAGTGTGAGTTAGTCCTCACCATGGTTTTCCCTCATTGGTTTTTCCATGTAAATCTGGTGTTATTGTGTTTTTTCATTAGATTTGAGTTTATGCATTGGAATTTGATGATTAATCATTTAAGTAGTTTATGTATTAATTCTAGTAATTGAATTGAAGGTTATTGTTATCAACCAGGATTGCACCTTAGTTGATTTTCACTCAACTATCTTGTGTAACATGGAAACATCCTCAAGCTATGGGTTTCTTATAACAAGGATGAATCTATAGATCGGGTTGGTTCCCTTTGATGGATAACCTAAATTACCAAAAACTCCAAGGAAAAGAGTTAGAAGGATTTATTTGAAATTGAAAACTATCTCCTAATAGGTGATGCATCAAATTTTTTATGTTTAACTATTGCAACCAAAGCATAATATGACTCAATAAATTCTTGACTTTCTCACAACTCAAATAAAAGAATGAAGCACATAATTTTTATATGAAGGTGTTGGTTTCAACTTATTGCATGAAGGAAAGACAAGTTTCACAACTACAACTTGTTGAAGTGAACACACAACACATAACCTACACTTAGACATGCATCCTTTGCCAAAACATTACATAAAATGGGACAGAAGGACTAAAAACTCATATAACAACTACTTCATCTACCAGTTCATCTCTAACAGTAAGACAAAAATCAAATGAGAAGGAACTACTACCATTATTTTATTTAATCAAAAGGATTGTTACAAAGTATTTCAGAATTGAGTTACAAAACAATATTTTTTTCTATGAGTATGAAAATAAAGCAATAATTGAGAAAAGAAAAGGCCTAGAAATTTCACTATAAAGAAATCAAACTTCTAAGTTTATCCTTGATTCATTTGTGAAAGATAATTAATAATTCCAATTGATTGATGTTGCTTGCTAATCTTGACTGCTACAAAATCCATAACTGATTTGCAAAATTAAACATTATTTTTATAGCTAAATATGATTGAAATGTTTCCATTTTGCATATGAACTTGGCCTCAGACTGGTGAAGATTCCTCTCAAATGAAAAACTAGGTTTTCATGAAATTTAATGGGTTTTTTCATTTAATTGTTTTCTAATTTTTGTCTAATAATCACAAAACACCCAATCGTGGTTTTTGATATGACTATTTTAATACAAGATGCTACAAACCTGTCCACAAGTAAATGTTTCATAAAAAACAAGCTCTTTCCCTTTGTAAGACTTCATTTTCTTTCACAACTCAAGTCTTCT
Organism: Sequoiadendron giganteum; assembly: GCA_007115665.2. Classification (NCBI taxonomy): domain Eukaryota; kingdom Viridiplantae; phylum Streptophyta; class Pinopsida; order Cupressales; family Cupressaceae; genus Sequoiadendron; species Sequoiadendron giganteum. Next base: position 433,494,055 of record CM021108.1, on the reverse strand, counting down.
TCCTTTCTTTTGTCAAAAAATAAAGGAAACATCTTGACAATATGGAAACTCATGTGGAATCTCCCTCCAAACTCAAAAATAAAAATTGGAAACCATTTTTTTCATTTGTACATGAATATCATGAAAATAAGCCCCATGAAATAATTAAAATGATTTTCCAATGTTTTTCCATAAAATAACCTTTGACCAAAATGCTTGACCTTTAATATTATCATTTTGCACTTGATTATATTTTAACACAATAGCTTTTAATATCTCCTTTTCCCCTTTTAATATTTTTTTTGAATGAAGACCTTGTAAAAGCTAGGGAGTTTTACTTATTGACCCCTTTAATGAACTATTTTGACCTTGGAGGTAAAAATAGGTAATATTTTGGTGACATCTTAGGGGTTTTTTCCTGCTAAACAAATATACCAATAGCCTTACATATCCATTGGGCATGGAGTCAAATTTTGCCTTTCTCAAACTCAAAAAACCATTGTAACTCAACTGAACTTGCAAACACTTCAAACAATGGCATAAACAAAACAAAACCAAATTGAAATCAAAATAAAAGGCCCTGGTGGCCAGAAAGCATGTGCAATAGCACTTAGGGAAAGAAAAGAACTGAAATGAATGTGCTTTAAACACTTATTAGCAGCAACACTAATTCTAACCTACACTAGCCAGTGAAGGTGATATTTAGACAAAACCATTAACTAGTTTTGAGAAAGAGCTTCCCCTCCTAACCAACTTGCAATGCTATAATTGCTTGTGAATCCACCAAAGGATGTGGAGAAAAATCAAATATTCAACAATTTGATGCTAAATCCTTCCAAGGAGAAAAATGAAATCACTTACCCACCTTTCTTGACTTGTGAACTAGTGGTGATCAAGTGAAAAAGTGAACTAATTGTGCTTAACTTGATACCTTATTTGATGCTTTGGATCATTGTTTATATGAGGCTACTCCTCATTGGTTTCCAACCCAACTAGATGCCTAATAGGACATCCCCTTGAAGGCTTTGGACTAGAGAGAGGAAAATTCAAGTGATCATAAATAAAATCATCCTCACCACGCATGATGGTTGTCCATGTTAACTCCTCATCCATAGTCAATGGACCATCCTCCTCTACTAGAGTATCCAACAAATCAATGAAGCTATCTACTCTTGGAAGGATTTTAGAAACAATTGGTTTTAGATCAAAATATGCATCATTACTCAAGGAGGTATGCTCCAAATTAGTCTCCTCTTCTTCAATCAATGAAGGAAAATGTTTGAATAATGAGCTAGCATCTCTTGTAACATTTTCAAACAATGCATCAGCCTCAAACTCCTTTATACAATAGAAAGGTAGCTCCTCCAACCAATCAAGATCGCATTGTTGGTTGGGTTTTTGCATAACTAGTAGCTTATTTGGGAAGACAACCACTTCCACCTCTTTCTCTTGCTATCCAAGGTAGTCTCCTTCCAAAGATATTGGTCTAATATCCAAGCCTGGGCACAAAATCTCAATTTCATCTTGAAATTGATCCTCCTCAAGCTCTAGATCATCCAATTTGGGGATTTTTTCATGTATGTTTCATGGTAGAACTCATCAATCCTTTTAGACTACACAAAAAGTTCACGATTTCACTCCTCTTGCTGCCCCAAGGTCCTATTATCAAATGGATTGCCTTCAACTAGAAACTCCTCACATTGTTGAGCATCTTATTATTGTTTTGAAACTGTTGTAAATGAGGTAAAAATATCCTCCTCATCGTATTCAATGAAGGGAGGTAACTCATCAAACCAAAACATAGAATCCTCCCTCTCACTACCCCTTCCTTGCTTCGTATCCTCTTGTTTTGTATGATTAACCCAAAAAAAGTCTTCACCTTTCTAATTCATTAAAGCTACACCATGTTGGCCAAATTTAGGATGAGAACCCTCCTATTATGGATCCTCTTGTGTTGCATCTTGTTGAACAACAGTAGTAGGATTATAAGGTTGAAAAGGTCTATGATTGAACTTTCTCCTTTGGCTTTGAGATTTAGCTTGAAAGGGCGGTCTATTTGACTGGTTGGGTTGACATGGAGCTTGATAGGACTTATGCTCTTGGCCAGCTTATTTCTTAATACTTAATAAATCATTCCCAAAAAAATTCAATATATTTTTTTATCCCTTGAAGCTCTTGAGATTGGGTTGGAGTAGTAGTTTCTTGAGTTCCACCTTGGTATCATATTGCTAGAACGGGCATGACAGTAGCTAAAGGAGGTAAAGAAATAGGTAGAGGTGGTTGTATTTCAATAAAAAAGGGTATAGGAGGCCTTGGGGCTATTTTACCAGCTTGAATAAGATATTTTTCTACCCTAATAGCTATGTCATAAGCATTAGGAAGTGTAAACCCACCCAAATATTGAATCATCACACAAATTTCACTATCTAAACCCTTTTAAAAATTATAGAAAAGGATGTTCAAGTGAAGGCTTTACCGTCATAGGGATTTTATCCCAAGTCCTTTGGAAACAGTATTTAAAATCTGGCATGTTCTCATGAGGAGCTATTTTGATAGTGCTCAACTGCTCCAACAAAGATAGATGATTAGACTTATCTAAAAAATATCAATATAAGCCATAACTAAGTTGATCACATGCTACAATAGAGTTTTTCGGAAGGCCCCTAAATAGCTACAAGGATTTTCCCTTCATTGATGTAGCCAAAGCCTTAATTTTATTTTCTCTTCAGTAACATTGTGAACCGATCACAAAGTAGCTACATCTTGAATGTGCTCAATGGCAGTGGTTTGGTCTTCTCCAATGAAATATGGAAAACTCTTGAGAGCTGCAATAGGAATCTCATGATTTTGTACAAGAAAAAATGGGTTACCCCCATTAAATAGTGCAAATGCAAATTGCCTATTTTGATGAGCCATTTCTAGTAATCACACCAATCTGCACTCTTCTCATAATTGATTACACTATATTTGCATGCAAACCAAAGAATGGATTCACTAGGTATATTTTAAAACCTCTAAAGGCTAGATAAAAATGTTGCATATGCTAGAAAGCAGCTTAAAACTTTGAAATTTTTCTCTGAAACAAGTTTTAGAGTCCCACTGGGTGTACCAAAAACTATTCACAATCAAGATTACACCCTTAGTAAAGATAAACTTTATAATATTGTTGAAACATGGAAACACTCTCAGATTGTGGATAATCTATAGTGAGAGTGAATCTCCAAAGCGGGTTGGTTCCCCTAGAAAATCACCTAATCTAAAAGAAATTATAAGGAAAAGGGGTAGGAGGAAAACTGAAAAGGAAATCCTACAACCTAAAGATGATTCACCATAATTTTAAAAAATACATTTGATGACTTTACTTACAAAAACCTCTCAAAACTTCAACTCTTGCAATCTCACTTAACACATACAATCCAATAGTAATTTATATGAAGGTTCACAAGACTGAACACAAAATAGAACCTAAATTATATGAGACTCTTGCACATAAAATTAAAATAACAAGACATAAAAGGATTCAATGTTTAGAATCACAATGACATCAAAATTATTACTACAAATATGAGACAAGAAAATGAGAAGGAAAGATTTGATGTTTGTATTAAAACTGAAGGAGTGTCCAGCTCAATATACAAGTAAAAAATGTGTTTTCAAGACTCTTTGAAATGAGCAAGAGAGAAAGAAACAATAATATGAACTCAATTATACTTCTAAACTATCTCCAAGAGTGATAATAGAAAATTCAAGCTAAACTGCATCACAAATTAGCAACTTTGATCCATTTTCAAGCTTCAAAGAAAAGCTTGAAAAACAATGCCCAAAATTGCCTCAAACTGCATGAGAAAGAGAGAAACTTTCTATCTCCAGTAGAATGATCCAAAAGCTCCACAAAATTAGGTTCAAACTGATGAAAAACTAAAAATAGAATGTTCAGTTTGCTCATTCCAATTTCACCCAAGAACTCAACTCTGAAATAGAAATATTTTAAGGAGACTACCTGTGTTTTTAAACTAACAAACATAAAGGTAATTTATAGAAATATTACCTTAATGATGTTTTACATCATTTACAATTCATTATTACAATATAGAAAGCTCCAAATACACTTATTTCTAATTTTGATTACTCTTATTTTTGCAATAAAATTTTGATATTTTGCAAAAATCAAAGTTAAATACTAAGGCTCTCAAGATATTTGATTTTTCTATAAAAAATCATAAAAAAAATTTAGGCACTTATTACATTATTCTCATTCAAAAATCAAAGGGAAACCTAGGGAATTTTGGACTTAGGCAAAATCTCAACTCAAGGCAATTGACTTGATTTTCTACAAAGGCATGAAATAAATCAAATTCATAAGAAAGGCTCACCCTAGAATGAAAGGGCCAAAGCACATATGATTTTCTCTAAAAATCAAAGAAAAGTCGAAGGCATGAATTCAGACTAGGCATAAATCATCCACAAGGTAAGGTATTAATTGAGGCATTTTTGGCTTAAAACAATGTGATAAAAAGACCTTAGTTTTAATTAGGGTAAATGAAACCCTAACATCAAAAAAATTGAACTCCTTGATTTTTTGCTTCATTTTGCAATTGACATTTTTTGAGAAAAGATTCTATGCACAAGTTGCCACCATGATGAGCTAGGTTTTGGTCTTCTAAAACTCGACCCTTCACCATTCTTGCTATTTTGAGAGATTTTATGGAGAATTCTTCTTTGGGAATGCAAAGGTAAGTTGCTTTGGGGAAATCTTGCATGTCAACCTCCATTTTGAGCATCCTTTTGGCCTTCTTGGCCATGGCCTTGAATATTTTCTGATGTATTTTTTATTTTCTTCATTTTTCTATTGGTGCTTTCTTGCCTTTGGCCACCATTGGAGAACTTGGTTTGTACTTTTGAGAGGAAAATTGAGGGAAAGCCCTTGGCCTTGTGTGTATTTATTCACAACAACAATGAGGTTAAGCTTCCATTCTTTGAATCTTGCATTCTTTATTTACTTTGTTCAAAAATAAGTTTTTTTCGAGCTTCATGAAGGGTATAGTGATGAATGTGTGTGCTTCTTTTTATATTGTGAAATGGCCATGGAAATTTTTGAATGTTTTCCCCATTGGAGACCGCAGCCATAATTTGTCTATTTCCTCATTTTTTAGTGTATAAAATATTGCATAAGATTGAATCCTTTCTATTTTCTCCTCCATTTGTGATTTATAGGAAAACCCCAAGTGAGTCTAATATTTATGAAGAAAAATATGTTCTCAGGTCGCAGCCATGAGAACCCACAATGTATTTTATTGTTTGTATTTCCCTCTTGGTTTTGTGTAGAAGGACTCCATTAGAGCTCGACCCATGATAGAATAATGAATCTTGTAAAGAGAATGGCTCGTTATGCTTTGGTTTACTAATTTTTGGGTTTTGAAACCCTTAATGGCCACATCCATTCATGCATTTCTTAGTTTTGAAACCCTTAATGGTTGCGGCCATTCATACATTTATGGGTTTTCTCACCTTATTCAAACTCAAGGGCTTGCTTATCCTCCTGAAAAAAATAACATAGATCCACCTTCTTTAATGTATGCATTGTAGCTCCATTTTTTTTTCTCTTAGAAATACAACTTTGTTCTATTAAGAATTTTCTTTTCAAAGTACATATTGGGTATTCTTTCAAAAATTCTTCAAAAACTTATTGTTCCATTTTATTTTCATTCTATGTTGAACAAAATTAAATTCTTTTCTTCTCACCCACACACATAGATGTGATACAACATGATGCACCTACAAGCATAGTGAAAACCTTACCATTGTTTTCTTAAATTCATTCTTTATTCTAGAACATACATGAGGCACTACTTCCCTTCACCATCTAGGAGTTGTTGATGGTAAAAATAGCACAACAACATTAAACAAAATATTTCTACTCTATTTCTCTTGAAACAAATAACTAATCTAAAAACCACCTATCTTCCAAGGTCTTTGTAGTTGGTTCTCAACTATGTTGCTTCATTCAGTAGTCCATGCAACCATAATATTCAAGGGGCCTACTAGTAAAATTACACAAACTACATGATATGAACTAATCTAACATTTGGGGGGTGTAAATAAATAGAAAAAGATAGATCAAAAGTGTAGAATAACAAATCATAAATGTAAACTCCTTTACATTCAGACATATAAATTTCACAATGATCCTTTCAAGTAATTAAGAAACTATAAAATGATACAATCCACATACTATTCTGCACCATTATATTCATTCATAGTGCTAATTCAGGATGTACAATCATTCATCAATACTAAACTTCAAAATTAAACAGTAACACATCACTAGCTCATCATTAATTAATAGATGAACAAACATAAAAGAATCCCATTTACAGATAATTTAATGAAATAGCTTTAAATTTGAAATCTTCTTTTGATTTGCATCAAGTAAGAAACACTTATGCACAACATTCACTAGCACATGAATGCTTATGGTTCATCAACATTATCATTGAAAAATCTTCAAGAAAATAACATAACTTGTATTGAAAATTTGTAAAGAAAATGTATCCAAGTGTATTTGCATAAACTGTAAAAAGCTTCTAAAACTGTAAACTATTTCTTAAGTCTCCTTTAGGTGGTTAATCTTGCTGCAATGAGCTGACCTTTACAAAGTGGAGAGAAATTCTATATATAAACTTGTGTAGCACTAATTTCTCTTATCAAAATCTAGATCCACAAATTATGGGGCGACTAGGCAGTGTAGAATAAGCGTCTTAGTCTAATCTCCAGTTGTTGATTGAAGACTTCTTGTCAAAACCTGTGTTCCAAAAGGAGGAGGATGAACATGTTGAGATATTTAGTTGAACTTATGTCACCTCCCTACAAAATAGAAAATTGATATAACTCCAGCAAACCAAACCTTCTTGATGTTGATCTAGACAAGGAACAGATGTATGGGTGCCTTAGTCTTGCATTTTCTACTCAAGCATATATTCATTATAACTAGTGATCACTTGTTGAAGCATTTATGTATTTTTCCCATCTACCCAACTATCTTCAAACTTTATTCTTGCTAGCTTGGTAGAGGAAAAATCATTCATATCCCTGAGTTTGATGAGTTCCCTTCTAGAAGCCTTTACCTCTTCCTTAACATCCATTAGCTTGTCGATCAAGAGATCATTACCATCATCCCCCTTTTGCATCACTCCTTCAAATCTGCTACTCCATTTTTCCCAAATTTTATCAAGGATGAGGCCATCTTCCATAGGTATGTCTTCATCAACAAGTATGGAAATACTTGCTCCAAATTCTTTATCCAATTCATTAAGATCTTTCCCAGCATCTTGCACCTCATTTCTATGTGTATAGATGAATGAAGACCTAAACCTGATGATGCTAATAATCTTCTCAACAAAATCAGCATTGTCTTCTTCAAGAATGGATTATTCTAAAAAGGTTTTCTTGGGTAGCTTATTGATATCTTTCAGCCTCCTTGCATCATCTACATACTCTTCCTCTTGTTTCCCAAGTGTTTTAGCATGTGCAACCATTTCATTAATCAATTATAATGCTCCTTCATGAGCTTTGCAATTTTCCACAAGAAATTACTCCACTTCTTGGTTCAGTTTATGTAATTGATCCACTTGTGACTTAAGCTCGTCTTTATTTTTCTTTTTATAGATCATTCTTGACTTGGTAGAAGAATCTACAATATCAATTAAGTTCATTTGTTGATTTCTTCTAGGCCTTCCTAGATTGACAGTTCCCAATTGGTAATAACATAATTGCATATCCTAATTATCCTTTTCAACCATGGGGATAGCACATTAAGCAACAATTTCCCCAAAAAAATTTAGCCTCATAGAATGAAGAACCCTATCTCTCTTCTTTGGCCTCTCCTTTTCTCTTTCCTTTCTGAAATCATCCCAATTAAGGGGTTGTGGTTGTACAACCTATTTCTTTTCTAGATTAAGTTTCAGCCATATTGGGGCAGCAGGGGGATTTATCACCTGAGTGGAAGAATATGTAATAGGAGAGAGAGGTTTCCAAAGTACTGCCTTGGGTTGAGATTCAACCTCTTTCTATTTCTCCTTCTCTACTTTTTCCTTGGCCAATTTATCAGCTTGAATTTTTTCCTCCCTTTCTTGTTCAACTTTGGCCAATCATTCTTCTTCTAATATTCTCTCCTCCAACAACTGATTTCCTTGTTTCTCTATCTCTTCTACCCTTTCCCACATTTTAGCATCTTCTTGGTCAATTTTAGCTTGTTCCTCTGCCTCCTTTATCCTCAGCCCTAGTTCTTCTTCTTATTCCTTTCTTTGAGCTTCATCTACTACTTTATACTTGGCTTCAAGAGCTTCCTTTTCTTTTCTTTGTTGAGATTCTCTTCTTCTAGCTCATGGATCTTTTGTAACAAGGTTACCTTGTCTCTCTCTTCCTTAGCCCTCTACTCTTCTTCCCTTTGATGTAGTAAAATATATTTTTCCTTGTGTTTCCTTGCCATTTCTTCAGCCTTAGAAATGGATTCTAACTCTTCTTGTTTGGCAAGTACATTAGCTTTGGCTTTAGCCTCTACTTCTTGTTATTTTTATAATTTCTCAGTTTGTTCCTTAGTATTCACTTCTCTTTTAGAATCTTCAAATATCTTGTACTGATCCTCCAAGGTGAGAACATGTTCTTCTTCAACATTTTGAGCAGACGTATCTTTAGCAGTCTCATCATCAAAATGTGTCTCTGATAGGGTAGGGTTGGATGGAACAATCACTATTCCATGCTCTGGGTCCTTGTTCTCAAGAACTCCTAGGTGACTCTCCCACCTTAACCTTTAGTTCCTATCTCATGTATAGGTACCCTTGGTTCTACCGGCCAACCCCACTATCATCTCACTCTCAATCTACCAAGCCAATCTTGGTACCTTGCCACTGACTCTACCTTAGCCCTTAATCTTCCCTAAAGGCTAATTACTCCCATCTCTCAATTTGTTCTTTGCAGGGGTGTAGAGATGTTTCCACTAGGTTCACACCATCCTCCTAGGTCTCTTGTAAGTTCACCAAACTCCATTCTTCCATCACTTTCACCAAACCCTCACCTAGGGTTAAAAAGGCTACTAGCCTTTGAGCCCCAATTAGGCCTCCAACTCTAACAAAATAGGATTGTGTCCCTAAGTTCTCCAAAGTGAAACCATGCTTTCCTTTAGATTCTTGACACCTATACCCTTCTCTCAAAGAATTATGGAACCTTCATTCTCCATTTTCCGTACAATGTTTCAAATTGGAAATGTGCATAAACCTAGGTCATTTTGGGTCTTTTCCCTATCTTCTTGTAAACTGTCAAGGTTTCCTCTCACCAAATAAATTGATGGAGTCTCCTCAGCGTACCCACAACTTGACGACCATCACTCCATCCCTTTCCAACAAGAAACTTGCTTTCAATGGGCACCCCTGCATTTCATAGTGCTTTGCACTTATTGCCTCTCCTAGCCGGGCACTGTCACACTCACCTAGAAGTAGACTTTCTTCATGCCTCCTAGACTCCTATCTACTCCTATCCATAATATAACTACAACCATGGAGTCTAGCCTCATTCCCCAAAATCCCATACACCAGGTATAGTGGGAAAGAGAGCTAAATCTCCATTCTTGACAGGTTGCCAGTCAGATCAGCAATTCAAAAGAAACAAAACAACTACCAAAACACACCTACAAATTGAACACACACCTAAATACTATCACACAAGTTTAGAGAATATTTCACACCACAATATACAACATACTACAGAGCCATGATCACTCCTGATCACTGAAATGCAAAGAAAACACAAAAAATTAAGCAATTTTTCTCACTATCCTCACTTAACATTCATGAAATTTCAAATTACATAAACTTCCAACCCTTCACATAGGTTGAGGCATCCCATTTATAGGTCAATGAAGTTATTTATGCCTCCCCTTGGTCAGACATTACACTTGTCTTGTGGTAAAGGTGCAAAATGGGCCATTTTGCCACTTTTGCCAATTTTCTAGAGAATTAGGAAAAGTGAGTTTCTAACCTCATAAACCTTTCCACTCCTTATCACTCCTGACCAAGGCATACTATTTAGTCTCTAAAACAATTCCAATGGTCAACATGACCTTCATGGAAATACAATAAAAAAAAAATGCATCCTAGACTTCTTCCTATTGCCTAGTGCTTCCTAGGTGTTTCTTAGGTGCTCCTGCACCATTCTCCCCCTCTGGACAAACTCTAAGGGATGTGAGGAGAGAGTAGAGAGACATCTATGCCCTACTTCTTGCACTAAACTTCATCCATCCATGTGGCCTCAGATTTTGGCTTGTCCTTCCACTTGATGAGGTGCTCCATGTACACTCTCTTCCTTGTAGATTTCTGCACTCTTGACTCCAAGATGCTCTCTACTTGTAATTTTTCTTTAGTAGGTAAGGCTATGTTGCTGACTTCCTTGAAGACCTCCCTACTGGTCTGAGCTATATCATTGACTGATCCCTTGTACTTGATCAAATCTGCTATATTGAAGACTGGTGAAATTCCCAAATCTGCAGGTAACTCCACCTTGTATGCATTCTTCCCATACTTGGCTAATATCTTGCATGGTCCTATTCTTTTCATTTGCAACTTGGTTGACATTCCCTTCTATATCCTTGATTTGTTAAGGTGAACCATGACATAATCTCCTACTACAAATTGCAGATCCTTTCTTGACATATCTATCTTGTCTTTCAATTTTTGTGTAGCCTTGGTGACTATCCTCTTTACATGCTCCTGAATCTCTTTCATGGTTTGAGTGAAGTCTTTTGCATGTCCACTCCTATTCTCAATAGCTCCTAGATCCCTAAGATCACATATATCTCTTGGGTGCATTCCATACACAACTTCAAAAGGACTCTTCCCTATGGTCTGGTTCACACTATCATTATAGGCATACTCAGCCTATGAGATTACCATATTCTTTAGTTAGGCACCTTAGAAGGTTACCTAGCACCCTGTTAACCACCTCTGTTTGACCATCGGTCTGAGGATGGTAAGCTGATCCAAAAGATAGGTTGGTACCTAATCTGATCCATAGAGCCTTCCAAAAGTGACTCATGAATTTAACATCCCTATCTGAAACAATGCTTAAAGGTAAGACATGGATCCTTACAATTTCATTAAAGAAAAGGTGCGCTATATAGCTAGCATAATGAGTGGTTTTACTAGGAATAAAGTGACTCATCTTGCTAAATCTTTCCACCACTACATACACACTATCAAAGCCAGTCTTGGTCTTAGGGAGTCATACCACAAAATCCATGCTCACACACTCCCATGGTCTATTAGGAATGGGTAGGGGTTGATATAGGCCAACATTACTATCTCCTCCCTTAGCTTTCATACACACAACACATTGCTCCACATACCTCCTGACATCTCTTGACAACTTAGGCCAATAGTAGAACCTTTTCACTAGTTCTAATGTCTTATTGATGAAAAAATGTCCACTAAGACTACCATTATGCTTTTCCTGAATGAGGTTTTCTCTCATTGAGCCTTTTGGAACACATAACTGATTCCCTTTAAACAAAAATCCACTTTGCAAAGTATACTCTGAGTATTGGCTATGAAAATGATTCTCAAAGTTAGAAAATACCTTGTAGGCCTCTGAGAAATCTTCATCCTCCCCATAGAGATCCTTGAAGCTCTCTATTCCAATGCTCTTGATCTGTATTTCTTGGATTGTCAGCAATCTTCTACTCAATGCATCTACTACCTTGTTCATTTGTCCCTTCTTGTGCTTGATGGTGAAAGTAAATGCTTGGATGTACTCCATCCACTTCAAGTGTCTATTGCTCAACTTCTCTTGGGTGTTGATATAGCTAAGTGCCTGATTGTCTGTAAAGACCACAAACTCCTTGGGTAGAAGGTAATGCCTCCACTTCCTAAGTGACTAAACCAAAGCATAAAGTTCTAGATCATAGGTTGAATACTTATTCTTAGCTTCATTAAGCTTTTCACTAAAGAAAGCTATGGGCCTGCCTTCTTGACTAAGCACTCCTCCTACTGCAACTCCACTAGCATCACACTCCACAGTAAACAATTTGTCAAAGCTTGGTAATAAGAGAATAGGTTGAGTTGCCACTTCTTGTTTCAGTTTCTCAAACCCTTTCTTAGCTTCTTGAGTCCACACAAACTTAGTTTTCAAACCACCCTTGATCGTCTCTAGGACTGGTGCACATATACAACTAAAGTTTCTTATGAATTTCCTATAAAACTGAGCCAATCCATGGAAACTTCTTACCTCAGTCCTAGAGACGATCAAGGGTAGGCCAGATTAGGATAGCTTCCACCTTGCTTGGATCCATTTTCAATGATCCTTGGGATACTACAAAACCCAAATATACAAGCTCTTGTTTGAAAAACTCACACTTCTCTAGGTTGATAGCTAACTTCTCCTCTTGTAATCTTCTAAGAACCAACTCCACATGCTTTAGGTGTTCTTCTACTATTTTGCTAAATATGAGTATATCATCAAGATATACCACCACAAATAACCCTATAAATTCCTTGAGCACTTCATTCATGAGCCTCATGAATGTGCTAGGGGCATTAGAGAGGCCAAATGGCATAACTCTCCACTCATACAACCCATATGTTATCTTAAATGTTGTTTTCCACTCATCTCCATCCTTGATTCTGATCTGATGGTATCCACTCTTGAGATCCAACTTGGTGAAGTACTGAGCTCCTCCAAGACAATCCATCAAGTCTTCAATTTTAGGAATAGGAAACCTATACCTGATTGTGATTCTATTTATTGCTCTAGAATCAGTGCATAATCTCCATTTTCCTCCTTTCTTGGTTGCTAAGACCACTGGTACTACACATGGGCTGATGCTCTTCCTAAACAATCCTTGATCCAACAACTCCTGCACTTGTCTAGCTACCTCTATATTATGATCCAATGTAAGCTTATAAGCTACTTTGTTAGGAAATAATGCTCTAGGTATGAAGTCAATCTGATGACTAATGGCCCTTTTAGGAGGTAAAGTTGTAGGTGCGCCATCACTTACTATGTCCTTATACTTCTCAAGCAAATTCTGGACTGCTCCGGGTATGACTATTTTTCTAGTCTTATCTTCTTCTTTGGATTGTAACAAGACTACATAACCTTCACCCCCTTGATGTAGTTTGTTAAGGAACTCCTTGCCACTACTTAACATAACACTTGGTGTCTTTGAATGTCCTTCATCCTCCTCTCATAGTGACTGCAACTTAAAAGTCTTCCCATCCTTTTTAAAAGAGATAGTATTCTCCTTCCCATCATACATGGCACTTCTGTCATACTGCCATGGTCTACCCAATAGTAGATGGCATGCATCCATGGGTAATACATCACAAATTATCTTATCTTTGTACCCTCCAATAGAAAATTCCACTGTTACTTGCTCATTGACAAGAACACTCTGCCCTCTGTTTAACCATGTCACTTTGTAGGGGTTAGTGTGGGGTACCTTCTCTAATTTGAGCTTCTTTACTACCTCTTCTGAGATGATGTTGTCTATTGAACCTGAATCTACAATGACCTTGCATACTTTCCCAAGTATCTTGCATCTCACTCTAAATAGAGCTCTTCTTTGTTTTGGTTCTTCCTTCATCGGTTGCCTTATCAACACTCTCCTAAACATCATATTCTCTCCCATTTCAGATTCAATATGACTGATCTCAGGTGATTTGATGCTCATGGTGTCCTCTTGTGCATATGCCACCCTCTTCTCAGCATTTGATGAAGATGCCTTCTCCGGGCACCTATAAGTTGGGTGTCCTACTTGCCCACAATGGTAAAATTTCATGGTAGCAAAGTATGAATTGCTCCTGCCTGCTCCTCTTCCTCTATTGGATCCTCCTTGAGAACCTCTACCTCTTCCAGAACCTCCTCTAGAAGATGTTTCACCTCCATGCTCTGTGATTTTAGTTTCACCTTGGTTTCTTTTCTCATTTCCTCTACCTTGGTAGCCACCTCTATGTCCTCTTTGAACTCTTTGATCTCTGCCTTTGCCTCTACTCTTAGAATCCTGATCATGTTTCCTCTTGCTTCTTTCCTCAATCTTGATAGCTAACTAATAGTATTGATGTACTGTCTTAGGACTTAGAAGAGTCATATCTTCTTGGATGTTCCACTTCAAGCCATTCAGATACCTAGCCACTTTGAGACTTTCATCTTCTGAGACATTGGACCTCATACAAAGTTTTTGAAACTCCTCAGTGTAAGTGTTCACATCTTGGTCTCTTTGCCTCAAGCTTTTCCTCTTCTTGTGTAACTGAATCTCATAATCATCTGGTATGTATCCTTCTCTCACTTTTGCCACCATACCTTTCCAAGTTGAAATAGGCCTCTTGCCTTCCTTTTCCCTCTCTGTCTGAATGAACTTCCACCATGTCAAGGCAGATCCTCTCAATCTAGACTTGGCCACCTTCACCCTTTGTGCTTCAGTGACTCCATCACATTCAAAATGGTTCTCCATGCCTTCTATCCAATCCAGGACTAGGTCAGCCTCCAATTTCCCACTAAATAGTGGTATACCTTCAAGTGCTTTTCCACTCAAAGCTTTCAATGCCTTCAAGAAAGGCTCCTCTTGTAGAATAGGGTCAGGTTCAGGATTCTTGTCTTCCTCTGCAACCTCTTCACTCTTTGGTTCCCTGCCCTCCAATCTATCACTAACCTCATCGGCCTTGATTTGCACATTGTTCAATGCGTGATCTAGTTGAGCTAGTCTTTCTCTCAACCTCCTATTATCTTCCTCCTGATCTTCCACCTTCTTTTCCAACTCAATGTTTGTCACCATGGTTTTGGAACCACTAGATTCAAGGTCTAACATACAAGTGCTAACCCAAATCTTTAACTTGCTCTGATACCAATCTGATAGGGTAGGGTTGGATGGAACAATCATTGTTCCATGCTCTGGGTCCTTGTTCTCAAGAACTCCTAGGTGACTCTCCCACCTTAACCTTTAGTTCCTATCTCATGTATAGGTACTCCTGGTTCTACTGGCCAACCCCACTATCATCTCACTCTCAATCTACCAAGCCAATCTCAGTGCCTTGCCACTGACTCTCCCTTAGCCCTTAATCTTTCCTAAAGGATAATTACTCCAATCCCTCAATTTTTTCTTTGTAGGGGTGTAGAGATGTTTCCACTAGGTTCACACCATCCTCCTAGGTCTCTTGTAAGTTCATGAAACTCCATTCTTCCATCGCTTTCACCAAACCCTCACCTAGGGTTAAAAAGGCTACTAGCCTTTGAGCCCCATTCAGGCCTCCAACTCTGAGAAAATAGGATTGTGTCCCTAAGTTCTCCAAAGTGAAACCATGCTTTCCTTTAGATTCTTGACACCTATACCCTTCTCTCAAATAATTCTGGAACCTTGATTCTCCAATGTCCGTACAGTGCTTCAAACTGGAAATGTGCATAAACCTAGGTCATTTTGGGTCTTTTCCCTGTCTTCTCGTAAACTATCAAGGTTTCCTCTCACCAAATGAATTGATGGAGTCTCCTCAATGTACCCACAACTTCGTGACCATCACTCCATCCCTTTCCAACATGAAACTTTCTTTGAACGGGCACCCCTACATTTCATAGTGCTTTACACTTATTGTCTCTCCTAGTTGGGCACTGTCACGCTCGCCTAGGAGCAAACTCCTAACTACTCCTAGACCTATTATAATTACAACCATGGAGTCTAGAATCATTCCCCAAAAATCCGTACACCAGGTACAGTGGGAAAGAGAGCTAAATCTCCATTCTTGACAGGTTGCCAGTCAGATCAGCAATTCAAAAGAAACAAAACAACTACCAAAACACACCTGCAAATTTAACACATGCCTAAATACTATCACACAAGTTTAGAGAATAGTCCACACCACAATATACAACATACTACAGAGCCATGATCACTCCTGATCACTGAAATGCAAAGAAAACACAGAAAATTAAGCAATTCTTCTCACTCTCCTCACTTAACATTCATGAAATTTCAAATTACATAAGCTTCCAACCCTTCACATAGGTTGAAGCATCCCATTTATAGGTCAATTAAGGTATTTATGCCTCCCCTTGGTCGTACATTACACTTGTCTTGTGGAAAAGGTGCAAAATGGGCCATTTTGCCACTTTTGCCAATTTTCTAGAGAACTAGGAAAAGTGAGTTTCTAACCTCATAAACCTTTCCACTCCTTATCACTCCTGACCAAGGCATACTATTTAGTCTCTAACACAATTCCAATGGTCAACATGACCTTCATGTAAATACAATAAAAACAAAATTCATCCTAGACTTCTTCCTATTGCCTAGTGCTTCCTAGGTGCTCCTGCACCAGTGTCTTCTGAAGTAGTGTCTATATTATGAATTTTAACTTCATGCTCTTTCCCTTTCAAAATTTCTTCTATTTCATGAAGGCTACCTAAAGGTATTTCCTTGCTAGGATCTTGAATGAAGGAAGGTTGAGAAGAAGAAGCTTCTCCAATAGTTGTAGCATCCACACCTTATGTTTCCTACACTTCTTGAGCTGGTATTTATGGAATAGCATCCCCTTCAAAGATAGGAGGAAGATATTTAAGTTTCTCTCTAGAGGTTTTCCTTCTCTTGATCCTCTGATAACCTTTAGTGGCCCCTGTTTTCCTCTTCTTTGAACCTTGAACTTTTGGTTCCTTTATTCTTGTGACTACCCATCAGATACTTCTATCCAATATTGTCCTAGAAATTTTCTTCATGTCAATGAATTCTTCTTCATCCAAATTGATGGGGGCTAAGTCCTTGGTTCCAACCCTTTTAGCCTCATACCCAGGATCCAAGGTCACACCATCATCAGATAATGTGTCAAGAATATCTTACTTTACTCCAAATTCAATCATCCAAGGAATAGGAAGTCTTTCATAATTTCTCCTCCTCACATCATAATCATCTTGCAAATCCAACCAAAAATCCTCTAGAAAATTGTAGTGCTTCTCAAAAATAGTGGAAAGTAACTTATTCATCTTATTCTTTGGGTCAAAATACTTCCTGGAAGTGTACGATACTAACCTTAAGTGACTCAATTCATAAAATACTTCTTTTGAAGCTACAATATGAGCACAACATTATTCTCTCAACTTCATAGGAAACTTATGACATCCAGTTTTATGTTTGATAGAAAATTTATTGTTGACTGCCAAGGCTTGGTACACAAACTCCATGAGAACAATTTTTTCATTGCAAAACCTTGGAAGTAGGTGAGGGTGTCAATCAAAACTTGCAAATCTAAAGTAGGAGAACTTGGGGTATTGGATATACCAATTTCCCCATTCTTCAATTAAAGCTATGGCATCCCTACTTAGTCTGTATCCAACATCTCGAGTTAATCAATTAATGATGACATAGAGGAAGGCATCATTGACTCTTCTCTAGTGCAACTCCGATGTATGTAGGGTGATTTGATCATAATATTCCCAAGCCCTCTTTTGTCTAGGGGCTTCCCCCGTTAACCCTACAACATTTAATCCAAGGAAGACACCCATCCTTGTTGCAACATATATGACATAAGAATTCATGAATAAATTATTCGTTTCTTTTACCCTTAGAATTTGGTTATGCAAGCAGTCTGAAAAAATCATTGTCCAATCAACATGTTGTTTCCCAGCCAGAATTGTCTTAATAAATGGAAACATCCATTCTTTGATGAATGAGGAATCCCTCTTCCCAAATACCCTAGATATCATCATGATCAAATAACATATGTCCTTTTGGAAGTCTTCTCTTTTGGGTTGATTTGGCGCTTTAGTTAGGGACATCTTTTCTACCTTTAACTATATTTTATTCACGTGAGCCTTATTGAATTCCTTATATTTTTTGAACAATTGCAATGAATATTCCTCATTCAATAACTTAAGGTTCTAAGGGGTAGGTGTTTTGAAAATTAACTTCATCATCTATGGAGATAAGTCAATGATCACATTTCCTTGAAGATCGGCACATTGCCTGGTTGTTGGGTTATATGCTCATGTCACTACAATGATAAGTTCTAGGCACATGACTGAAAGTTGAAAGATGGTGACTGTGCCAATCTTGACTAAACTATTCTCTCGGTCAGTCTGGCCACTTGTTCAGAGAAGGTATCATCTAGCAATTCCTCATAATTGAATGGGCCTAGATTGATGTTCGTGACATCAGCGAATTTTCAGTCCATTTTTCTTGCAGTAACATTGGGACTCTGATGTTTGTATCTCAAGGTGTATGGTAGTTGCTCCACCTTGGTCCTCTTAGTATTTTCTTGTTTTGAACATTTTGTAGTCTAACCTTCCATCTATGAAGCTTCTATAGAGGCTCCTTGCATTGCTCACTTCCTACATAACAATCCAGGATGAGATCTATAGAAGTTATGAGAATGAGTATTAGAGAGCTTACCTTCCATGTTACTTTTTCCTTCTTCAGGTAGCCTCTACATACTTAGAAAAATTTACCACTCACCAGAGGAACCAAGAAAGGAACCAATATTGGAAAGCATTTAGTATAGTGGGATTGGGGATGAGACCAACATTGGAACTGAGACTAGGATTAGACTGAATGTCAGAGTCGAGACCGGAGTTGGAATGGATATCAGGATCGAGATCAAAGTTGGAATGGATGTCAGGATCAAGATCAAGATTGGAACAAAAACCAGACCCAATATATTAGTAAGTTCCAAATCTCGCCTCCATTCTAGTTCTTGTTCCACTAAATTAAAGGAGGTTTGATAGCCAAAATTTCATTAGGATCAGGTTCAGGGATGGATCCGAAACATTTGAAAAAAAAATTATGGATTAAATCCATTCTTGGATCCGACTCCACCCTTTACCATTTACGCATGATGCCACCTTACTTAAGCACTCATAATGATTTAAAATAGGGTCATATGATGAGCTGAGGAGGCTTAAAATAGTAGCATAAATCAATCCCTTATATGACCAAAGGGAAGCCATCGGCTAGGGCATGATTTTAAATTGAATTTGAATGCAAAAACCCTAGCTTACTTTAACCAGTCGACTTAGAAAATTAGGGTCGCATCAAAACCCCACACGAAACTCATCGAGTCAACATACAAAAAATATTGGGATAGTCACTCAACAGATCAGAGACCCTTTAAGGACCCTCAAATCCTTTCTAAAATGACACCCTAAGCAAAAGCTAGGGTATGGCAGTACGAATGTGATCAAACATGAAAATGACTACAGCGATAAAATAAAAACACAAAAGAAAACTAGAAACAACTTAAAAAGAAAACTAAAAAGGAAAACAAACACAACACCACAAAAACAAGCGAAGATCCATGAAAAATCTTACAAATGCATGAAGAACACAAGATAAACAAAATGACAAGAAAAATGACGTAGTAGAAAAAATCCACCTACCTCAATCACTACCCAATAGGTTGAAACTTGATCTAATCCACACGCTAATTATTTATTCCTGACTAAATCGTTATCCTCCTTCTCTATCCTGGCTCTGGTTCACTATTACAATTTAAACAACAATAATAGTGAGAAAATTAACCTTAATTAAGGTTATGAATTCAATTTCGCACGTGTGGAGGGTACGCAATTAATGTCATTAATATGGTTACTTAGATACGGAATCATGGCGGGAACAAGCACACAAACTACTACATAACTGAATTAAAGTGGAGAAAACCAAAAGAGTAGGGGCAGGATCGGGATAGAAACCAGTTAGTGAACTTTTGACAAGTTCCCGGTTTGGTTTCACTTCCGGTTCCAATTCTAGAAAAGACAAAGAAACACCAAGAATGAAGAATGAGAAGGGAAACAAAGGAAAGAGATGGGAACCAAGCCCAAACAAAATAGACAAGCAAAACACACAGGCAGGAGTGAGATTAGAATGGGAACAAAATTGGGAATTTTTCGAAGTTCCAAGTTCAGTTCTAGTTTTGGTTTTGGTTCCACCAAAGACAAAGAAAAAGACAAACAAATAACAACAAAAAACAAAATAAATCAAGACCAAGACCAAGCTTGTCCCAAACAAAGCAAAGAGCAAGGAAAAAGAAAAAGGAAACAAAACGGAAGTAGATTCAAGATGAAATCAGGACATATAACCTATGCAAGTTCCAAATTCAGGTTTCGTTTCGATTTCTGTTCTGCCAAAACAAAATCAAATACAAAAGACTTAGGAGAAAAGAACAACTCGTAAGTCCCAAATGAAAACACCAAGGACCAGAAACAAAGGGGGACCCATTTTGACCAAAATTAAGATGGAATGGTTATGCAAGGCATAACAAATGGTGACTCAGCTGGGAAAATGGTTTAACCATTTTCAAGACACTAAATAATTTAGCCACCCATAACCTCTGGTTTATTAAATTTTTACACTCAAGTGTGATTATTCATGGAAAACAGGGTTGAGCTGGAATCTCACATGTAAATCAACATTAACAACTTTGAATCTGAGTGTGTGCATGTAGAGTGCATTTATTTTTTGGTAAAAAATCCATCCATTACCAAACAACTGTATTCAAGATTCAAGCTACATGAGTTAAATCCTCTTAATTATCATGAAATGATGCCCTAGGCATTTCTCTACTGCCAGTCAGGTGTCTATAGCCCCGATAGAAATACCTCTAGTTCTCTCAAAGCATTGCTCTACTATTGGTCAGGCATCCATAGCCCCGATAGAGATACTTGAACTACCCTTATTGTATTGAGTTTGTCATCATTCAACTATTATGTTTTCTTTCTCATTTTATAATCTTTCTTGAAGGAATTCTTTATTAGCTTTTCTCAAAACTCAAATATAAAAAACTTGAAATTTTGGTTGAGAACTACATTGGATTTCATGATAGTGTCAAGGTTCAGATTTTTCACCCAAATCTGTGAAAATAGCCACATAGAAACAAATGAGCTTCTTATGTGGAAAAAATGTGTTTATCTATTTTGTGATAGATTCAACCGTGGTTAATGAGAACTCTTACTATACACCTATTTGTGTTTAGCCTATCAGACCATTGTACAAAAGGAACACAAGTCACAAGTCTTGAAATGAAAAATTTCAATAGACATACCTAAAAACAACTGAACAAACTTCTCTCCTAGTACCTTCAACATGTTTCAAATAACTTCACCCATCACTTGAATTGGACAAAAATGAAAACCCCAAAAACAAATAGAACAAAGAAAGAAAGAAAGAAAAAACAACAAACAAACCAAAAACAAAAAACAATTAATTACATACTTACATAAAAACTAATCATTAGCCCCTTCATAGGCCAAAGTAGTGTTTTATGAATTTCCCATTGATGGGAAATGGAATAGGTTATCCTCTTAAAGTACTTAAGCGAAAAGCATTATCACCAAGGATTTCAACAATATGATATGAACCTAACCAAAGTTGGTCAAATTTTTGGTGATCACCTTTCCTTTCCTTAGCCTTATCCCACAACAGTACTAAGTTTGATATTCTAAAGGCTTTAATCTTTGCTCTCTTTTGAAACCAATGCTTGACAAAAAATTTATGCTTGGAATTTTTTTGTAAAGAAACATCTCTATGTTCCTCCAAACATAGTAGGTTATTAAGCCTGACCTCTATCCTATCATAATTTGAGTAAAATTCTTGTATGAACCTAAGAATTGATATTTGTAACTGCATAGGAAAAATAGATTCTTGGACATATACCAAATTAAATGGGGAGTTCCGTAAGGCAGCTTTAATACGAGTTCTATCTACCCATAGGGCATATTTTAGTTGTGTGTGCCAATCCCTAGGATTACTTTCTAACAACTTCTTAATCGCTTCCAACAGATTTGTGTTAGTAGAATCTACTATTCCATTCCCTTGTGGGTAATAATTAGAAGAATATTTCAAAACTATCTTATGTTCATATGACCATTGAATAAATTATGCAAAAGAAAAAGCAAGGCCATTGTCACATACCAGGGAAAATGGTACTCCAAACCTGGTAACAATGCATTTTTTGAGAAATTTGATTACCACCTCAGTGGTACTATTTTTACCAGGTCGAGATTTAGTCCAATGTGTACAATAGTTAGTTTCTATCAAAATGAATTTATGACCTACAGATGAATTTGGATTAATTACCCCTACAAAATCTAATGCCCATTGGGAAATGGTTTTACCTCATATACCAGTTGTTGGGGCATAGCCGGATTGTGTTCCCTGGATGTGGAAGTCTGAAATGTATGACATGTCCTCACATTTTTGTGCGCATATCAGAACACATGATGCCAATAATAGCTTGATCTCAATATTTGGTGTGCCATAGAATCAATAGACCCATGTCCAATACTATGTCTACCATAAAATTTTGTAATGGAATGCTTTGCTTGTTGTTGGTCAAGGTAGTGCAGATAAACACCTTCAAATTTTATTTGGTACAAAGCTCCTCCTTTGAGCATGTAATGAGATCTCTTCAGCCTTAGTGCTCTCCTCTGAGTGGCATTCATCCCATCTAGAATTTTTTTTTCAGCAATAAAAAGATCAAATCATAATACCTAGGACCACCTATAAATGATTGCATCGTGTATTGTTGACAATTAATCTTAGCATCAATGTCTTATGTTTCTTTGGAAAAGCCTTGTCCTCACACCAACTTCATTGGATGAATTTCAAGATCATATTCCTATAGGATGGCCATCCATTTCCCTCGTCTCTCTCCTAATTCTCTTTGCATAAGAAGTTACTTCGCAGCAGGGTCTGGAACTATTGCAGTAATCTGACTGCAGAGAATATAGTGATAAAATTTCTTGACCACTCGTACTAGCACAAACACCTAATTTTTCAAAGATGGATATCTAACTTCAGTTTTTTTGAATGGGGAATTCATAAAGACAATGGGTCTTTCATCTCCTTCACCTTTTCTCTATGTCAGGACATCAGCACAAGAATGATCAAATGCAAAAGAGTAAATATAAAAAGGATTTAAATAATCAGGGTTGGTCAAAACCGGTGCCTCTGATATAGATTGTTCAATATGTGAAAAGGTATATTTAGCCTCATCATTCCACTCAATCTTAGCCTCTTTCTTCATCATTTTTTTGAGAGGCTTAACAATCTCTACAAATCTAGTTATGAATTTTTGTACAAAAATTATTTTCACAAAAAAGAACCTCATCTCCTTTTTGTTTCTTGGCATAGTGAATTTTCGAATGGATTCAACTCTATTTGGGTCAATTCAAATTCCCCTTTCTGATATTATGTGGCCTAGAAATTTCCCTTCAGAAACCCCAAACACATACTTCTTCAGATTTAAAGATACACCATAGATTACGCACTTCTTAAGAACTTTTGATAAATCCGCAGCATGGTTTTCCCTATCCTTAGAAATTGTAGTAAAATCATCCATGTATATTATTATACACTTACCAACCAGGTCTTTTAATGACATGTCCATTGCACGATCCAAAGTAACTCTAGCTTTCATTAGGCCAAACACCATCCTTCGGTAGGCAAATGTCCCCCACTTCGTAGTGAAGGTTGTTTTCATCCTATCCTCATAATTAACTAGGACTTGGTTATTCCCTGAGTAACCTTCAATGAATGACATCATTTCAAAATAAATGAAAATCTATAGTACCTTTTCAAGAGAAGGGAATGGGTAGTTCTCCTTCTCTGATGCTTTGTTGAGGCTTCATAAGTCAACAAATAACCTGATCTTGCCACTCTTCTTTCATACAAAAACCAAATTGGCAACCCAAGTGGAATGCCTTACTAGGAATATTATTCTGGCTAAGAGAAGCTTCTACACCTCTTTCTGAATTAATGGTTCAATCAAGGCATTAACTGGGCACTGCTTTTGACAAAAAGGGCTTCATGTCAGCCTTCAAGAGAATAGTGTACTAAGTTATTACTGAGGTGTAGAAAGTTTTAAAATCCTCATAACCCCAAGCAATCACTGGAATATCCACCTTTAGTGCTTTTATGATTTTTTCATGGATATGTTTCAGGCGATCCTTGTCAATAAATAAATTATTTTCTAGGCCTGAATCTGCCAAGTTAACAAATTCATATTTCCATCCATCAGTGGTTGTGGGTAGTTTTTCACGAGCAAAAGCATCAAATTCAAATATCCTCTCCAATCTACCATTCCCTTAGGAATTTTTTTCATTTTAAGGTTCATGATCCCTTCTGTATCACATATTTTTGGGTCCCAGTCTCCTTGATCTATATCTGATTCATCGGTTATTTGTCCCTCAAATACATCTGAGCTTTCCAGAAAGGCAAGTATATGTTGGTCATCATTAAAGACCTAAAAAAAATTGACATTATCAGGGATGTCTGGGATCGACACTAGTTTTGTTGAGAATCTCTTAAGCTTTCAATCCTGCATAGGTTCCAAAGTGCTTGTGGCAATAGCGAGAGCATATACAATTTGATTGATCTCTCTAGGGATCAAATTGATACCAAAAGCATCAAAGTCTTCTATTAAATTCCATATTTGATTATGTTATGTAGCCACTCTCTTATTGTGATAGGTGTATAGACTACGTACCTATTTGACAATAAATTTTGAATCTCCCATAACCGTGATGGTTGTCACCTTCTTATGATGTGCAAACATCAGACCTCCAGTGAGCACTTCATACTTTGCTACATTGTTTGTACAACAAAACCGTAACCTGTAAGATGCAAAGTATGTCTTCTCTTTTGGGTTGGTTAGTTCAATTCCTACTCCACACCCTATTTTGAACTTAGAACTGTCAGATTTAAGAATCCATAGCTGATCTGGAGTTGGGATTTCTTTCTTTTTGGATGCTACAAGTGGTTTTTTACAAGGAGTGATCTGGAGTTGGGATTTCATCTCTTTTTGGATGGTTTCAGAACTGGGTATCTTTTCAAGCAGCCCCTTAGGCATCGAAAGATTATTAGGGGCAGGTGTAACATACAATTCTTGAGATTTCTCAATTCTATTTTGAAAATCATAGCATAAAACCTGAGCCTATTCAACTTGGGAAGAGTCTTCCCCTTGGGTGATATTATTTTTTATCGATATAGTTGCATCCTTAGCCTAGAACGAGAATTGGTTTGAAGATGTTACTGGTTGAGGTTCACAAGTCTCTTTTGACTCATAAATTTAATTAAGAATATCTACACAAGGTTGGCATGTTTGCTCAGAATGGCCTTCATAGTGGACTCTGCACAAATTTGGGAGCAACAAACTCCATAGATCAACATCTTTTCCCAGAGCAAGCCTATCATGTTGTAACCTTCTAATCAAAACCTATTGGTTAACAGTGTTCATTGGGTCCCTGTGTTCTAAAGGTTATAGGTCATCAAGTTTGAATATTGAAAAGGTCATGCATTCCTCTCTCTTATATACTCCTATATTTGATTCAAAATAGGCTACTCATTAGGAGAGCCGTATTTAGTGATCATGTGTTTGAGATGAGGCTCACTTTCAATCCTAATTTGTGTTACTACTCCCTTCCATGGCAGCCACATATGTGAAAATTCTAGGGATAAGTAACCCCCAATACTCTTCATTAGATCTCACCTTAGAATCATGTCGTATGTCTCACGAATATCAGCTACATGGATATCCATGTAAGTTTGGATCCTTTGGTCTAACCCAACATATACATGAATATTTTTTAATTCCCCTACTATGTTAACCTCAGTTTTTTCTAGTTGTATTACCTTCTTATGAGTTTGGATTGGACTTAACCCCAACTTTTTATGAATGGAAAAGGATATGATGTTACTTGAGGCTCCAAAATCCAAGAGGCAATTGTGTAGATTCTTATTGAAGATCCCCAGACTTAACAGGAATGTTGGAGTTCCTACCTTTCCTTTGTGCAGGGTCGCATTCATCTCATTGGTTGGAGTTGCCTTTATTTTCCCTTTCAACTGGTGAAATTCTTCCAAAGCTCTCAACATGATGTTGCATTAGGAAAGGCACCACTTCAAGATGTCAAAGAATCACAATGAGGTCCTTCTCTTTTGCATCTTTGAAACAAAATCAAATTCCATATCATTTTTCATCTGATATTTAGGAACAAAAGATGAATTACCTTTATTCTGAAATTCAAGTGGGCCTTTGGGTGGAGGTGGGTTATTATCTGCATTCTAATTGGGTGGAACTATAGTATTTGGAGGATCATATGTGGTGAATGGGACTTTATTCTAATTTCTTAGGAAATGGCCTCCTTTGGTTTGGAAGACCTAAGCATCGTAAGTATCCTCTTCTGGTTCATTTTCTCTATGCATGGGAAAATGGTATTGTTCGTCAATGATTTCAAAAGTCATGGTTGTATCTATTAGAACCAAAATTTCCATTTTAAAATCCTAAGGGTTTTTTCTTTTAAAACCTCATATTTTCCATTAAACCCTAAGGTTTTTCTCCATTTTACTCCATTATTTTCCTATCTTTTCATAAAAATGGTTTATTTTAATCCCCGTCCATTTCATTATTCATTTTATACCTTACCATTGCCTTAATATTTCATTTATATGTGTGTACCACTTTACCACGACCTCCCACAAAGTGGCCTACGGTATGGCGGTAGTGGTTAACAAGCAGGCATAAAGTGCTCACCGCGGTACCACGTGCGGTCAAACCACAGACCGCAGTGAATAGGTAGCAGTCAATGCAGGCAAATAGGTAGCAGTTACCGCGCAAACCCACGCGATTAGTATGGTCACTGTTGTAGCGCAGTGGATGGTCAATGAGCGACAGAGATGGCATGTTCAATAGTCAACAATAGAGGCAATGACAAATGATTGCTACTGTGGTACAGCTAGTAGTTAAGCTAGTGACCGCGGTAAGCAGGTAGCAGTTAGCAGACAGTTAGTTGGCAAGTGGACTAGAGGCTTACCACGATACCACAAGGGGTTCAAGTGAAGACCATGGTAACATGGTAACAATGAAGATGGACTGTGACAGTCTCACTGCGATACCATAGCTAGTCAACAAGTTGACCACGGTAGAGCGGTAAGCATGAATGAAGACTGCACAGCGTTCAATAAAGTGAAAAATCAAAGGCATAACTATAATCAAAGATATTTGATTCACCGATAAGGCAATAATTAAATATTTTGTTATGTCAAAGAATGTAAACGGCCATAACCAAAAAATTGAAGGGTCACAACCCTTGGCATGTATTGTATAAATAGTTTGAAAATTAGTTGCAAAGAGGGAGATTCAGGGGTTAGAGGGTAGTAGTCAGATTTTCCTAAGAAGGGACTAGGGAATGTAAAAAATATACAAATCTTTCTCGAAATAGTGTAATGGAGAAGATGTTTTAAATTAGTTAATTTCTTTTGGTGTTCAGTTGTTATGTTAAAATAATCTAAATTCTTTATCTTTGGTTGTCTCCAACTTGAGATCTTTCTGTCATTTAAATCAGTGTATCAAGTATATTTATAATTTATCAAAGTGTTATCCCATTTTGTGTGATTTAATTAGTTCGTGTCTGCAAGTCAGAGTTAAAAGTCTTCTAATAAATCATAGTGATTTAAGGATTTCATTTGGATTGTTGAAGTAGAACCAGATTAAGAAATATCCCAGCACAGTTTATGCAAGACATAAATAAATTAAGTTATATGCTAGTCAGTACATTTTAAAGTTCCTAACAATTTGAATTAAGACATAGAGGTAAATACATTCAATTCTTAATATTATTGACTCCATTGCCCATGTGGATGGAAGGCACTAATCTACCTCAACCCAGAGATAGAATTTCATATCAAACAATTTATTCAAATCCTTTCATTTGTGCAGTAGGAGTAGGATTAGTTGTAGAGATTTTCATCTATCCACTACATTTTCCATTATGGGTAGATTGTTGCATCAGGAAATACTTTTTAAATATGCATCATTCATTAGGTTCACCCACCTTGGTCTAGCAGAACCTAAAGAGAAGAAGGTACAATTGCATCAATTGGCCTTCTACATTGACCAAAAGTGTTGTGAGAGCTTGGCAAACTCTCATGGTTCAAACCTGCGTTTTTGAGACCCAACAGTTTTGCAACTTTGCTGGGGAGTTACTCAAGAATTTTTCAGCCTTTCCATTTATAGAGTCAGCAAAGTTTTACAAAAAAATTGGAGATTCCAATGGGGAAAACCTAAGTAATCCATTTCATTTTCCTACTTTTGGAAAAGTAGGTGGCGACTCTATTTTACATTTGATAAATAATGCATGGATGTTGTGGAGCAGTCAAATTTTTTCAAGATGTTAGAAGAAGAGAAGACAATAGTCAATAAGAGAGATGAAGGAATTGAGACAACAAAGGCTGCAATTGCACCAATAGATGCTACAAGTGAACCAACAGTTGCTGCAATTGGGAGTCAAAAGTGCTCAAATTACATCACCAAATAGGCCATCATACAATGAGGATGAAGACGCAAATTCCAAGAGATCTTGGACACCACAAGTTCCACATGATGCAATTGATAATTTTGGTGATAAAGGTAATGTAATATATTCACATCATAACACTTTTGATGAGTATTTTCAAATTGAAGAGAGAGGAAAAAATCATGTGGATGTTTTTTTTTATATAAGGAGATATAAGGCAAAATCTATGAGTTTTTTATACAACAGGATGGTAGATGTCTGTATGCAATTACCTCCTCATTTTAGGCCCACAAGACCCACATTTGTTGCACAATTTTTGAGAGCATCAGATCCTAAATTAGTTTATTGGCAGAGTCATTAAAACAACAAGCCTTTGATGTAGTAAATAAATTTATTGATTCCATGCTTCGGACAATGTACATGGATATTGATTTGGAAGATGATAGAGACACACCATCTGGAGAATACATTAGCAGTGCTTCAGAAGCTGAAATAGAAAATGATATCATGTTGTCTGACAATGAAGATGTGGAGAGTACCACTGGCATAACCGATTGTGAATCAAATTGTGAAGATGAAATAGTGGATATTGACCTTCAACAGGATGATTGTTGTAGTTATTATGAAGATCAAGAAGAGGTTGTAGACATGATAGAAGATATGGAAGCAAACACATGTTCACTCAGCAGTGAATAACTTTCAGATTTGTTAACTCTGGAATACTAGAAGTATGCACATGAAGATGGTCCCAAGAATTTGGTCCCAGCCTATATATGCTTTGACAGTGAAGATATTGTGTGTAGTGATTCAAATGGTTCCATGTCAATCTCTCATAGTGATGAAAATTTTGAAGTTGATCATGAATTTGTTTGTGTCCAAGAAGACGTATGTGATTCGAATAATTTTTGCCTACAAAAGGAAGATATTGGTCTGCATATTATTGATGATGAGTTTCCAGCATTTTTTGATTCAAGTATGTATAAGGATGACTTCCTGGATCAAGGGTATGTTTCAATGCCAATTGGTGATAGAAAAGAGATAGAAAATAATTTTGATTTGATTATTTCAAAAGATCTTGATGAGATTGAATTTTTAGATAGCCATAAGAAATATTCAGATTTCTAGGTCCCAATGCAGTTGCAGGCACATTCAACAACATATGGCAGTGAGCATGCCTATGATTGTTTTGTTGAATTTGGATACATTTTGTATGTTGAGGGTGATAAAAAAAAATTATATGATACTGAGAATGATGAAATGCGGAGTGATGAAGTGAATATCAAACAAATTGAACACAATGATTTCTTGAAGGTTTTCAATGGCAGTGCATGTTGCAGGATAGGTGGAATGGATAGGTTTAAAAGAAATATGATGAGTTCTAATCAGAATAAACTTTATGATAGAGGAAAGTGCAGGTTTTTCTTTTTGGGGTGGCCTCAGGCCATTCCTTGTGGTTTGATTTTTTGAACCATAGCAAGTACAGAGAATTAAGGATTGCCAGTGCATGGACAATTCTTAGCAATGCCTCTTTAAATTTTATCTTCCATGCACAGTAGCTTAGGGTTTTCCATTCTCCATTTGCTCCATATTTCATATCATTCATCTGTTCAGTCCCTCCATCGGCCATTGCCTTCATTTTTTATATCATTTGCTTGGTCTGCTCTACCAAAGATATTTTGGATTCTTGCATTGATTTGCAAATCACTCATCCCCAACAGGAGCCACTGTTAGAACCAAAATTTCCATTTTAAAATCCTAAGGGTTTTTTATTTTAAAACCTCATATTTTCCATTAAACCCTAAGATTTTTCTCCATTTTAGTCCATCATTTGCCTATCTTTTCATAAAAATGGTTTATTTTAATCCCCGTCCATTTCATTATTCATTTTATACCTTACCGTTGCCTTAATATTTCATTTCTATGTGTTTACCGCTTTACCGCGACCTCCCACAAAGGGGCCTAGGGTATGGCAGTAGTGGTTATCAAGTAGGCATAAAGTGCTCACCCTAGTACCGCACGTGGTCAAACCACAGACCGCAGTGGATGCGGTGAGTAGGTAGTAGTCAATGTAGGCAAACAGGTAGCGGTTACCGCACAACCATGTGCGGTTAGTATGGTCACCGCAGTAGTGCGTGGATGGTCAACAAGCAACAGAGACAGCATGGTCAATAGTCAACAATGAAGGTAGAGAAAAATGATTGCTACCACGGTACCACTGGCAGTTAAGCCAGTGACCGTGGTAGTGTGGTAAGCAGGTAGCGGTTAGCAGACAATTAGTTGGTAGGCGGACTGGAGGCTTATCGTGATACCGCAAGGGCTTCAAGCAAAGACCGCAGTAACACGGTAGCAATGAAGATGGACTATGACAGTCTCATCGTGATACCACAGTTGGTCAAAAAGTTAACCACGGTAGAGTGGTAAGCATGAATGAAGACTTTGCAGTGTTTAATAAAGTGAAAAATCAAAGGAATAACTACAATCAAAGATATTTGATTCGCCCATAAGGCGATAATTGAATATTTTGTTATGTCAAAGAATGTAAATGGGCATAACTAGAAAATTGAAGGGTCACAACCCTTGGCATGTATTGTATAAATAATTTGAAAATCAGTTGCAAAGAGGGAGATTCAGGGGTTAGAGGGTAGTAGCCAGATTTTCCCGAGAAGGGACTAGGGAATGTAAAAAATATATAGATCTTTCTTGAAATAGTGTAGTGGAGAAGATGTTTTAAATTAGTGAATTTATTTTGTTGTTTAGTTGTTATGTTAAAATAATCTAAATTCTTTATCTTTGGTTGTCTCCAACTTGAGATCTTTCTATCATTTAAATCAGTGTATCAAGTATATTTCTGATTTATCAAAGTGTTCTCCCATTTTGTGTGATTTAATTAGTTGGTGTCTGCAAGTCAGAGTTAAAAGTCTTCTAATAAATCATAGTGATTTAAGGATTTCATTTGGATTGTTGAAGTAGAACCATATTAAGAAATATCCCAGCACAGTTTATGCAAGACATAAATAAATGAAGTTATATGCCAGTCAGTAAGATTTCATTTTAAAGTGCCTAACAATTTGAATTAAGACAGAGGGAAATACATTCAATTCTTAATATTCTTGACTCCATTTCCCATGTGGACAGAAGGCACTGATCTGCCTCAACCTAGAGATAGAATTTCATATCAAACAATTTATTCAAATCCTTTCATTTGTGCAGTAGGAGTAGGATTAGTTGTAGAGATTTTCATCTATCCGCTACCTTTTCCATTGTGGGTAGATTGTTGCATCAGGAAATACTTTTTAAATCTGCATCATTCATTAGGTTCACCCGCTTTGGTCTAGTAGAACCTAAAGAGAAGAAGGTACAATTGCATCAATTGGCCTTGTACATTGACCAAAAGCGTTGTGAGAGCTTGGCAACCTCTCATGGTACAAACCTTCATTTTTGAGACCCAACAGTATCTACTGACCCACCACTTGGGTTAGGATTCCCTTATGGTGGATAAGAATTAGCTTGTGCTATTTATATGACCTCCATCTCTGAGTAGTTAACTTCATAATGCAAGGTCTTATCATGCAACCTACACCAATTTTTCATTAGGTTTAGATCTACAACATTTGTAGTATGAGGCTTGTCCTCATTGGCCTGGTAGTTATGAGATACCCCCCCATTATTTAGTCCCATATTCCACTGTCTATTTTTATTTGACCTCTAATTGTATCCCCTATTATGATTTTGGTAGTTCTGATTAGGGAAGTTTTGGCCCTAGTAATTCCTCTAGTTCTGGTTGGAATTTTGATTTGAATAATTATTCTGATTTGAAAACCCTCCCTGATTTTGGTAACCCTGGTTTTGGTTTTGACCTTGGGAAGGGTTCAACTTAAGTTGGGCCATTTCTTTTTTCACCTATGATAGGGTTTTCTTCAAAGTCTCTACCTTAGAGGTTAGCTAGGTAGTGTGTTCACTTTCTGCCGAATTCACGACAAGGGAGTTGGAGGATTGGATCCTCCAATTAAATTGTGCGAGTGTTGAGCTTGTTACAAAGGGTCAGGGGCTTGGCTATTAAATAAATTTTATTGTGATGGGGATTGTAGCTTGGTCAAGGGACCATATGAATAATGTGACATCCTCAGGATGGTATTAAACAATGGGGTGGGGTTAGACATTTGAGGATATCCTATAGGAGGAAATACCACTCCTAAACTTGCTACTTGCAAACTAATCTGTTTTTGCAGTTTAATGGATAAGTGGTAAACTTTGGATAGAGAATCAATGTCAACTACATGGTATGTTCTTTACAAAAATAGGCCAATCAAGGGATCTATGGCCTTAATGTAAGCTTGGATAGCAATTTTTTTGGCTACCAAGTAAGGATCTTGTAATTGTTGGTACATTCTTTGAAAATGAGTGTTGAAGAGGGGTAGTGGCTTATGCGGTTCCTTCCTAATTGTGGAAAATTGATGATACAAAATAATTGGATCTACATAAACACAAAATTGGTTGATAAAGGCATCATCTAGGTTTTCCCAACTCAAAATAGATCCAATGGGTAGGTTTAGGTACCAATTGTAAGCCATATCCCCTAAAGAATATGGAAACAATCTGCATGCAACATCATGATGGGTTATCTGATCCTGTGTACAAGCATCTTTGAATGCTTGTATGTGCTCTTCAACACTTCTAGAATCTCCATGGGAGTACTTAGGACAAAAAAAATTAGGATTCTTAGGCATCTCATGGATACCACCAGGAATGGTTCCTAATGATGAAGGTTTATTGGCAAAGAATGCCATGGGTGGCGGTGGAGGTGGATGTGCCAACAATAATATTGGTTGAAACCTAGGTGGAGTGGGTGTTGGGGTTAAATCCCTATGAGTTCTAGGCCTGGTAGGTGTTCGAAGTTCGACAAATGGATTTGGGTTTTCAGAAGATCTAAGAATTATTTCTAACCTTTCAGGTGAAAATGACCTGATTTACTCTAGTTTGTTCCTTCAATCCCTCCTTCTAGTGTCATTTATGTTGATGGTCAAAATAGCACAATAACATTAAATAGAATATTTCTACTCTATTTCTCCTGAAAAAGATAATTGATCTAAAAATCACCTATCTTCCAAGGTCTTTGTAGTTGGTTCTCAACTATATTGTTTCATTCAGTAGTCCATGCAACCATAATATTCAAGGGTCCTATTGGTAAAAGGACATAAATTGCATGATATGAACTAATCTAATGTTTGGGGGTGTAAATAAATAGAAAAAGATAGATCAAAAGCATAGAACAACAAATCATAAATGTAAACTCCTTTCAATTCAGACATATAAATTTCACAATGAGCCTTTCAAGTAATTAAGAAACTATAAAATGATACAATCCACATACTATTTTGTGCCATTATATTCATTCGTAGTGCTAATTCAATATGTTAAATCATTCATCAGTACTAAACTTGAAAATTAAACAGTAACACATCACTAGCTCATCATTAATTCATAGATCAACAAACATAAAAGATTCCCATTTATAAATATTTTAATGAAATAGATTTAAATTCATAATATTCTACTAATTTTGCATCAAGTAAGAAACACTTATGCATAGCATTCACTGGCACATGAATGGCTATGGTTTATCAATATTATCATTGAAAAATATTCTAGAAAATAACATAACTTGTATTGAAAATTTGTAAAGAAAATGTATCCAAGTCTATTTGCATAAACTACAAAAAGCATCTAAAACTATAAAATATTTCTTAAGTCTCCTTTAGGTGGCTAATCTTGCTTCAATGAGCCGACCTCTACAAAGTGGGGAGAAATTCTATATATAAAATTGTGTAGCACTAATTTCTCTCATCAAAATCTAGATCCACAAATTATGGGGCGACTAGGCAGTGCAAAATAGGCGTCCCAATTTGATCTATAGTTGTTGATTGAAGAATTCTTGTCAATACCTTTGTTCCAAAAGGAGGAGGATGGACATACTGAAATCTTCAGTTGAACTTATGTCACCTCCCTACAAAATAGGAAATTTATATAACTCCAGAAAACTGCACCTTCTTGATGTTGATTTGGCCAAGGAACAGATGTATGGGTGCCTTAGTCTTGCATTTTCTGCTCAAGCATATATTCATCATAACTAGTGATCACTTTTTGAAACATTTATGTATTTTTCCCATCTACCCAGCTATCTTCAAATTTTATTCTTATTATCTCGGCAAAGGAAAACTCCTTCATATCCCTGAGTTTGATGAGTTCCCTTTTGGTAGGCTTTACCTCCTCCTTAGCATCCATCAGCATGTCCATCTAGATATCATCGCCATCATCCCCATTTTGTATCACTCCTTCAAATTTTCTACTCCATTTTTCCCTAATTTTTTCAAGGATGAGGCCATATTCCATAGGTATGTCTTCATCAACAAGTATGGCAATACTTTCTCCTAATTCTTTAGCCTATTCATTAATATGTTTCCCAGCCTATTGCACCTCATTTATGTGTGTATAGATGAATGAATACCTAAACCTAATTATGCTAATAGTCTTCTTAATAAAATCAGCATTGTCTTCTTCAAGAATGGATTTTTCTAACAATGTTTGCTTGGTAATCTTATTGATATCTTTTAGCCTCCTTGCATGCTCTAAATACTCTTCCTCTTGTTTTCCAAGCATTTGAGCATGTTCAACCATGCATTAATCAATCCCAATGCTCCTTCATGAGCTTTGAAACTTTCCACAAGCAACTCCTCCACTTCTTGGTTCAGTTTATTAATCCATCTATCCATCATACCCACTTTATTCCTCATTTCAACTAAATTATCTACATCCTTCTTGCTTAGCAGAACCGATGTCTCAAGAGAAGCAGACTATGAAGAGATAGGAGAAGAGAGATCCTTCACAAACTAAAGTAATTGATCCACTTGTGACTTAAGCTCATCTTTCTTTTTATTTTCCTAGATCATTCTTGACTTGGTAGAAGAAGCTACAATATCAATTAAGTTCGTTTATTGATTTCTTGTGGGCCTTCCTAGATTGATAGTGCCCAATTGGTAATCACTTAATTATATATCTTGCTTATCCTTATCAACCATGGGGATAGCACATTCAATGAAAATTTCCCCAACATATGTTAGCCTTGTAGAATGAAGAACCCTAACTCTCTTCTTTGTCCTCTCCTTTTCTATTTCCTTTATGACATCATCCCAATTAAGGGGTTGTGGTTGCACTACCTCTTTCTTTTCCAGATTAAGTTTCAGCCATGTTGGGGCAATAGGGGGAGTTATCATCTGAGTGGAAAAATATGTGGTAGGAGAGAGAGGTTACCAAAGTGTTTCCTTGGGTTGAGATTCAACCTCTTGTTGTTTCTCCTTCTCTTCTTTTTCCTTGGCCAATTAATCAGCTTCAAAATTTGCCTTCCTTTCTTGTTCAACTTTGGCCAATCATTCTTCTTCTAATCTTCTCTCCTCCAACAGATGATTTCTTTATTTCTCTAGATCTTCTACCCTTGCCCACATTTTAGCAGCTTCTTGGTCAATTTTATCTTTTTCCTCTACCTCCTTTTTCCTTAGCTCTAGTTCTTCTTCTTCTTTCTTTCTTCAAGCTTCATCTACCACTTTATACTTGGCTTCAAGAGCTTCATTTTCTATTCTTTGTTGAGTCTTCTCTTCTTCTAGCTCATGGATCTTTTGTAACAAGGCTAACTTGTCTCTCTCTTTTTTAGCCCTCTTCTCTTCTTCCCTTTGCTATAGTAAATTTTTTTTTTCTTTTGTTTTTGTGCCACTTCTTCAGCCTTAGCAATGGCTTCTAACTCCTCTTATTTGGCAAGTACATCAGCTTTGCCTTTAGCCTCTACTTCTTGATTTTTTTCTAATTCCTGAGTTTTGTGCTTTAGTATCTTCTTCTCTTTTAGAATCTTCAAATAGATTTGACTGATCCTTAGGGGTGAGAACATATTCTTCTCCAATAGTTTGAGTAGGCATATCTTTTGTAGTCTCGCCATTAGAACGTGTCTCTTTTGAATCAATGTCTATATTATTAATTTCAACTTCATGCTCTTTCCCTTTCAAATTTTTTTCTTGTTCATGAATTCTACATGCAGGTATTTCCTTGCTAGGTTCTTGAATGAAGGAAGGTTGAGAAGAAGAAGCTTCTCCAATAATTGTACCATCCATGCCTTATGTTTCCTACACTTCTTGAGCTGGTATTTCTAGAATATCATCCCCTCCAAAGATAGGACGAAGATATTCAAGTTTCTCTCTAGAGGTTGCCCTTCTCTTAATCCTTTGATAATATTTAGTGGCCCCCAATTTCCTCTTCTTTGAACCTTGAGATTTTTATTCCTTTATTCTCATTACCACCCATTAGATACTTATATCCAATACTGTCCTAGAAATTTGCTTGATGTCGATGAATTCTTCTTCATCCCAATTGATGGGGGCTACATCGTTGGTGCCAAACCTTTCAGCCTCATACCCAGGATCCAAGGTCACACCATCATCAAGAAATGTGTCAGGAATATCTTCTTTTATTCCAAATTCAATCATCCAAGGAATAGGAAGTCTTTCATAATTTCTCCTCCTCACATCATAATCATCTTGCAAATCCAACCAAAAATCGTCCAGAAAATTGTAGTGCTTCTCAAAAACAGTGGAAAACAACTTATTCATCTTAATCTTTGGATCAAAATTCTATCTGGAAGAGTACAATCCCAACCTTAAGTGACTTCATTCATCACATATTGCTTTTGCAGCTACACTATGAGCACAATAGTATTACCCAACTTCATGAGAAACTTATGACATCTGGGTTTATGTTTTATAGAAAATTTACTGTTGAATTCTAAGGCTTGGTATAAAAAATCCATGAGAACAATTATGTAAGTGCAACACCTTGGAAGAAGGTGAGGGTGTCAATCAAACCCTTCCAATCTGAATTAGGAGAACTTGTGGTATTGGATATACCAATGTCTCCATTCTAAACAAAAATCCATGGCATCCCTACTTAGTTTCTATACAGCATCTCTAGTTAATCTATTAATGATGACATACAGGAAGGAATCATTGTAATACCCCTCCATTTTACTTCTTGTTTATTTTGATTTATGCTATGTTTGGGATGCAGCTACTATTATACTAGACACACCTTGTTGTTTGTGTTTTGATCGCTACTATTGAGCGACAATTATTATTGTGTGATGAGGTTATCTGACTATTGTTTCACATGATTTATGGATTAATGATGTTAGTAGAGTTAGCATGGGATATTATTTTTATGTGATTATTGATTATGTTGTAATGTCATTCTTGGATGAGTGGATTGGTCAAGAGGAAGATTTCGCATCACTCGCTTGCGAGCGCCCTGCGAACCCGTGATTTCTTCTTCACGATCTGTATTATATACTAGATATACTGTATTATGTTGTTTACTTTATTTTAGGTTGCAGGTACATGACATCGACTCCACCTGGTCTCACAGGTTTGAGCGTGTCAATTCAATGCTTAAGTTGAAAGGGAGATAGTAGCTAGGTAACATGTGTCAGCTCTATGCCCTAGCCTTAGTGTGTCGATAGTCCTATTTTGTGAGTCATGTTTACTTGATTTAATGTTATATGATTTTATTAGATGCATTATTATTTGATTAATGTTTAGAATAATTGCATTGGAAAGAGTAGTGATTATTCTAATATTAAATTAAAATTATGCTTTGATGTTTGTTTAAAAGTTTATAATGAAATTTAATTTAATTAAATTTTAATCTCAAAAGGGTTAAATTTAGTTATTAAATAATTAAAATTGATTAATTAAGCTTTTTTTGGATTAAATTAAATTAAATTAAATCATGAGATATTGAAAGGAAATTGAAATTGTATTTTAAATTCAATTTTGGGTTTTCAAAAATTAGAAAAGAAAATAAATATCTAATTCTCTACTTTGCATGCAAAAGGGAATTAGGGTTGGATTAGATATTTTAGTTTTATGTGAATGCATGTTTCAATTTTTGGGGAGAGAGAAGTTTTGGAAGGATTCATATTTTTCAGAAGATTGGGAATTTTTGAAGAATTTGCACAAGAAGGGTTTGAATCAATTTTTGGATTCTGGAATTGGATTCATTGCACGTTTGAGGGAAAACATTGGAAGAGGCTTCTATCAAAGAAATTTCATCTTCTCCTATAGTTTTAGATTCTAGGTTTTGTACTTGTTGTTTAATTTAATTTTCAACTTAAGGGTTTGTGAAAATTTGATAAATTTACTGTAGGAAATTATTTAGTAAACAAAACCCATGGATCTATTGTTGCAATTCAATTTATGTTGTGCTTCAAACATTTAGGATTTAATATGGAAATTCTACTTTTGAAAACAATCAGATCTCTATTTCAAATTCAAACCCCGTAGAAAATCTACATTGAAAATCAAACAAAATTTAGATCTATTCAAAGTTCTTTTGTTTAAATTATTGAAGAATCTGAAAGAATAGATGGAGGGAAATTAAAATTACATCTTTTGAATTTTGGAAAGAAATTCTAGAAAAAAAAATCAATTAATTTTCTTATTACTGGTTTTTTTTAATATTTTTCTCAATTTGACCAGTTTTAGAGATTCTGGTAAATATATAAATATATTTATATATAATATGGGTTTGTATATTGTATATCTAAAACATAAATCTACATATATTAAAACAAATAACTGTTAAAATTCTGATGTTGAAAAAATTCTCATCTCGAAAACCGTGTCTATATTAATGGCGGATTTTCCTTTTTCATTTTTTGGGGTCTGTGTTTTAAACAAAAAAAATTAATAAACAAATAAATTTAAAATATAGAATAAAATAAATTAAAATTTAAATAAACAATAATAAAAAATAAAACTTTATTGTATGTGGTTGGTGGGGACGGAAGTACCCCACTGCCCACACCTCCCAAGGGAAGGATGCGCTTCCATGGGCAGTGCGCCCACCGCATGGGGGGACGCACTGTCCCATGGGGGTGCAGCCTCCCCAACCATTGACGGCCACTATACTGTGTACAGTGGTCAGAGTTTGTACACTACTGGCAACGCAGGCCGACGATACCGTCCGACCACTAGTGTTTTTGTCTTTTAACGATTTTTTAATTTGTAGCATCATTTATGTTTGTAAATGAATATTATCTCAATTGAATTTTAGTTTTTATAATTTGTTAATGTAAATATATATATAATTTAATATTATATATATTAATATATAATATTTGTTATAAATATATTTATATTTGGGAAAATGAAATTTTAACTTTGGGTATTGTACAGAGTTAATTAATTTAATATTCTGGCAAAATTTTAGTAAAACGGGAGGTCAAAATCAGAGGTTTTCATTTGTAAATATAGTTTTGAATATAAATATAAAATATGTATTTAAATATATATAGTATGTCGTTTCTATATTTAAGTATATATATATTTATATATTATACATTATGTTTTTGACATATGTTGCGTGCAAGTTTTAGAGAGCAATTTAACTGAAATGAATCATGTGCATGGGTAAATATGGTTGAGAAAAGTATTTATTTTAATGAAGGAATTTATTGTTTCTAATGGAGGTTAGAATTATAGTATTTTATTTCTGCAAGAAGCATTAAGTAGAAATATGGATTTAAGATATCTGAACATAGTGTTTTTCTTTATCAATGCATTATTATATTATTTCCTTTTAGTGAATGCTTTGGGAATGGGTAATCGTGTTATGCATTGAGAAGTCTTCCAGTGAAAGTGGGTCATTCCCATGTTAGTTAATGTTCGTTTTTCCTTGGGTAGTGTTGTATGAGTTTGTTTTCC
This sequence comes from Sequoiadendron giganteum, assembly GCA_007115665.2. Taxonomy (NCBI): domain Eukaryota; kingdom Viridiplantae; phylum Streptophyta; class Pinopsida; order Cupressales; family Cupressaceae; genus Sequoiadendron; species Sequoiadendron giganteum. Next base: position 433,453,973 of record CM021108.1, on the reverse strand, counting down.
TCCAAGTATTGGAGTGGGATTCTTTATTGTCATCTCCTAGTTTAGGAGAGATTGTGTAGTTTAGTTCTATAACACTTGAGTCACCCTTGGAGTCTAGATTTGAGTAGCGTGTTATCCATTAGAGAAGTGGCTTTTGTTAGGGGTCGGAGCCCAAAGAGGTAAACCGGGTAACCTTCAAAGGTGTTTTTAATAAGTGATAATTAAAGTAAAGTACTTAGATGACTAGGATGCATTCACATTAACCAAGATAAATTAACCTCGCTCGCAGACACAAGGGCTTGTTTAGACTTGGGGTGAGTGAGAAGGCCTGGAATGGAAAGGTCAACTATCTTGTCCTTATGAAAGGTAGTTGATTCTGCATGAGTGAGTATGAGGGTCGGGATTCGGTTGAGGTCACCAAGATTATCGGAGCCTATGAAGAATTCCCAAAGGAGATCTCATGACGCACCTTGCCATGACACTCTATCTAGGGTAACCTTGAGTTTATGTTGTGTGTATGGATTCTTTAGCACGCTTGATTATAATATGTCTGGAAGCAATGTAACCATGTTAGCGTTAGATTTATATTGTGCATATGTTTGGTTGAGTCAGTATGTGTCAATATAAGTCTGCCTTTGGTTAGAGGTAGTAGATTTCTTGTCCATGTTGCATTTTTACTATCTCCTAGCATGGGGGGTGGGCCTTCAGGTACCACTAGGTTGGGTGGAACATGCACCAAAACCATTGGGTCCCCCTTGTTCTTCAATTCGTGGAAGTGAGACATCTATTTGGACAACTCGCGGATCTTGTTATTCTTTTCTTGCATTGTTGTAATTCAAATTGTAATGAGTTGTATTTACCCCTCTTGTTGTTATGAGGTGGAGTTTGTAATTGTAATACTTATGTATTTTGACTCATTATGGGATTGAGGATTGTAATCTTGTAATGGTTTATGTAATGGATTTATGTAATGGATACTCTATTCATATCTTGTATTTACTTATGTTGAATGAATGTTATTACTTAAGTTATTTAATGCAATGTAATTTAGATGATGTATGTTAATGGGGATTTAAGTAATCTCGGTTGCGTAGCCTTAGGGGAGGTTGTCAATTATAGGTGAACATGTATGTTTAATTCACATTAATAAAAAAAAAAATTAATATGCTTTTATAATGATTTGAAACTTCCTCTAGGGTTGCGTGGTGGGGCATTACACATGGTATCAGAGCAAAGGTTTAAACACTAGGTGCTCTGGGATTATGATGTACCCATTAAGCTTAGTTGTGTAGGTTTTTAAGAGTACCTTATCTAATACCCTTTTGTGTCTATGTAGGAGTATGCCTCCTAGACACAGACGAGGGAGAGGACATGGACGTGTCTGAGTAGGCAGTCGAGGAGAGAGTCAACATGACTCACCACATCATGTGCCACTTATACTAGAACAGGAGGAGCATCAAGCTTCACAGAATGGTCCAGGAGGTGGTGGTGGACAGTTAGATCCTCTTAGGGTTGAAGCTGCACATAGAGCCTTCGAGGAGGCTATGGCATTATTGGGTCCACAATAGGAAGTACCTATAGGTAACCTTGTGGTTAGGACAGTTACAGCTCAGTCTGATATGTTAGCAGTGAACTATATGAGGGACTTGATTCGATCACAACCACATCGATTCGATGGAGTAGGTACCGGTCTTGAGGTCAAAACTTGGTTGATAGGTCTTGACCGATGTTTTTCCATGCACCCGTTTGATAGTAACACCAAAGCGCGGTGCATTGTTATTCATCTTCGAGGATTTGCAGCCAGCTGGTGGAAGCTAGAGGAGCAGAAGCTCCATATAGACATGAGTACAGTATCTTGGGAGATCTTTCTTGAGCGATTCAAAGCCCGCTTTCTCTCTGATCATTGTCGTTAGTGTAGAGGTGATGAGTTCCATGCCATATGACAATTAGCCATGATGGTTGATCAGTATGAGAGGAGATTCTACAAACTTAAATAGTTCACAGGAATAGGGGATGATGAGGGAGTGCTTGTGCAGCATTTCATCAGGGGCTTAAACGCCCGTATCAGTGGAGGTGTTCGGGTCTTTGAACCCAAGTCTATGGAGATAGTTTTGGAGAAGGCACGGCTAGTGGAGGAGAACCTGACTATGGCACTGGGAGGTCATATAGGTGTTAGTATTGGCAGTGGTACAGGAGCTAGAACTAGTGCTCGAGGGGGGAAGACACAGGGAGTTGTGCCTCCTAAGACTCAGCAGGTATCAGTACAGGGCAGTCAGTAGCCGTCATTTCAGGGGAAACAGAAAGGTTTCCAGCAAGGATAGGGTAGTAGGAATTTGAGGCGCATGAAGCGTTTCAATGTTGAGTAACCCACTCAGAGCACCCAGTCCACTTTTGGAGGTAGTGTATAGCAATCTAGTGCACTAGCAAGAGGCAAAGGTTATGGTAGAGGCAAAGGTTGCTTCTCTTGTGGTCAGCAGGGCCATATTGCTAGGATGTGTCCCAATAAGGGCACATCGGGATTTACACCGAGACCAACGACGTCAGAGCCGATAGTGGGAGATTTTGGCAGAGGCCATCATGTGTTCACAGTGGTTGATAACTGCCAGGCAAAGCACTAGGGTACCGTGGTAGAGACTTATGGTATGTTATTGGGTAACCCTATTACTATTCTTTTCGATTATGGAGCATCTAATTCTTTCATTTCTTCATCGATAGTGTCATGTTGCAGACTGGGAGCCGTAAGGCAAGCTGATAGGTGGCAAGTAGAGTTAGCATCTGGTGCAAAGATTGCATTGCATTCTATAGTACCTGACTGTAGTTTGGAGATTGGACCACTTTTCACTACCTTAGATCTTCGAGTTATACCATTGGGATCCTATGATTTTTTTATAGGTATGGATTGGTTAGAGGCTCACCGAGCAGTTATTGATTATCGACGTAAGTCGATTCGATGCATTAATTCATCTGGTGGAGAGGTGGAAATTATAGGAGTTCAGAGACCGATATCTTTGAGGATCATCTCAACTATGCAGTTGAGGAGATGTGTTCGTCATGGATGTCAATTGTTTGTAGTTATAGTTGAGGACTTGGGTATAGGAGTTGGAGAGGAGAAGGTAACTCTTGATAGTCATCCTGTTCTTCAAGAGTTCACAGATGTCTTTCTTGATGACATTTCAGGGATGCCACCGAGGAGAGATATAGATTTTAAGATTTATTTGGTACCTGGATCGGAGCCTATTTCACGAGCACCTTACTGTATGACTACTCAGGAGCTGAAAGAGCTTCTCTTGCAGTTGGAGGAGTTATTAGAGAAGGGATTTATTCATCCTAGTGTTTCTCCTTGGAAAGCACCTATCATCTTCATGAAGAAGAAGGACGGTTCACTTCGGTTGTGTATTGATTACTGGTAGTTGAACAAGGTAACAATCAAGAATCGTTATCCACTTCCCAGAATTGATGACTTGTTTGACCAAGTCAAAGGTGCTACCATCTGTTTGAAGATAGACCTTAAGTCGGGATACCATCAGCTCTATATTTTTGATGCAGATATCCATAAGATGGTGTTTTGGACGTGGTATGGTCACTATGAGCTCACTATGGTACCATTCGGGTTGATGAATGCATCATCTATGTTCATGAGTTTGATGAATGGAGTATTCCAGGACAGTAGAGGAACATGAGGAGAATTTGCGATAGGTTCTATAGTGTTTGTGAGAAAACTAACTTTACGCCAACTTGTCGAAATGTGAGTTCTTTAAGTCTGAGATCAAGTATCTTGGTCATGTGATCTCAGGAGAGTGAATATATGTGGATCCTTCAAAGATTCAAGCTATTCTTGATTGGCCTACACCCATGAATGTGGTAGACATCCATAATTTTATGAGGCTTGCAGGATATTACAGGAGGTTTGTGCAAAGTTTTTCTAGGATAGGTCATCCTATCACTTCTCTTTAGAGGAAAGGGAAGAGGTTTGGGTGGTCAGATGCAGTGTGAGTCGGCTTTTCAAATTCTTAAGGATAAGCTGACTAGTGCACCAATTTTAGCGATACCTGATCCCATAGGAGACTTTGTGGTTTGTAAAGACGCATCCTTAGAGGGCTTAGGTGCAATCCTGATGCAGGAGGGACGAGTGATAGCTTATGAGTCGCGTAAACTTAAGGATCATGAACTTAATTATCCACACATGACCTTGAGTTAGCGGCAGTAGTCCATGCATTGACTAGATGGAGACACTTTTTACTTGGGCACAAGTTTGAGCTACATAGTGATCACAGGAGTTTGCAGTACATTTTCACTTAGTCAAACCTTAACGCTAGACAGAGGCATTGGATGGAGTTCCTTTGTGGGTATGACTTTGAGGCGAAGTATATTCAGGGAAAAGAGAATGTTGCAGCTGATGCACTTAGCAGACGTAGGCATGAGATATCCGAGATGAGTCTTATGGTAGATTTACGGAGTCAGATTCTTGCTACTCTTCTAGCAGATAGTTGGTATCGAGCTGTGAGAGCAGAGATTGAGGCAGGTAGACCTCTTGAGGGCGGATTTACAGGTTATTCACTTGATTCAGATGGGTTACTTAGGCATTCAGAGCATATTTACGTTCCTTCAGTAGGTGACCTTCGATCTTTGGTTTTGACCGAGGCTCATCATGTGCCTTATTCATCCCATCTTGGGGTGAAGAAGCTACACACAGATCTACGCCAGATGTATTTCTAGCCAGGGATGAAGAGGGATATTGCAGACTTTGTAGCGTGATGTTTAGAGTGTCTGTGGGTGAAGGCTAAACACCAACATCCAGCAGGGCTTCTATAGCCACACCTTGTACCTAAGTGGAAGTGGGATATTATCTCATTGGACTTCATTGTTGGTTTACCCAAATCCTCGCGATGACATGATGCTATTATGGTGACGGTCGATAGGTTGACGAAGGTAGCACACTTCTCGTCTATGCGTGCTTCCTATAATGCATCATCAGTTGCTAGAGTGTTCATGGAGGATATTGTGAGATTGCACGGTATTCCGCATCGAATTATTTCTGACAGGGATCCAGAGTTTACTTCAACTTTGTGGACATCATTACTGCATGCTATGGGGACATAGTTGAACTTTAGTTCAACATATCACCCTGAGACAGATGGACAGACAGAGAGGGTTAATCAAATCCTCAAAGATATGTTACGCATGTATGTCATGGATCAGTAGACATGATGGGAGGATTATCTTTATCTAGTGGAGTTTGCTTATAATAATAGCTACTAGAGTTCCATTGGCATGGCACCTTTTTAGGCCTTATATGGTCATCCTTGTCGTACTCCTCTCAGTTGGGATCGATTGGAGGATAGAGTGTTATTGGGACCAGAGATGTTGCAGGATATGGAGCAGTAGGTGGATCAAATTAGAGAGCACCTGGTAGTAGCACAGGATAGGCAGAAGAAGTATGCGGATGCACATAGAGTGGATCATCAATTTTCTGTTGGCGACAGAGTATTCTTGCTGGTGCATCCACGAAAGAGTCCTATCCAATATGGAAAGGGTTCTAAGTTGGCACCTCGCTTTGTCAGACCTTTTGAGATACTCGAAAAGATTGGTCCAATTGCTTATTGACATGCTTTGCCACCCAATCTTGCATGTATATATGACGTTTTCCATGTTTCAGTTCTTCGAACTTATCATCCAGATGTTACTCACATCCTTGATTGGAATTCTTTATAGGTAGAGGACGGGCAGCTGGCTTTGGAGCCCGTGGCCGTAATGGAGCGCAGAACGCTCACTCTTCGAGGGCGAGATATTGATCAGGTCAGAGTACAGTGGGATCCCAGGGATGATACTTCATCCACCTAGGAGGATGTAGTTAGGATGGGGGAGTTATATCCCTACTTTTTTGCAGGCGTCCAGGAGTAAGCCTGGTCTTTGGGGGGGGAGAATGTAATACCCCTCCATTTTACTTCTTGTTTATTTTGCTTTATGCTATGTTTGCGATGCAGCTACTATTATACTGGACACACCTTGTTGTTTGTGTTTTGATCGCTACTATTGAGCGACAATTATTATTGTGTGATGAGGTTATCTAACTATTGTTTCACATGCTTTATGGATTAATGATGTTAGTAGAGTTAGCATGGGATATTATTTTTATGTGATTATTGATTATGATGTAATGTCAATCTTGGATGAGTGGATTGGTGAAGAGGGCGGTTTCGCATCACTCGCTTGCGAGCGCCCTGCGAACCCGTGATTTCTTCTTCACGGTGTGTATTATATACTGGATATACTGTATTATGTTGTTTATTTGATTTCAAGTTGCAGGTACATGACATCGACTCCACCTAGTCTCACAAGTTTGAGCATGTCGATCCAACGGTTAAGTTGAAAGGGAGATAGTAGCTAGGTAACATGTGTCAGGTCTACGCCCTACCCTTAGTGTGTCGATAGTCTTGTTTTGTGAGTCATGTTTACTTGATTTAATGTTATATAATTTTATTCGATGCATTATTATTTGATTAATGTTTAGAATAATTGCATTGGAAAGAGTAGTGATTATTTTAATATTAAATTAAAATTATGCTTTGATGTTTGTTTAAAAGTTTATAATGAAATTTAATTTAATTAAATTTTCATTTATTTAATTAATTAAATTTTAATCTCAAAAGGGTTAAATTTAGTTATTAAATAATTAAAATTGATTAATTAGGTTTTTTTTTGGATTAAATTAAATTAAATTAAATCATGAGATATTGAAAGGAAATTGAAATTGTATTTTAAATTCAATTTTGGGTTTTCAAAAATTAGAAAAGAAAATAAATATCTAATTCTCTACTTTGCATGCAAAAGGGAATTAGGGTTGGATTAGATATTTTAGTTTTATGTGAATGCATGTTTCAATTTTTGGGGAGAGAGAAGTTTTGGAAGGATTCATATTTTTCAGAAGATTGGGAATTTTTGAAGAATTTGCACAAGAAGGGTTTGAATCAATTTTTGGATTCTGGAATTGGATTCGTTGCACGTTTGAAGGAAAATCTTGGAAGAGGCTTGTATCAAAGAAATTTCATCTTCTCCTGTAGCTTCAGATTCTAGGTTTTGTACTTGTTGTTTAATTTAATTTTCAATTTAAGGGTTTGTGAAAATTTGATAAATTTACTGTAGGAAATTATTTAGTAAACAAAACCCGTGGATCTATTGTTGCAATTCAATTTATGTTGTGCTTCAAACATTTAGGATTTAATATGGAAATTCTACTTTTGAAAACAATCAGATCTCTATTTCAAATTCAAACCCTGTAGAAAATCTACATTGAAAATCAAACAAAATTTAGATCTATTCAAAGTTCTTTTGTTTAAATTATTGAAGAATCTAAAAGAATAGATGGAGGGAAATTAAAATTACATCTTTTGAATTTTGGAAAGAAATTCTAGAAAAAAAAATTAATTAATTTTCTTATTACTGGTTTTTTTTAATATTTTTCTCAATTTGACCAGTTTTAGAGATTCTGGTAAATATATAAACATATTTATATATAATATGGGTTTGTATATTGTATATATAAAACATAAATCTACATATATTAAATCAAATAACTATTAAAATTCTGATGTTGAAAAAATTCTCGTCTCGAAAACCGCGTCTATATTAATGGCGGATTTTCCTTTTTTTATTTTTTGGGGTTTGTGTTTTTAAAAAAAAAATTAATAAACAAATAAATTTAAAATATAGAATAAAATAAATCTAAATTTAAATAAACAAAAATAAAAAATAAAACTTTATTGTATGTGGTTGGTGGGGACGGAAGTACACCACCACCCACACCTCCCAAGGGAAGGACGCACTTCCATGGGCAGTGCGCCCACCGCATGGGGGGACGCACTGTCCCATGGGGGTACGGCCTCCCCAACCATTGGCGGCCACTGTACTATGTACAGTGGTTGGAGTTTGTACACTGCTGGCAACGCAGGCCGGCGGTACTGTCCGGCCACTGGCCCTTTTGTCTTTTAAAGAATTTTTAATTTGCAACATCATTTATGTTTGTAAATGAATATTATCTCAATTGAATTTTAGTTTTTATAATTTGTTAATGTAAATATATATATTAGTATATAATATTTGTTATATATATATATATTTATATTTGGTAAAATGAAATTTTAAGCTTGGGTATTGTACAGATTTAATTAATTTAATATTCTGGCAAAATTTTAGTAAAACAGGAGGTCAAAATCAGAGGTTTTCATTTGTAAATATAGTTTTGAATATAAATATAAAATATGTATTTAAATATATATAGTATGTTGTTTCTATATTTAAGTATATATATATATATATATATATATATATATTATACATTATGTTTTTTACATATGTTGCATGCAAGTTTTAGAGAGCAATTTAAACTGAAATGAATCATGTGCATGGGTATATATGGTTGAGAAAAGTATTTATTTTAATGAAGGAATTAATTGTTTCTAATGGAAGTTAGAATTATAGTAATTTATTTCTGCGAGAAGCATTAAGTAGAAATATGGATTTAAGATATCCAAACATAGTGTTTCTCTTTATCAATGCATTATTATATTATTTTCTTTTTAGTGAATGCTTTGGGAATGGGTAATCGTGTTATGCATTGAGAAGTCTTCCAGTGAAAGTGGGTCATTCCCATGTTAGTTAATGTTCGTTTTTCCTTGGGTAGTGTTGTATGAGTTTTTTTTCCTCCAAGTGTTGGAGTGGGATTCTTTATTGTCGTCTCCTAGTTTAGGAGAGATTGTGTAGTTCAGTTCTATAACATTTGAGTCACCCTTGGAGTCTAGATTTGAGTAGCGTGTTATCCATTAGAGAAGTGGCTTTTATTAGGGGCCAGAGCCTAAAGAGGTAAACCAGGTAACCTTCAAAGGTTTTTTTAAAAAGTGATAATTAAGGTAAAGTACTTCGATGAATAGGATGCATTCACATTAACCAAGATAAATTAACCTCACTCGCAGACACAAGGGCTTGTTTAGACTTGGGGTGAGTGAGAAGGCTCAGAATGGCAAGGTCAACTATCTTGTCCTTACGAAAGGTAGTTGATTCCACATGAGTGAGTATGAGGGTCGGGATTTGGTTGAGGTCACCAAGATTACTGGAGCCTATGAAGAATGCCCAGAGGAGATCTCATGACGCACCTTGCGATGATACTCTATCTAGGATAACCTTGAGTTTATGTTGTGTGTATGGATTCTTTAGCACACTTGATTATAATATGTTTGGAAGCAATGTAACCATGTTAGTGTTAGATTTATATTGTGCATATGTTTGGTTGAGTCAGTATGTGTTAGTATGAGTCTGCCTTTGGTTAGAGGTAGTAGATTTCTTGTCCATGTTGCATTTTTACTATCTCCTAGCATGGGGGGTGGGCCTTCAGGTACCACTAGGTTGGGTGGAACATGCACCAAAACCATTGGGTCCCCCTTGTTCTTCAGTTCGTGGAAGCGAGACATCCAGTTGGACAACTCGCGGATCTTGTTATTCTTTTCTTGCATTGTTGTAATTCAAATTGTAATGAGTTGTATTTACCCCTCTTGTTGTTATGAGGTGGAGTTTGTAATTGTAATACTTTTGTATTTTGACTCATTTTGGGAATGAGGATTGTAATCTTGTAATGGTTTATGTAATGGATACTCTATTCATATCTTGTAATTACTTATGTTGAATGAATGTTATTACTTGAGTTATTTAATGCAATGTAATTTAGATGATGTATGTTAATGGGGATTTAAGTAATCTCGATTGTGTAGCCTTAGGGGAGGTTTTCAATTATAGGTGAACATGTATGTTTTATTCACTTTAATAAAAAAAAAAAATAGTATGCTTTTATAATGATTTGAAACTTCCTCTAGGGCTGCGTGGCGGGGCATTACAATCATTGACTCTTCTCCAGTGCAACTCAGATGTATGCAAGGTGACTTTATCATAATGTTCCTTAGGCCTATTATGTCCAGTGGCTTCCCCCATTATCCCTATAGTATTTAATCCAAGGAAGATACCCGTCCTCGCTGTAGCATATATGACATAAGAATTCATGAAGAAATTCTTTGTTTCAGCATTTGGTTATGCAAGCAGTCTAAAAATATCATTGTCCAATCAAATTATTGTTTTCCAACCAGAATTATCTTAATAAATGGAAACATCCATTATTTGAAGTGTGAGGAATCCCTCTTCCCAAATACCCTAGACAACATCATGATCAAATCACCTATGTCCTTTTGGAAGTCTGCTATTTTGGGTTGATTTGGAACTTTAGTGAAGGACTTATTTTTTGCTTTTAACCATCTTTTGTTCATGTGAGCCCTATTAAATTTATTATATTTGTTGAACAATTACAATTCCTATGCCTCGATCAATAACCTAGGATTTTGATGGTTAGGTGCATTGAACATTAACTTCAGCATCTGTGGAGATAAGTCAATCATCACATTTCCTTGAAGATCAACACATTGCCTGGTTGTTGGGTTATACGCTCCTACTACTGCAATGATAAGTTCTAGGCACTGGACTAAAAGTGGGAAGATGGTGACATGTTCCAATCCTGACTGAACTATTCTCTCAGTCTGCCCAGCCACAAGTTCAAAGAAGGTATCATCCAGCAAATCCTCATAATTGAATGGGCCTAGATTAGTGTTTGTGACATCGGCCAATTATAGATCTAGTTTTCTTGTAGTAAAAATGGGACTCTGATGTTTGTATCTCAAGGTGTATGACAGTTTCTCCACCTTCATCCTCTTATGCTTTGCCTATGTTTAACTTTTTGCAGTCTAACCTTCCATCTGTGAAGCTTCTGTAGAGGCTTCTGACATTGCTCACTTCTGATATTACAACCTAAGATTAAATCTATAGAAATTATGAGAATCAACATTAGAGAGCTTAACTTCAATGTTACTTTTTCCTTCTTCAAGTAGCCTCTACATACTTAGAAAAATTTACCACTCAACGGAGGCGGGACCAAGAAAGGAACTAGTATTGGAAAGCATTTAGTACGGAGGGATCAGGGACAAGACCATCATTGGAACCGAGACTAGGATCAAACTAAATGTTAGAGTCAGGACCATAGTTAGAATGGATGTTAGGATCAAGATCGGGGTTGGAATGGATGTTGAGATCGGGATTTGGATCGGAACAAAAACCGGACCCAATACACTATTAAGTTCCAAATCTCACCTCCATTCTGGTTCTGGTTTCATTGGAGTAAAGGAGGTTTGATAGCCAAAATCTCATTGGGAGCGGATTCGGGGATGAATCCAAAACATTTCAAATAGAGGTTTATGGATTGAATCCATTCCTAGATCTAACTCCACCCTTTGTCATTTATGCATGATGCAACCTTACTTAAGCACTCACAATTATTTAAAACAAGGTCATATGATGAGTCAAGGAGGCTTAAAATAGCAGCATAAATCAATCACTCATATGATCAAGGAAACCATCAGCTATGGCATGATTTTAAATTTAAATGGGACACAGAAAACCTAGCTTACTTTAACCAGTCGACTTAGAAAATTAGGGCATCAAAACCCCACACAAAAATCATCGATTCAACATATGAAAAAGATTGGGAGAGTCACTCAACAGATTAGAGACCTTTTAAGGATCCTCAAATCCTTTTGAAAATGACACCCTAAGAAAAATCTAGGGCACAATAGTATGGACGTGATCAAACATGAAAAATGATCATAGCGAGCAATAAATAAATAGAAAAGACACAAAAGAAAACTATAAATAACATAAAAATAAAACTAAAAATGAAAATGAACACAACACCACAAAAAAAAGTGAAGACCCATGATAAATCTCATGAACGTGCGAAGAACACAAGGAAAAAAATGACAAGCAAAACAAAGCAAGAGAAAAAACCCACCTACCTCAATCGCTACCCAATAGGTTGAAACTTGATCCAATCTACGCTCAAATGCTTTCTTCCTGACTAAATCGTGATCCTCCTTCTCTATCTTGGCTCTAGTTTGCTATTAAAATTTAGACAACAATAATAGTGAGCAAATTAACCTTAATTAAGGTTATGAATTCGATTTCGCACGTGTGGAGGGTTTGTAATTACTGTCATTAATATGGTTGGTCGGATACGGAATCATGGTGGGAACAAGCACACAAACTATTGTGTAACTCAAGTAAAGTGGAGAAAAACAAAAGAGCGGGGACAGGATTGGGATCGAAACTGGTCAGGGAACTTTTGACAAGTTCCCAATTTGGTTCTCGTTCCGGTTTCAATTCCGGAAAAGAAAAAGAAATTCCAAGAATGAAGAACGAGAAGGGAAACAAAGGAAAGGGATCAAAACCAAAGGAACTGAGCCCAAACAAAATAGAGAAGAAAAAAACAAAGGTGGGAGCAAGATCAAAATGAGAACAAAACTGGGAATTTTTCAAAGTTCCAAATTTGGTTTCGATTTTGTTTCCACTTTTTCCAAAGACAAAGAACAAGACAAACAAACAACAAAAAAAAAAAATTGAGACCAAGAGTGTGCTTGTCCGAAATGAAGCAACGAGGAATGAAAAATAAAAAGGAAACAAAATGGATGCGGAGTCGGGATGAAATTAGGACATAGAACATATGCAAGTTCCAAATTTAGGTTTTGTTTCAGTTTCAGTTCTATGAGAACAAAAGAAAAGATAAAAGACTTAGGAGAAAAGAACAACTCCTAAGTCCCAAATGAAAACACCAAGGACCAAAAACAAAGGGGAACCCTTTTTGAAAAAATTTAAGATGGTGTGGTTATGCAAGGCATAACAGGAGCATCAAACACTCAAAGATAAACCCTCTTTGTGAATGTTTCTCTTCAAAGTTAAACAATATCAGAACAGTGAAACAATAGATCATGAGTACATGTTTTTATGATGTTGTTTATATGTAAAATATTGTCTCCTTCAGAACTTGCATACAAAAACCCTTGATGATCATTATACACTACACAAATATTCCACAATGGTTCTTTTTCTCTTCATGTTGTTGCTCACTTCATTTGCAACTATGAGTAGAAACAACATATTAAAGTGTGTCGATACCTTTGTTTTTTGTGCCTTGCAAGTGTTCCTCATATTACTTTGATTGTTGTCTCATTATTGTGACCTTTGATTATGTGTGCTTGTTCACTATCACCTTCATGACAATGCACTCCTTCCTACCCCATCAATGTGAGTACTTCAAATAGCACAATTAGCATAAATAAAATGTCACATGGCAGAAATAAGCACTCAAACTTGATAGCAATATAAATCTTTTAATATAAAAATGATGCATTATATTTTGTTATGTACTTAATCTGTTCATTCAAATGAGCTCTTGTCCACTCATAATTTTTAATTCATTGCACCTTGGATTGGCTATTATGAATGCTCAATCATCTTAAAGCTCTTGCAGTTTCCTTATGATTTACTCCTTCATTGAATGTTTCATTTTGAGAAATTATGGATGTGAATATGAATTCCTTTCTCAAAACCCCTCTTGAATGTTAAGGGGTGGCATGTTGGGCTCAATCCTTGTGGGAGCCCATTTTTTCACCACATGTTATTCTATCTTCAAAAATGGATTAGAACCATGATTTCTCCCATACCTACACAGTGAACAAACATGTTAGATAAAAAATAGTGAAGCTCAATGCTCTTGTGATATTTTATTTTTTAGGCTCTCTTACATACTTCTAATGTTTATTCAACTGATCCAATACATTATAGGAAATGAACTATATTTCTATTGATAGAGAAAATAGTGAAATTCATATCTGGAACTCTAACAACTTTTCTCAACAGGATGCAGGTTCACTCAAGATCAGGAGCAAGAAGGAGTAGTAGTAATCAATGCCAACACCGAAGACCAACATGAAATTATGGATATATTATTTATTATGTGCTTCTTTCCTGTTTTATCTTTATTTTTATAGTTCATTTCCTTGTGATTTGGTTCAGCTACTCCCACAACTTGTGTGTGTTGGAAAAACAAGGATAGACAACTAAGAGGGGGGGTGAATCACTTGTTACATAAATTAAATGTATTCAGCCTTAAACAACCTTTAATCTCATATTTGTAATGAAGAGTGCAAGCATAAATCAACAACACATCAGAGACACATGAACACCAAGATTTTATTTGTGGAAACCCTATTAGGGGAAAAATCACGGTGGATATTAGTCCACAAGATTATACCTTGTTAGAAGTATAATGAAAGAAATGAATAGGGAATGCACATGCATTCAGGAACACTGCCTAGAGATCACTACTCAAAGGGAAGGCTCGTTGCCTTACATAAAACAATTATATTAAATCCATCTGATGAGGTTGAACTGAGAAATTAGCTTCTACAAAAGCTTGATGATAATTTTTATTAGGCACAAAAACACTTTTTCACACTTCGCTCAATCTTCTTCGCACTCTGCTTTACTTTCGGATGATCTAATATTTATTCACACATTTTGTATGTACACTTCATGGTCACACACCATACACACACTAAAATGAAGAAACAGTCGTTCTTATATATCCGCTACATGAATTTACATCAATAACTCTATCGGCCACAAATAATGAATAAATTATAATTGTCGGCTTCAATTCATCAACAAATCTCAATGCATACCAACCTAATTTGGTCACAACATAGTGAGGACCTAAATCAATGTCCTCAAACATGCCAAACAATACAAGCTTAATCTGTAAGGATTCACAACACGCTACCACCATCATGTCGACCAAGAACATGAAAAACATGAACACACAAGGGGAAAATGTTTGATTACGAACACACCAATAAATGTGTGTACCACACTGATAGAGCACAATCTAGAAACTTCACTTAACATCTCAAGAATGTACACAACAACTCAATTCATCACAATTTCAATCGCATCTTCTAGAATCACCTGCTACAGTAACTGAATAACTATAGGAACACAGAACTTCAAACTTTCTCATTTCTTGATGTGCACCACTAAAAATTTTTGACAACATAATAGATAGGCTCATAAAAAAACCCTTTCATGTGTTCCTTCTGATCATCAACATACAAAACTTTCCATCACTCTGACCTTCTCAGCTTCATAAACTGTTTGAAATATATTTATTATAATTTTCTCAATATCCTCGACATATACAACCTTCAAAATCATCAATGCTAATAGTGTTGACATCAATGAAAACCACATATCAGCAACAAAACAACAACATCCAATAATATCTCCCTTTGGCATTGATGGCGACACATGATGTGAAAAAAAATAACATCAACACAACTAACTCTTCTCAACCTATTCTTTTCTTCCTTACATTCTTCTTCCATCTTCTCCCTCTTAGTACTTATTGTACTTCTCCCCCTTTTTTCTATAAAGTTTTTTCACATTACTCTTCTCCCCCTTTGACATCAATGGAAAATTTATACAAGTTCTGAACCACATATCATCTTAATCATATGACTACACCCCCTAAGTAGTAGCCACCACAACATCAATCTGAAACAAGATTTGATTGTAAGTCTGTGGATTGATGCAAAGACTTACATCTTAGTTCAGATTAGGAATGGAAATTACCCCTAACTTGCCTCTAAGATACTCAAAAGTATCCTTAGGAAATTTTTTAGTAAAGATATCTACAATTTGTTCCTTTGTAGACACATATTCCAATTTGACTTCTTTATCAATCACCTTGTCTCTCAAAAGTTGATACTTGATAGATATATGTTTTATCTTTGAGTGTAGTACCGGATTCTTCAAAAAATTTATGGCACTTGAATTTTCACAAAATATAGTAATAGGATGATCATACTCAACTCTGATATCTCTCAGCATCTATTTCATTCACAACACTTGAGTATAGTTGTTTGCAGCAACAATATATTTTGCCTTAGTAGTAGATAAGGAAATGGAATTTTGCTTTTTACCTAGCCAAGAAACCAAATTCTTTCCCAAGAAGAATGCACCACCACTTGTATTTTTCCTTTCATCCACATGTCCTGCCCAATTTGCATCTATAAAGGAATTCAAAGTAAGATCATCATCTTTAGGATACCAAAGACCAAAATCAACTGTTCCTTTTAAGTATCTGAAAATTATCTTTATTGTAGTCACATGTGATTCCTTTGGATCATCTTGATATCTAGCAACCATGCACATAACATTCATGATGTTTGGTCTAGTTTGATTTAAATATAGCAATCCACCAATCATTAACCTATATCTTTTTTTATTAGACTTAGAATAATCATCATACTGAGTTAACTTGCATCTGGTTACCATGGGTGTTCCAACTAGCTTTGATTCTTCCATGCCAAAAAATTTCAGTAACTCTCTTACATATTTGGACTGAGAAATGAAGTTTTTATCATGTAGCTAAGTAATTTGTATCAGCTCTCCGATCATTCATTTCAAATTACCTTTTTATTTCATCAGAAAATTTCATACATAAGTCATCATCTCCTTCAAAAATAATGTCATCAACAAAGACTTCAATAATCAATTCTTTATCTTGATCTAGCTTGAAATATAGATTGTTGTCAGCAGTACCTTTATTGAATCCAAGCTTCAACAAGTATTTATCCAGTCTAGCATACCATGCTCTAGGGGCTTGTTTGAGTCCATATAGTGATTTCTTCAATCAACAAACCATATATTTTCAATCAGTCAGCTGAAATCCATCTGGTTGTTCAACATAACCTTCTTCTTCTAATTCACCATTCAGGAATGTTGACATCACATCCATTTGATAGACTTTATAGTTCTTGAAAGTAGCATACGCAAGAAATAACCTTACAGCTTCAATTCTAGCAACAGGGGAAAAGGTTTCTTCAAAATCAATACCTTCCATCTGTGAGTATCCTTTACATACTAGTCTTGATTTCTTCCTGACTACTTCACCTTGCTCACTCAGCTTATTCCAAAAGACCCATTTGGTTCCAATCACATTTTTGTCTTGAGGTCTAAGAACAAGAATCTATATATCATTTTTCTCTATTTGCATTAGTTCTTCCTTCATTCCTTCCATCCAATATTCATCTTTAAATGCTTCATTGATATTGCTAGGTTCATTCTTGGATATCAGACAATATTCTTCTACAATCCTCCTTCTAGTTTGCACACCTATGTTCTTGTCTCCTATGATCTAACTTTCAAAATGAATCTTCTTTACATACCTTAGAATTTTGGGTTCTTATGTTCTCTCTTCGATATTTCCACCGTCTTCTCCTTCATGATTTTCTTGATTCACCAGAACACTTTGAGTTTTATTTTGTGTCTATGCATTTTTTCCATTATCAGTACTATATTTTTGGTCAGCTGAATCATATCCGCAATACATGGATGATCTAAAAATGTCTTCATCAACTCTGACATTTTCACTTTCAACCATTTTCTTCAACCTTTTACTATAACACCGGTAGGATTTTCTCTTAGTAGAGTAACCCAAAAATATTCCTTCATCACTTCTAGCTTCAAACTTACCTATATCTTCACCTCTTTTGATATAACATGTACTTCCAAATGTTTTTAAATATTTAACAGTAGGCTTATAACTAAACCAAAGCTCAAAAGGATTCTTACCAGAATTACTATTGGCATTCACTTGCTTGATAGTTTACATAGTAGTGCTTATAGCTTCTCTCCAGTAGATATGAGGAGTATTTCCTTCCAACATCATAGTTCTGGAAGTATCTAAAATTTTTATGTTCTTTCTCTCAACAACTCCATTTTGTTGAGGGGTCCAAGGATCAGACAACTGTCTTTTTATTCCATGCTCTTCACAGAATAAATCAAACTCTCGGGAAGTGAATTCACCACCTTTGTCTGATCTTAAACATTTTATCTTCAAACCTGTCTCAGTTTCTACCAAATCTTTGAAGCTTTTGAATTTCTCTAATGCCTCATGTTTTTCTCTTATGAAGGCAACCCGTACCATTCTAGAGTAATCATCAATAAGAAACATAAAGTATCTTTCTCCTTGTAGACTTCTAATTCTGGATGGACCACATAGATCAGTATGTATCAAATCTAATACTCCATTGGAATGATATTGTTTTCTCTAAAATTAAATTCTTGTTTTCTTTCCCATCTAACATTCCTTGCATATAGTGTTAGTAGGCTTCACTAACTTAGGTAGATCTTTGACTGTTTGTGTAGAGCTTATTTTGACAATGTTATCAAAATTCACATGACATAGCATTCTATTCCATAGCCATCTTATATCAACTTGAGCAATAAAAAAAATCACTAGCAACATTTAAGTGAAAAATATTACCTCTTGTCTTAGTACCTGAAGCAATCACATTTCCTGAGCTTCCCAATATCCTACACTTACCATCTTTAAACTGAAGATTGTAACCTTTTTCAACCATCTATCAACCACTCAACAGATTATGCTTCAATCCTTAAACATAAATAACATCATAAATATTACATTTACCACTGAGAGAAATAGTGCCTCTGCCACAAATCACACCAGCATTGTTATCTCCAAATCTAAAAATAATGCCATAATATTTTTTCAGGCTTAGAAACTTTCTTTTTTCACCAGTCATATGATGTGAGCATCCACTATTAATCACCCACTCATCCTTCTCATCAATCCTGGCTAAAAGTTATTTCTCAATATTTTGATTACTATTTGATTTAGTGGACACCAGACCATTTTCCTTAATAGCAATGAATACCCATTCATCTTCATTTTTCAGTTTCTTTATCAGAATCATCTAACTCCTTTAGCATAATAACATTTATTTTCAAATCTAATCTTATCATGTTTGTACTTAGAAACTCTTTCATGACACCTTTGTTGATATTTAGTCCTTGATGTCAAATTTGGTATTATGGCTCTTTGATCTTGTCTCTGTGATCTTGGCAATTCATTGGTTCAACTATGGAATTCTAGCTTTGTCCTTGTGATACTTGATTGGTTCAACTATGGCAGATTGTTCTATTTATATTATGCCATTTTGTATTGTGTTTATGGACAACATTATTTCTTTGCTTTGGTACTAATCAGGTTGAGCTTCATGTACAGATAAAGGTTATCTTGCTTACAGGTTTATATGGTATTGGCATGTTCAGATTTTTTTGGTTACATGGCATGGATAAGGTTTTGCACAACATCATAGTCGTCTTTCCTTTTCAGCCTCATACAAGTAATGCTTATCGGAAACTTGGTTTTCGAATAATAATTGGAGTTGGCATTTAATATTAAGAAATCCCTATCGATTTTCCTTAAACATTTGATAAATTTTATATTTTTTGCATGGGAATATGATAAGTTGATATCAATTGTGATGAAACTTTTCAATTTCAAGGGGGGGAAGGCCAGGGTTTCAAGGTTTTATACTACCCATGATAAAATAAATTATCAAATTTGGAAACCCTTACATTATATTTCAATGGTAACTTTCTACCAAAGGAAACCAGTCACTTAAGTGATCCGATTGAGCCCTTTCCTTTGTGCTCTTACCACCCCCTTTTCACCCAGCTTGTCGGTCTCTTTTTGCTACCTAGGCTTAAGAATTTATACCGCCAAAGGTTGTACCGACCAGTCCCACTTGAATATTCTGCATGTCCATACATGTTGTTTGTCTAACCGTTCGATCACGGGTTTTGATCTAGACCATTTCTCACAAACCTCATAGATTTTCCTGTTGATGCCACTAAGTAGTGTGAGGTCTACGAGATGCCACCATCTAGCATGTACGGAGGCGCGAGGTCTTTTCCTGAGGTGCTAGCGATGACAAGTGGTCGTATTTTCACCAGCGAAGGGATTTAAGCACATGTTTAATAATAATTGTCCCTCGTAGACCTTGCACGAGCATGGTAAATGTCTCTAAAATACTAAGAGGTCTATGAAAGGGTGACACATGGTCTGGTTCTTGAACCAACAGGGCTAAGTGGGACCCATTGTCTGGTTGCGACCTCCTATTTTCACGGGTTGGGATTGGTTGTGGTTTTTCAAGGTGCTAATGTTGATTTTCAATGCTCGATTGAATCAATCTGAGTCATCCAACTTGCCAGGTATGTTTTACATTAACGATGCAGTTTCAATGAAATTACTGATCATTTGTGTGATGAGCTTTCACACTCTGAAACTTATTTTATTAATGGCTCGAGCTCTTAAGAGGATCCTCTCCTAATTTTCTATAGCATGTGAATGATGCCCTATGAATAGAAACAATTATGGTGGCTACGTCAGCCACTTATGGCTTAAATGCTTGTTTTGCATTCAAGCAATTAATATCCCTCACACCAATTCACTCTATAAATGCTTGCTAAGTTACCTAGTGTTATCATTGCATTTTTTAGTTGTTTTCTTTGTAGGTGGTGGCTATTCTCCTGTATTATGTGAATTTTTTGCTTCAATGGATAAATCTATAGGGCACAGGAGTGCCAAAGTAGGAACTAGGAGGTCGCTAGTTGAGAAGGAGCAACCTACTCCTAGAACACCTAAAGTTACTACTAAAAGTGTTGGCAAAAGGCTAGAGCGTTGCACATCCCCTGTTCTAATTTCATCATATTCTAATGGTAATAGGTCCGAAACGGACTTGGATTACTGGTGTTACCTAGTATCCTTGATTGAGCTCATGGGAGTTAACGAGGAGGCCCTTGCAGTTGAACCAATAACTACAAAGGCATTGTGCCAGGTTGTTGGGTGTTGCACTAATGTGGCTAGAGGAAAGAAGGTGGTTCTTCTTTTAACAGAAGCAAGAACTCGAAGCAGTCACTTGTACCGAGGTTGTGTGTCTACTTAGTGGTTACTGGTGTTGGGTCTTTTGGGCGGTTTTTTTCTTGGTGTTTCATCTTGTTGATGTGGATGCGTGCGTGCCTAGCACAATTTTTTTTTTCTGTAACTGGTTACTGTGTAACCATTTTTTGATTCCTTGAATCATTCAATTTTCTATCCAATGATGAGGAATGTGAATTCGAACTTCATTCTAAATGAAATTCAATTTTGAAACTAACAATGTAGCCTAATGCTTTGTTGCTCTCTTGTCCTATAAAGGAGATTCCACAGCTCATTGTTAGGGTTGGATTTTGGATCCTAAATGTTTTGAATATATGTATAATTAGTTATTTTCTCTATAGTTCTCTTAAAATTTTTAGTTAATGTCTTTTCTGGTAAGTTTTCTATGAAGCAAGCAAGCCTTGCTAATGTAATTATGGATATTCAAGCAATAAATGATAATCACTTTGAAACAATTTCTCTCCTAATTGTGTGTCATAAGTTGTGAATGAGCCTATCAATGATATCTTCATTCACTTTCACTGGTATATTTGAATGTGTTCTTCATTTCCCTGCTTTATCTCAATAGTTAATAAAATGGCTTGAAAATGAGTTATAAATTTATGATTATACATTCAGGATTGCTAAGGAGTGTTCTTTTAAAAGTTAAAATTAGCATGATGTAAAGCATTGTGGTGATATGTCTACAATATCTAGATTACGCTTTGTATGACTCCTGCCCAATAGATGAGGCACTAGCTATTTTCTTCAAGATTATTACATGTATGTAATTCTAAACATGGTGGTCTAAGAGTTGAACACAACAAAATATTAAACCCTATCTCTCTATGAGAGGAAAATCTTACATTAAACTTTTCAATCCTGTTGCTCTAAGATACCTGTTATTATTCTTTGGTCTCCAATACCAAAATTAATCACTATCTCATTGTGTATTTAGGGATTGTAATCTATAAGAAGAAGTATTCTTACCAGTCATAAAGAATTCTTATGAACACATTTAGGTTTACCCACCTTGGTCTCACAGAGCCAAAAGTGTAGGAGATTTCATTCTTTGACTAGATCTTGTTAGTTGGCCACTAGCCTTTGTGGTTCTTTATAATGGAGGTTGGCTACCTCTTAGAGAATTGCAAATCCTATGTGGGATAGAACACCAATAGAATGGTGAATCTGTTGGGGATGAACTTAGAATTTTTGGTTGCAGACGGTGTTGTTATAGAGTCATTAAAGTTTTGAATTATTTCTATAACCAGAGGTTAATAATTATTAAATTATTTTTCCCATCTAAGTCACCAACAGAATGGTGACTCTGTTGGGGAAGTTCTGAATCACCAGTTGCAGATGGTTATAGAGTCATATCAAATATTTGTTGTTTTGAATTTACATAGTGAATTTTTTCAACCTGAGAGGGAAAAGGTTGTTGAAATGAACCTAAAAATCCTATGATCTATGGTATATTGTTGGCAAAGGATTCAGGAGTTTTGGAGTCATTAGTTGAATGGTGGTTTTATTGGGGATAAATTCTAAGAAATTTAAAAAAAAAAGAGGGAGAAAAGGGGAACCACAGGGGTTGAAGGATGTTATCCAATATCATTTGTTAAGTGAAGTTGAATGTTACATTTGGATGGTAATGGATTGTGGTTTTGAGAGAGATTGGTAGTAGGATGGTGTGACTCTGTTGTGGGTAAAAACCCAGAATCTCACAAGCTTTGAAAAGGAATTTCATATTTCTTTTAATACAGTCCTCTGTTGAAGAGGTGGCAACTTTGTCTGAAGAACCAGTTGATGAATGAAGCAGCAGTCCCAGATCTTTAATATTTATAATCAAGGAGAAGAATTGAATACATGCTGCCAAAAAATTACCAGGTATTTCATCAAAACTAAATAGTTCACTATTTCTAATTGTGATGGGTGTTTGTAATTAAGGATGTAGATGGTTCCAAATTAAATGTCTAGCATCAAGAAAGGAACAATGGTTAGTTTTTCCATAATTCTAATGATGCAATATATAAAAGGCCGTATGAAATAATTTTTATGTTGCATCATATCTCTAAAAGAAAGGAATACTATTTTTAGTCACTAATGGAATCATGGTTGAGATGGTAAATGATATGTCTGATAAATGTATATTGTTGATGAAATTTTAAATGGGTATAAGTGATTTCCCATATGTAAAGGTAGACATAAATATGCAAAGAGAACAAGTTGCAATAAGCCCTTCGTGGTTTTTTGTAACTCAAAGGTATATGCGTTTTATTTTCAGTGATGTCAGTGGTTACCCTAATCCAATTCCTAAGAAGATTAGGAAGTATTTGCCTAAATATACAAGGCAAAGTGCAAAATCAGCCTCTAAGAATTTACAACATTTTGTAGGTGTAATGGGGGATTATTAAATCAGTCATGAGGATCTTGTCATGAAGCTTTTTGTGCAATCCTTGAAGGGTGATGCCAAGGATTGGTTTTCCTATTTACCTACCTATTCTATTAAATCATGGAATCAGTTGGTGATAGTTTTTATGGAACAATTTGGTGAACAATTCAATCCCAACATATTAAGAAAAGGTTTTATGGGAATTCACATAAAAGAAGAGGAGCTAATCCCATATTTTAATCCCAAGTTTTCAAGAGCTTTAAGGGAAATCCCTAAAGAAATAAGACCAAGTGAGGTTGAATGCTTAGTTGTATATCTTGGAGCTTTTAAAAAAAAGGATGGGTTACCTGCTAAGAGATAAAGAACCTACAAGTTTGCACCAAGCATATCAAATGGATATGGAAATTGAAAATAATATGAAATACTCAATGATGAAGGGGTATCTGGCTGCAATTATTGATTACCCTAGCCTAACTAGTACTAGTAAAATGTCAGAGTTGGTTGCTCAGAGCAGTGATTATGATAAGGGTGTTTTTAAATTTGTTATATCTTCACCATTACAGTGTGATGATAATGAGATCCAAGTTGAAATCCAATCTAGTTTCAATGATGTTGATCAAACTTCTCTTGTACCAGAATTGTATCAAATGAAGAGGCAAGAGAAAGAATCGTCATATGAGTTTTTCTTGAGATGTTTAGGTGCTTTAATACAAATTCCTAGAATTCATAGACCTAATGACTATGAATGAATTGATTTATTTTGTGAACTATATGAACCAGGGTTAAGTGCTTTTCCAAAAGAATTAAAACCTGCTAATTTGGCCTGAGTCATTAAGTGGATAGAGATTGCAGAATCAACCAAGAATGTACCTACACAAAATGAAGACAATGCTTTCCCTTTTGAAGAAATTTGGATAACTGCATAGGAATTTGAGGGGGAAAATGATGCAAGATTTTGTGAGACACCCATTACATTTCCTAATCTCGATTGTAATGCTCATGTCACTGAGATTTTGTTACAGGCTAGTGATTGTGATTTCAGAGGTAGTGATTGAAGTACTGAGGATGGAACTAGGATTTTCTTTTTACCAAAGTTGTATGGAAATGTAGAACCTCATGTTCTTATTTCCAAGTGAAGGAACAATTTTCAAATGATAAATATCTAGAGTATACTCCAGGTATACTAGAAATGGAACAAGCCTATTGTATAAATGTTGAGGAATTTGAGGACAATGAAGTATGTGATCAAAAGAATAGTACTGAAGACAACCAACATATTGATGAAAATATTGGTACTATTGTTTTTTCTGATTTCTTATGCGAAGTTGAGATGGATATGTTGTTACCTTCTGACATTGATTTTTGCTGGTGAAAATTTCTCAGATTATAATGAAGGTGACATTGATATTGTCAGTGAAAATTTTTCAGCTTGTACCAAAATTTTCACTTATAAATTAACACACACATTAGGTAGTGTTGAGTACAAGGAAGCCAGTTCATATTTCTCTTTCTCTTTTGACCAATTTGAAATTGATGTATTTGACTCTGTCTTTGAGGCTTTTCATTTGAGAATAAATGAAGAAATACAGGGGAGGTATATATTGAGAGGCCTGAAATGAATGTGTTTACACATTCCCTAGAGAAAGATGTAGCTAAAGCTGCAGACATTTGTAATGCTAGGATGTATTCCAAATTGACAGAGTTCAAGTGTTGGCACCCAAACTCATGTGGGAAATTCCAGGGTGGGGATTCCCTAAATTGTGTATCATCTATGTTGAGCAATAGAAGTATGGATAATATGCACACATTTTTATATGAAATTTTTTAGTTTCATGTGCAAATTAATGATGGTGCTAGAATGTGTAATGTTGCAGACTAGATAAGTTATGAATTTTTCCACTTCTCAGCTCAATTAGGCCAACATTCTATGAGTTATGACCAGGTGCCAAGTAAGGTGAAATATTATCATGGTCATATGTTGCTTTTAAATTTTTGGAACATGGAATTGACTAAATTGGTGCAGGGGAGTATAAGTAAACATTATGATACTTTCAAGCATATTAATTATCCCATTATTTTTGAAACATCAAAAAGTAAATGTTGTAGACTTTTTTTACTTCAGGTAATAGAGAATTTTGTTTTTGACAAAGGTAAAATTTGATTTCTCTTGTTTGGTGGCTTGGGGCCACCAAGTTTGTATGCACAAGTCCAATTGACAAAGTATGGTGAAATTTTTGTCAAGGCACTTGTGTAATTCAGTAATCTAGTCTATGAAACCAGAGATTCTGGATTCTTGTTATACCCACAGGGGGCATACATCCCCAGTCGGAGCCACTGATGGGACTTTTCAATTTCAAGAGGGGGAAGGCTAGGGTTTCAAGGTTTTATATTACCCATGATAAAATAAATTATAAACTTTAGAAACTCGTACATTATATTTCAACAGTGACTTGCTATCGAAGGTAACCGGTCACTTAAGTGATCCGGTTGAGCCCTTTCCTCCATGCTCTTACCGGCCCCTTTTTACCCAGCTTGTCAGTCTCTTTTTGCTACCTAGGCTTACGCATTTATACCACAAAAGGTTGTACCGG
Source organism: Sequoiadendron giganteum (assembly GCA_007115665.2). Taxonomy (NCBI): domain Eukaryota; kingdom Viridiplantae; phylum Streptophyta; class Pinopsida; order Cupressales; family Cupressaceae; genus Sequoiadendron; species Sequoiadendron giganteum. The sequence goes on along the minus strand of CM021108.1, from coordinate 433,428,304 downwards.
TTGGTCCCACTTGAATATTCTACATGTCCATACATGTTGTTTGGCTAACCATCCGATCATAGGTTTTGATTTGGACCATTTCTTGCAAACCTCACAGATTTTCCTACTGATGTCACTAAGTAGTGTGACGTCTACGAGATGCCAACATTTGGCATGTACGGAGGGGCGGGTTCTTTTCCCGATGCACCAGTGATAACAAGTGGTTGTATTTTCACTAGTGAAGGGATTTAATCATGGGGTTAATAATAATTGTCCCTCACAAACCTAGCACAAGAATGGTAAATGTCTCTAAAATACTGTGAGGTCTACGAAAGGGCGACACGTGGCCTGGTTCTTAAAGTGGCAGGGCTAAGTGGGACCCACTATCCAGTTGCAACCTCCTATTTGCATGGGTTATGATTGGTTGTGGTTTTACAAGGCGCTGATGTGGATTTTCAATGCTCAATTGACTCAATCTGAGTCGTCCAACTTGCCAAGTTTGTTTTACATCAACAATGCAGTTTCAAAGAAACTACTAATCATGTGTGTGACGAGCTTTCACACTTTGAAACTTATTTTATAAATGGCTCGAACTTTTCAAAGGATCCTCTCTTGATTTTCTCTAGCTTGTGAATGATGCCCTCCTAATAGAAAAAATTATGGTGGCTACGTCAGCCACTTATGGCTCAAATGGTTGTTTTGCAGTCAAATAATTAATATCCCTCGCACCAATTCACTCTATAAATTCTTGTTAAGTTACCCAATGTTATCATTGCATTTTTTATTTGTTTTTTTTGCAAGTGGTGGTTATTCTCCTATATTCTATGAAGTTGTTGCTTCAATGGATAAATCTATAAGGCACAAGAGTGCCAGAGTAGGAGCCAAGAGGTTGCTATTTGAGAAGGAGCAACCTGCTCCCAAAACACCCAAAGTTACTACTAAGAGTGTTGGGAAAAGGCCGTAGCATTGCACATCCCTTGTTCTAATTTCATCATATTCTGATGGTAATAGGATCAAAATGGAATCGGATTTTCAGTGTTACCTGGAAGCCTTGACTGAGCTCATGGGAGTGAACGAGGAGGCCCTTGTAGTCAAACCAATAACTGCAATGGCACCATGCCAGGTTGTTGGGTGTTGCGTTGATATGGCTAGAGGAAAGAAGGTGGTTCCACTTTTAACTGAGGCAAGAACTCAGAGTGGTCACTTGTACCAAGGTCGTGTGTCTACTTAGTGGTTACTGGTGTTGAGTCTATTGGGCAGTGTTTTTCTTGGTGTTTCATCTTGTTGATGTAGACGCGCGTGTGGCTGGCACACTTTTTTTTTCTTTGACTAGTTACTATGTAACCATTTTTTGATTCCCTGGATCGTGTAATTTTCTATCCAATGATGAGGAATGTGAATTCTAATCTTATTCTAAATAAAATTCAATTTTGAAATTAACAATGTAGCCTAATGCTTTGTTTCTCTCCTATCCTATAAAGGAGATTTCACAGCTCATTGTTAGGGTCGGATTTTGGATCCTAAAAGTTCTGAATATATGTATAGTTAGTTATTTGTACTTTATTTCTCTTAAAGGTTTTAGTTAATGACTTTTCTAGTTAGTTTTCTATGAAGCAAGCAAGCCTTGCTAATGTAATTAGGGATATTCAAGCAATAAATGATAATCACTTTTAAATAATTTCTCTCCTAATTGTGTGTCATATGTTGTGAATGAGCCTATCAATGATATCTTCATTCACTTTCACTGGTATATTTGAATGTGTTCTTCATTTCCCTTCTTTAGCTTAATGAGTTAATGAAATTGCTTGAAAATGAGTTATAAATTTATGATTATACATTCAGGATTGCTAAGGAGTGTTTTTTTAAAAGTTAAAATTAGCATGATGTAAAGCATTGTGGTGATATGTCTACAATATCTGGATTACGCTTTGTATGACTCCTGCCCAATGGATAAGTCACTAGCTATTTTCTTCAAGATTATTACAAGACTATAATTCTAAACATGGTGGTCTAAGAGTTGAACAAAACAAAATTTTAAACCCTATCTCTCTACGAGAGGCAAAGCTTACATTGAATTTTTCAATCCCGTTGCTCTAAGATACCTGTTATTATTCTTTGGTATTCCAATACCAAAAGTAATCACTATCTCATTGCGTATTTAGGGATTATAATCTATAAGAAGAATTATTCTTACCAGTCATAAAACATTCTTATGAACACATTTAGGTTTACCCACCTTGGTCTCACAGAGCCAAAAGTGTAGGAGATGTCATTCTTTGACTAGATCTTGTTAGTTGGTCACTAGCCTTTGTGATTCTTTATAATGGAGGTTGGCTACCTCTTAGAGAATTCCAAATATTATGTGGGATAAAACACCAATAGAATGGCGACTCTGTTGGGGATGAACTCAAAATTTTTGGTTGTAGATGGTGTTGTTATAGAGTCATTAAAGTTTTGAATTATTTCTCTAACCAAAGGTTAAAAATTATTAAATTATTTTTCCCATCTAAGTGACCAATACCAAAATTAATCACTATCTCATTGCATATGTAGGGATTGTAATCTATAAGAAGAAGTGTTTTTACCAGTCATAAAACATTCTTATGAACACATTTAGGTTTACCCACCTTGGTCTCACAGAGCCAAAAGTGTAGGAGATGTCAGTCTTTGACTGGATCTCCTTAGTTGGCCACTAGCCTTTGTGGTTGTTTATAATGGAGGTTGGCTACCTCTTAGAGAATTGCAAATCCTATGTGGGATAAAACACAAACAAATTGGAATCTATTTAGGAAAAGGTATTAACATGGAAATTTTTATAATGTTGTCTTGAAGCATTACTCTTGGCTCACTCTCATTTTAACATGACTTAGAAAAAAGATTTTTTTGGATCGGGTCTTATATTTGTTGATTCATTAGGCCTTAAGGCCGATAGAAGGTATGAGGAAATAATTACAAAATTCACTTTAATGTGACTTGGCATCGACCCTTGGTAAAAAAAAATGTTTGTTAAGGTGGTCGGCATTTTCTTTGTTTGATCATTGGTCATCGATTAAATTTTATGTTATGATGAAGTTTATTAATGGTTTGTATGCATTATGGAGGTAATGATATTTTCAGCATACATGGCATTTTCTTGACCATGGATTTTAGAATGCATTATGATGTCTTTACTTATGTCTTTAGTCCTTTTGGACTTCAAACATGATTATGTTTTATCTTGGGGCATCGAATGTCTTGAAGAAATACTAGGGCTTTCCTTATTGATTTTTCATTTCGCTAAGGGTGTAAGCCCTAGCCACGCCGCCCCCATGAAAGGATTTGTAACTACTGCTAAATTTCTCCTCTCTACTGCGAATTTGTTCATTTCTCTTTTGATATCATGATTGGTGTTTCACACTGTATGGAAAGATGTTTTCAGGTGAGCACTATCAAGGATGGAATAAGGCAGGTTGAGACCCAGGCATATATAAAATCTCACTGGTATTTACTTTTTTCTCTTATTGCTCGACTAGGTATTATCATTCCTTATTTGATGAAAGCTTTCAGTTTAATAGCGTAAAGCAGTTACCTTTTATGTTTCAAAATTAAAAATGCTTGATTGGTTTCATGCAAAGCATGGAAATATTTTGGTTACCTAAGTTGAAATTGATACCTTGATAGAATATCATTTCTATTTGGTTCTGCTATGAGGGGTTTTTTTGGTTGGTGGGTAATCTTGCATTTTGTGAAATCTGTCCTTATAATCATGGATTCAAATTATTAGTTGTTCTTGGTCACTTGATGCACAATAATGAGGGTTCGGTTACATTTTGTAGCAGTAGTATTCAAAGATATTTTTATTCCATTGAAATCATTCAAATCTAAAAATGTTTATTGGTGCATTCATTATATTGATTCTTTTTCAGATAGTGTTGATGGTGCAGATTCCTTGTGTGTTCAGGGTTTAGAGTCTTCTTTCTCAAAATACATTTTCTTGACCATTTGGTCAGAAGAAATCTTCTATTTTGGATACTTTTTTGAATCTCTTTAATACCTAGAAAAATATTAGACAGAATTTGGATACATTTAAAATTACCACATTTGATTGAAAAGAGATATATATGTTTTTGGTTGTAATTTTTGAAAAGTAATTAAGATATATTTGTAAGAGAAAACAGAGGGAAAAATAACTATTTTTGAACTATGAAAAATGACTGGGAAAAATAGTGAGAAAAACACAACTATTGTATTGTCTACATAGTAAGACATGTTTTGATTTTGAGATTAAAAATCTGAAATATAAGTTCAATAACAAGTTGTCTCAAGATGAGATAATGGCTATAATTTTGGAAGTTCATTCTTGAACTTTGAGGATTGTAGGTTTTGTTTGTTGAGAGGCACTTGTGACAAAAGAGAGAAACAGAGAGACCCTCTGTATCATTGTATCTTCTATAAAAGGGGTTGGTGCTCCTTGAAAGTGGTGTTTCAAAATGAGGGGTTGGTGCTCCTTGAGTTGGTGCTCAGAAATCAGCCTATAAGGCTTTGTTATGAGTGGTTTTTCAAATATAAGCCTAAAAAGACAGCAGTTTAGGAGTGGTTTTTCTACCCTAGGAGGGTTTTCCACTCGACATATCTTTTGTCACTTTTCTCATCTGTGGTTCCTCTAATTTATTATGTGAATGCTTTATTATGCAATGTTTCACTGTCATATTTCTCATTTCAATTATATGTGATTGCATTCAATATATGGATAAGTTAATAATTGGTAAATGAGAACATAATTTTTTTTTGTTTCATTTTTAGTAAAATTTGTCAAATCAGTTCCTAACACTAATTCACCCCCCCTCTCTCAGTGTATTTTTCACTTCAACAATTGGTATCAAAGCATAGGGTTCTTTGATAGGTCTAAACAACCGTGGATTGATTCTGGTCTTGGAGTTTGTTTAAAATGTCACAAACTCATGAAGGAACATCTATGACTAGACCTCCATTATTTGATGGTATGTATTCTAGAAAATCAAAATGGAGCCTTATCTAACTTCTATTGATCTCGATGTGTGGATCATAGTGTTAACTAGGTACATTGTACCAACTACATTTCCCACAACTTCTGACGAAAAGAAAATATATGAAACTAATGCTAGAGAAAAACATGCTCTCTTGTGTGCATTGACTAAAGATGTCTTCATCAAATTCATGCATTGCATTTTTTCTAGGGAAATTCGGGTTAAACTTGAAACCATCTATCAAGGAAATGAAAAAGTTAAACAGTCAAAATTCCTTACTCTAAAACATTAGTTTGAGGAAATAAAAATGAGGGATGATGAAAAATTGGTTGATTACTTCTTGAGATTTGATGAAATTTTTAATGATATGAAAGGTCTTGAAGAAGAATTAAAAGAATTCAATGTTGTAACTAAGGTCGTCATAACCTTATCGACTAAATTTGAAGCTAAGGTATCTAATCTAGAAGAAAAGAAACACTTTGACCAGCTTACCCTAGATAGCCTACAAGGCACTCTAACTGCCTATGAAATAAGAATCAGTAAAAACAATTCCTCTGCAAAAGAAACTTCCTTTAATACTGAAAGGAAAGAAAAAGATGAGGTTAGTGAATCAGGATTTTATGATTCTAAAGAATCCCATTTTATTAGAAATCTCAAAAAGGGGTTTGGAAAATATAAGGGAAAACTTCCCTTCAAGTGTTTTAATTGTGGAAAAATAGGTCACTTTGCTGCAAAGTGCCACTATGGTGATTTGAATAGTGACAATGAGAAATCTAAAAACTTGCCTAAGAAAAAGGCCTATAGACCTAAACAAAAATCCAACTTCAAAAAGAAGAAGAGTTTGTTCAGCAAAAAATAAATAGACACTGAATCTGAAGATTCTTTAGATGAAGAAGATGAAAACTTATTCATGGCTGAAATCATTCAGCAAGAAGATACTCACAACAATGATGTTAAAGATTGTGAAGTAGATCTAGAAGGTGAACTAAAATATGCTTTAAAAGAGATTAGAAAACTCAAAAAAAAAATGCTTGCTCAAGAACAAAAGAATTCTCAAGCTCTTGCTCAAGAGAAAATTTCAAATCAAGAAATAGTCTCCTTGAAGACTCAACTTGAAGAAGCCAAGAGTTTTGAGGATTGTTTACGTATTGGTATAAGTCATAAAGATCAAGAAATTCAAAATCGTGAAATTGTTGATCTTAGGAAAACTATTGAGAAGTATGAGAGTACTCTAAAACTGAATGACATGCTCAATAAGCATAAATTGAACAAGGACAAAACTAGTATTGGGTTCGTGAAGGGTGAATGTTCATATGATGGTGCAAAGAAAAATGATTTTGCTGCAAAAAAAAAAAAATCAATCTAATGATCTTCATTCTGATAAGAATCGTGTTCATCCTTTTAGGAATAACAGAACATTATATAATCTCAACCCTTTCTTTTATGGGTATTGTTTTTTCTACAAAAGATTTGGCCACAAAGTGAGCTCTTGAAGCTTTATGAATCCTAGAACACCTAGATTTGGTCATAAGAAACACCTTGGTTTTTCTAGATAGATCAGATGCTTTAAATACAATACCATGGGTCATTTTGCTAAGCAATGCAAAGCTGATCTCCAAATTAAACAGTAGAAAACCAAAAAGGTTTGGAAACCTAAAAATATCAAAAACATAGAGAAAAATTTGTTAGTTCAAATAGATTTTCATTTCAATAAAAAGGACTTATGGGTCTTGGATAGTGGTTGTTCTAACCACATGACTGGTGACAGAAAAATTCATAAATCTTGAAGATTATGTAGGCAAGTATGTGAAGTTTGGTGACAATTCTGGTATACAAATCAAGGTAGAGGTTCACTTCTTCTGAATGAGGACACTCCTATCTACAATGTGTATTATGTATAAGGTCTAAAGCACAACCTTCTAAGTGTCAGTCAAATTTGTGACAATGGCTATCATGTTTTGTTCACTTCACAGGGATGTGAGATTAAAAATAAGCTTGGAAAGGCTATTGTTGTTGGAAGAACTAAGGGAAATGTTTACAATCTTCTTGACACATTTGGTAATGAATATAATCAAGGTATGTGTTTAATGAGTCAAGTTGAAAAATTTGGTTGTGGCACAAGAGACTAGGTCACATTAACTTTGACAATATGGTTAGGATCAACAAAAACTAGAATGTAAGAGGTCTGCCTATCTTAAGAAAAACTGAAAATGCAATTTGTAAAGAATGTCTCAAAGGCAAGCAAAAAAAGGTGAGCTTTAAATCTAAAGAACATTCTTCTACTAGGCCTCTGCAACTTGTTCATACATATTTATGTGGTCCTACAAGGACTAGATCTATCAATGGTGAGAAAAATTTCATGTTATTTTTTGATGATTACTCTCGTATAGTATGGGTTACTTTACTCAAGCATAAATCTAAACCTTTTGAATGTTTTAAAGTCTTTAGAAAAATGGTTGAAAGGGAGTCAGATTTAAAATTGAAATGTCTGAGATTTGACAAAGGTGGTGAATTCACCTCACAATAATTCATTGACTATTGTGAAAAACATTGGCATAAAAAGATAATATGTTGCTACCAGAACACCTCAACAGAATGGGGTTGTTGAGAGAAAGAACAGAAATGTAAAAGAAATGCCAAGGACTATGTTGGATGAAGCAAAATTTCCAAAAATGTATTGGAAATAACTTGTTCATATAGTTGTTTACATCTTGAACAGAGTACAAATAAGAGTAAAATCCAATTTCACTCCATATAAATTGTGGTATGGTAAATCTGCCTCAATTAAATACTTCAAAATATTTGGTTGTAAGTGTTTTATCAAGAGAGATGATGATAATTTAGATAGATTTCGATCAAAATCTGATGAAGGTATCTTTTTAGGATACTCCACTCATAGAAAATCCTATAAATTCTTTAATAATAGGTTGAATAAGATTATTGAATCTGTAAATGTCAAATTTGATGAAAATCTACTTTTAGATGTTGAACCTATGCAGGATGATAAGGAAGAAGAATTTGAACTTGAAATAATCAGAAGGCTTTGAAATAGCAAAGCCTAAAGTTGAATCAGCAAGTCCTAAACTTGTTGAAGAAAATTCTAAAAATGTTGAAACAAGTCCTGAAAATTGTGTGACAAAAACCCCTTCAAAATCTCTTGCTAGAAACCATCCTAAAGATCTGATTATTGGAGATAAATATGCAGGAGTTCAAACAAGAAGAAGAACTATTAAATCTAATGAAAAAACTCACATAGCTGAGCTTACAACTTTTTATTTGGTTACTCAGTTTGAGCCAAAAGAAATTGATGAAGCTCTAACTGATGAATGTTATCTTAATGCAATGTAGGAAGAAATTGATCAAATTGAGAAAAATCATACTTGGGAATTAGTCCCAAGACCAGATGAGAAAAATTTCATAGGGGGTAAATGGATATTCAAAAATAAACATGATGAAAATGGCCATGTTGTTCACAACAAGGCTAGGTATGTCTGCAAGGATATGCTCAGAAAGAAGGTATTGAGTTTGGTGAAACCTTTGCACCTGTAGCTAGACTTGAATCTATTAGAATATTCTTGGCTTATTATGTTTTCAAGAACTTTATTGTATATCAAATGGATGTCAAAACTTCTTTTTTGAATGGTTATTTGGATGAAGAAGTTTATATAGTACAGCCTGAAGGGTTCATTTGCAAAAACAAGTCTAATCATGTTTACAAGCTGAAAAATGCTCTATATGGCCTAAAACAAGTTCCTAGAGCTTGGTACTCTAGACTGGATAATCATTTGATTTCAAAAGGTTTTATTAGAGGAGGTGTAGACAACAATCTTTATGTTAAAATTGAAGGTTTTGATATTCTGGTTGTTGAAATCTATGTAGATGATACTATATTTGGGTGAAACAATACTGCCTTGAGTAAAACATTCTCTCAGATTATAGAATCTGAGTTTGAAATGTCAATGTTGGGAGATAACTTTCTTTTTAGGTCTTCAAGTTTCTCGACTTGAAAGTATGCAAGAGAGATACTCAAGAAATTTCAAATGGATGAATTTCATCTAGTTAGCACTCCAATGGTTACAGGTTGCAAACTTAGCAAGGTTGATGATTCTCCTAATTTAAATCCAACTGACTATAGGTCAATGATTTGCAGCTTTTTATATCTAATAGCTTCTAGACTTGACATAATGTAGGCAGTTTGCATGGTTGCAATATTTCAATCATCTCCTAAGGAATCTCATATTAATGTTGTTAGAAGGATTCCTAAATATGTTTAGGGTACTCTTGATTATGGTCTTTGGTATCTTAGAAGAAATTATTTTTCATTAATTTCATATACTGATGCTAACTGGGCTAGTTGTCTGGATGATAGGAAAAGCACCAGTGGTGTTGCTTTCTTTCTTGGTGATTGATTAGTTGCATGGCATAGCAAAACACAAGAATCTATTTCACTCTCCACTGTTGAAGAAAAATATATTGCTGCCATCTCTTGATGTACTCAAGTATTTTGGACGTCAAAAACTCTATCTGACATGGGTATTGAAGTTCCTAAACCTATTTCTATTATGTGTGATAATACTAGTGTGATTAATATCTCAAAAAATCTTGTTATGCACTCTCACACTAAACAAATTGCTATTAAATTTTATTTTCTTTGTGAAAAGGTGCTAGCTAATGAGTTTTTTGTGCAATATGTTCCTACACAAACACAGGTAGTTGACATCTTCACTAAGCCTTTGGCTAAAGAGGAACTTGAAAGAATTTGCTCTAGATTGGGAGTTGTCTCTCAATATTTTCTCTCTTAATACTTTATCTTGGTGTTAGGGGGAGATTGTTAGCTCTCTTAGCAGCTTATTGTTGCTTCATATGGTTTTCTATTTTTCTACCCCATTTTTATATCTATAGCTTTTTTTTATGTTCATCTTCTTGGCATTTCACTATCCTTGTCCCTTTGTCCTTGTGACAAAAAGGGGGAGTATTATGAGCTCTTGGTTATGGTTCAGTTTTTTGGTTTGATGGCTCATTTTTTGCCATCAAGGACAAAGGGGAAGTTTGTTGATATTTTTTCCTTGATGTAAAATTTGGTATTATGGCTCTCTAATCTTGTCTCTATGATCTTGGCAATTCATTGGTTCAGCTATGGAATTCTAGCTTTGTCCTTGCAATACTTGATTGGTTCAGCTATGGCAGATTGGTCTATTTATATTATGGCATTTTGTATCTTTTTTATGGACAAAATTATTGCTTTTCTTTGGTACTAATCAGGTTGAGCTTCATGTTCAGATAAAGGTTATCTTGCTTATAGGTTTATATGGTATTGGCATGTTCATATTTCTATGGTTACATGGCATTGATAATGTTTTGAACAACATCATAGTTGTGTTTTCTTTTCAGACTCATACAGATAATGCTTATAGGAAAATTGGTTTTGGAATCACAATTGTAGTTGGAATTTAATATTAAAAAATCCCTATCGGGTTTCCTTAAACATTTGATAAATTTGATATTCTTTGCATGAGAATATGATAAGTTGATATCAATTGGCATCTATTTAGGAAAAGGTATTAACATGGAAATTTTTATAATGTTGTCTTGAAGCATTACTCTTGGCTCACTCTCATTTGAACATGACATAGAAAGATGTATTTTTTGGATCAAGTCTTATATTTGTTGATTCATTAGGCCTTAAGGTCAGCACTAGGTATGAGGAAATAATTACAAAAATCACTTTGATGTGACTTGACATTGACCCTTGGTAATAATGTTGTGTTTGTTAAGGTGGTCAGAATTTTCTTTGTTTGATCATTGGTCATCAATTAAAGTTTATGTTATGATAAATGTTATTGATGTTTTGTATGCATTCTAGAGGTAATGAGATTTTCGACATACTTGGAATTCACTTGACAATGAATTTTAGAATGCATTATGATGTCTTTACTTATGTCTTTAGTCCTTTTGGACTTCAAACATGATTATGTTTTGGCTTGGGGCATCGAATGTCTTGAAGAAAGACTGGGGCTTTCCTTATTGAGTTTTCATTTCGCTAAGGGTGTAAACCCTAGCCATGTCACTACCATGAAAGGATTTGTAACTGATGTGAAATGTCTCCTCTCTACTGCTAATCTGTTCATTTCTCTTCTGATATCATGATTGGTGTTTCACAGTGTATGGAAAGATACTACCAGGTGGGCACTATCAAGGATGGAATAAGGCATGTTGAGACCCGGGCATATATAAAATATCACTGGTATTTACTTAATTCTCTTGCTGCTCAACCAGGTATTATCATTCCCTATTTGATGAAAGCTTTCAATTTAAAAATGTAAGGTAATTACCTTTTATGTTTCAAAATTAAAAATTCTTGATTGGTTTCATGCAAAGCATGATAATATTTTGGTTACCTAAGTTGAAATTTATTCCCTAATAGAATATCATTTCTATTTGGTTCTGCTATGAGGGGTTGAGTTTTTCGGTTGGTGGGTAATCATGCATTTTGTGAAATTTTTCCTTATAATCATGGATTCAAAGTATTAGTTGTTCTTGTTCACTTGATGCACAATAATTAGGGTTCGGTTAAATTTTGTCATAGTGGCATTCAAGGATATTTTTATTCCATTGAAATCCTTCATATCTAAATTTTTTTATTGGAGCATTCATTATATTGATTCTTTTTCAGATAGTGTTGATGGTGCAAATTCTTTGTGTAGTCAGGGTTCATAGTCTTCTTTCTCAAAATACATTTTCTTGACCATTCTGTCAGAAGCAATCTTCTATTTTCGATACTTCTCTGAATCTCTGTAATACCTGGAAAAATATTTGATAGAAGTTGGATACATTAAAAATTACCTCATTTGATTAAAAAGAGATATATATGTTTTTGGTTTTAATTTTTGAAAAGTAATTAAGATATATTTGTAAGAGAAAACAAAGGGAAAAATAACTGTTTTTGAACTATGAAATATGACAGAAAAATAGTGAGAAAAACACAGCTATTGTATTGTCTACACAATAAGACATGTTTTGATTTGAGATTGAAAATCTGAAATATAAGTTCAATAACAAGTTGTCTGAAGATGAGATAATGGGTAGAATTTTGGAATTTCATTCTTGAACTTTGAGAATTGTAGGTATTGTCTGTTGAGAGGCACTTGTGAGAAAAGAGAGAAACAGAGAGACCCTTTGTATCATTGTATCTTCTATAAAAGGGGTTTGTTCTCACTGAAATTGGTGTTTCAAAATGAGGGGTTAGTGCTCCTTGAGTTGGTGCTCAGAAATCAGCCTATAAGGCTTTGTTAAAAGTGGTTTTTCAAATATAAGCCTAAAAAGACAGCCATTTAGGAGTGGTTTTTCTACCCCAGGAGGGTTTTCCACTTGGAATACCTTGTGTCACTTTTCTCATCTATGGTTCCTCTAATTTATTATGTGAATGATTTATTATGCAATGTTTCACTGTCATATTTCTCATTTCATTTATATGTGATTGCATTCAATATATGGATGAGTTAATCATTGATAAATGAGAGAATAAATTTGTTTTGTTTTAGTTTTAGTAAAATTTTTCAAATCACTTCATGACATTGATTCACCCCCCCTCTCAGTTTCTTTTTCACTCCAACAACCTTGATGAAAAATGACCTATCTTATTGCAAGAGAAACACTTAATAGGAAACTTTCCTTTGTACTTACCTTGTCCTCTGAATTTTCTTTTCACAATCAGTGCTTCCATATCTTCTAGTTCTCTTTCTTCATCTTCAATCAGTTTCATTTTATCTTCATAATTGAATGTCTTCCTGAAGCTTTCTCCTGGATCATATCTATGTTGTCTTTTTCCAGATATAGTAGCCTTGAATCTAGACTCTGTCTTAGGAGAAGATTCTCAAAATTCACTCAACTCAAAGACAACAAGTTTTCCAATTAGCATGTATCTTGTCACATTTGTTACTATCCTGAGATCTTCAATAGCATGAGTTTTTGTTTTGTAAGAAGTAGGCACAGATCGAAGTATTTTAGCCACAATCTCATCTTCTTCCAAGATTCCACCGGCACATATAATTCCCATCACTATTTCATTTACCTTTTGTGTGAAAGAAAAAAAAAAATCATCTTCATGTTCTCCCACTTTCCTTTCACACTTCTTAGCTTGGCAACTTTCACTAGTGCATCTCCTTCATACAATGTTTCCAACTTTTTCTAGATCTCATGTACAGTCTTCAAACCTATCACATTTGTCATCTCTGAATTTTCCAAAGCACTTAGCAATGCTTCTATAGCCTTGGTATTAGTTTCAGCTTCTTTGATCTCATCAGTAGTAGAGGGACCATTATGAGGAATTGTATATACATTCTTTGTAATCTTCCAGAAAGGTTCACCAATGCACTTCAAATGACACTCCATTCTAACTTTCCATAGAGAGTAGTTTGTACCACCGAATCTAGGACTATCCTTCTTGCATGATGCCATCTCGAATCACCTCAAGCTATTAAAATTCTTCAAAGGAATAAGCTCTGATACAAATTGCTAGTGAAACAAGGATAAACAACTAAGAGCGGGGGTGAATCAATTGTTACAGAAATTAAACTTATTCAACCTTAAACAACCTTTAATCTCAAATCTTTTAATTAACAGTGCAAGCATAAATCATCAACACATCATAAACACATGAACACCAAGATTTTATAAGTGGAAACCTTGTTAGGGGAAAACCACGGTGGATGTTATTCCACGAGATTATACCCTGTTAGAAGTATAATGAAAGAAATGAATAGGGAATGCACATGCATTTAGGCACACTATCTAGAGCTCACTGATCAAAGTGAAGGCTCACTGCCTTACATAAAACAATTATATTAAATCCATCTAATGAGGTTGAACTGAGAAATTAGCTTCTACAAAATCTTGATGACAGTTCTAGTTAGGCACAAAAACACTTTTTCACACTTCGCTCAATATTCTTCACACTCTACTCTACATTCAGATGATCTGATCGTTATTCACACATTTCACATATACACTTCATGTTCACACACCACACACACACTAAAATGAAGAAACAATTATTCTTATATATCTGCTACATGAATTTACATCAATAACTCTGTTGGCCACAAATAATGAAAAAATTACAACTATTGGCCTCAATTCATGAACAAATCTCAATGCGCACCAACCTAATTCGGTCACAACATAGTGAGGACCTAAATCAACATCCTCAAACATGCCAAACAATACAATATTAATCCATGATCCACAACACGCTACCACCATCATGTCAGCCAAGAACATGAAAAACTCAAGCACACAAGGGAAAAATATTTGATTACAAACACACCAATCAATGCGGATGTACCATACTGATAAAGACAATCTAGAAACATCATTGAACATCTCAGGAATGTATGCAACAACTCAATTCATCGGAATTGCAATATCATATTCTAGAAACACTTGCTACAGTAACTGAATAACTATAGGAACACAAAAATTCATAACTTTCTCAATTTTTAATCGCACCACTAAAACTTTCAAACAACATACTAGATAGGCTCAACAACAAACCCTTTTATGCATGCCTTCTGATCATCAACATACAAAAAAAAATTGTCACTCTGACCTTCTCAGCTTCACAAACTACCTGAAATATATTTATTACAATTTTCTCAATATCCTCGACATATACAACCTTCAGAATCATCAATTCTAATAGTGTTGACATCAATTACAACCACATATCAGCAACACAACCACAACATCCAGTAGTGTGGGATAATTGATCTCTCTATTCTTTCCAATGAATGTGAAAACAACATGTTGCAATCATGTACCATTTTGTATATATCTCTCTTGCAATGTGAATGAAACATTATAAAATGTATAAATCATTGCAAGATGAATGAAAGCAATATTTTTATATCCATGTAATCTCGTGTATGTTGTAAAACATTGAATGGAAAATTGAATGTTATCCATTATAAAACACATTGCACTAAACAACTGAACTATTTCTCTTAAATTTCAATATATCCAATGGTTAAGCAAAGAAGAAATTAATTAAAATCTTTCACCTTAAAATGAACACAAGTTGTTTCAGCTCTTCCAATTTAAGCTATAGGTGAAAAACTGGTAACAATTATAATATGTGACAACTAATTCACCCCACCCCCCTCTTAGTTGTCCTATTCAAAAAAATGCTAACAGCATTACTACATCAGCAGTGATGTCAGCATCCATCAAATATTTTTCCCCCCTCACCATTTGAGTTTTCATTTTGAAGGGAAATTTTCAAATGCTCAGAACCTTCATTTTTTGAGCAATTTTTTATTTGGGATAAAATTTTGCACTCTTTGTAGTAGTGTAATTGGTTTTTTATTTTGGTGCCTGGTTTTTCTAGAAATTGTAAATTATCATAGGTATTGCTAAGTCATTCTCATTTTGGGAACTTCTGGCCCTCCTTTCTTGATTCTATGGTAACATTTTTGGGTGAATTTTTTAAAGCACGTAATTTTTTGTGTACTTTCCAATGATGTGATTAGATTGATCTCATTCTATGTAAAAAAAGAAATTTGAGCTTGTGGCCAAATTTGGCATATGTATGCACTAGGATCAAGTCCACTATTTTTTTGGCATGTGGCACTTGTAATCACACTAAGCATAAAGTTCCAATCTCATTTATTGCTTGGGGGGTTTCATGATTGAGTAATTTGGGGGGTAAATATTTTTTCTTTGTTGTCTTATATCTCTTCATCAATCTATTATGTGACTAAAATTGAGAAGTTTAATATGAGAATCAAAACACATCTTGTTGTAATAAGGTTAAATCAATGGAAATTTAAGTCTTGGTGGGGTGGAATCCTAACACATTATAGGTAGCTTAATATTTTCCATATATTTATGGGCTAGTTCATAAACCTTCATCAAAATGGAAGAAAGTTGTGTGGGACATAAAAATAGAACATATCCTAGGAGTAACTGGTTGTAGTTGTGATATTAATACACAATTGGCCAGTAATGGTATTGAGATCCCTCATGACCTTCTGACCAGACTTTGGGAGATGTATGGATATTCAAATGAACCTCCATTCCCAGAGGATCATGTTGTATATTGTCTTGTTCCACTTGTTGAGATTTAGCCTATTGATGATAGCATAGTTGTTGAGATTACTCATTGGGAAAGGTGTGGTTGTTTTTATGACATATAACCTTCTCCTTATATTGATACATCTATTTAGAATTCAATTTATGTGGCTCTTAATCCAGATTTAGAGGCTTCATCCTCTTCATCTATGAGTCAACATCTTAAGGTTGAGGAGTCTTGTAATCCAACATTGCCAAAATCATCTAGTTTTCTTAATTCATCATGTTTTTAGGACACAATGGGGGATGATAGGTATATTCGAATGGCATGCATTAAGATATGATCTCCTTCATCTTCTTTTGCACCTAAGGATGCTTGTGGATCCACAGTTTCATTCATTGTGATTCAATTCAATGGGACATTCATTGTCTTTCAGAGATCTACTTGTGATGCATACTTGATAGACATTGGTGGGTTATTTGTTGAGTCTCGTATTTCAGATTTGGGAGACATCATTGATTTTATACATATTCTCTTTGATGAATATGATCCTTCTTCACTTGTTGTGAGGGAACACTCTGACCCTCTTTTTCATTCTCTACATGATCATTATTTTCAGTTTGATGTGAGTGTGGATAATTTTGGATAGCATTTGGAGGAAGATTATTTTTCTTCAGAGGAGGTATCTTTGTCTTTGGATTATGTTCTATAATCGTTTCTAGGAGATTATAGATTGTCAACTTTTGCAATGTGGCCTAGAATGCCTATTTGGAGTATGAAATTTTTCAAAATTGACATGGAGACACTTGAGAATTCTTCAAAGATCACACATTATCTTTCTTCCCTCATCTTCCTTTCAAGAATGGGAATACATCCTGCACACCATCTTGGTTTTGTTTCTTCCTAAGGAGAGGAATGTTATTTAATGTTTTTGGATCATCTTCAACATTCAATGTTGAGCTTCTACCATCATTAGAAGAGACTAAACATTGAGGAGGGGTTGCATGGTCTCTCTTCTTCTTCTCTCTTTATAAGGGAGGTTCTTTTTCCTCGCATGGGGTTTTTTCCTTCTCATTCATCATTGAGATTTTTTTGTATTTCATCTCTCTTTTGGAGAGGACTTTTGTCCCACTATTGTTTCTCCTTTTCTCTATTTTTGAAAGATTGCATTTTCATTTGTACATGGGTACCTAACATGGCCTCATATTTGAGACACATCCTTGTGTCATTTGCATAATAATCAGCTACTCCCTAAGTTGCAGGTAAGGGGGTGTTGGTGTAAATATGTGTTTTACCTATCTAGTCATTAATAGGTCCTATTTACATGTTAATTTTACTTAGGTTCTAGAATGGAATATTTCTAGAAGGTGTTAGTTGGCATTAGATCTTATCTTATCTTTTGATTTTTAACAAGTGTCTTAAGTAGTTATGATAAGTTGTCTCATGAAATGGGATTAATACACTTGTCATAATCCTATGTCTCACCTTATCTATATAACTAGGTGGTCTCATATATAAAATATTGGATAATGTCATATTAATTGCATATTTTGATAAAATAAAATTATTCTTTCATAGTTGATCGCTCTTATGATTTCATGAAGTTCCTAGATCTTTGGTGGCTATAATCTTCAGCCAAATCTTGCATGGTGTAGAGTATTCTCTACCAACTCTTAGAGGATGAATCAATGCTTAATTTCATAGGGGACAAATTGATAACCACACCTCAGGGGAATTATAAGCAACATAACCACCAAAGGGGTATGTCAATAAGTCAAATCTCACAAGGCATCTATGAAACATGGATATGAGTAATATGCCCCCCTTAAAATTTCAACATACTTTCTATGTTAGTATTTTAAGGAAACATATGGGAAGAGGGGATCCTTGAAAAGAATACACACCTCCAAAACTAGTTATCCTTGCCCCCCAAGTGTAAATTCAAGAGCAACCACACTAGAGACTATCATGTTGCTACCATGGAAAATATGGTTGCACTTAATATTGTACCACCATGAATAGCAATGAACAAACACATAAAGCTAAAAATGCCACATAGTGAGGAGAAAAATTATTAGATAAAGATAATTGTTGTCTAGAGGGATTAAGTGCATCGACATGTGGAAGAGAACCATAATCACTAAGTTTTATTTTATTACTCAAGGCCTGAAATTCATTGGTGGAATGGCCATGCATTTGATGGTATGCAAAAAAAAAATATTATAATGAAATTTCTTACATGTTGGAAGAGGAAGAGTAATCAAGCAGGCTTTGAGAAGCCTCAATAAAATATCTCTTTCTTTGATAAAGGTGTAGAATATATTTTTTCTTGTGAAGAAAAGCTTGCTCGCTTACCACATGATGCTTTAAATATAGTAGACGATGGCAGTTGAGATGAAGACGGAGAAGAAGGTTGGAAACCTAAATCCCTTTTTGATAGATATGGTATAGAATTCACATGATCCTTAACTCATTGTTTCATATTTTCATTATATCCATTTTTAGAAAGTATTTTATATTCAATCCCATAGAATTCTTCCAACTTGAATGTAGAATTCTTATCTAAGTGCTCATGGGAAGAATTGATCCTTTCACAAGAATTCAAATCCTTTTAAAGTTTTTTAAATTTAGGTATCACCAACACATGAGGGACAAAATCTAAAGAGCCCCCATCACCGTTGAGGGGCGATATTTTTGGATTTGTTGATGTATAAGAAGATTGAGCTCATGAAACACAAGACTCCTTAGGTTTTGGTTGTGATATTTTGTACTCCAATTGTCACCAAAACATGTTTTGAAGATAAAGCAATATCATGATCATCACTTGTATTTGACTATTTAGAATTTTGTGAAAATATTTTAGACTCCCCCATTGAAATGAGGTGTAAAATCTAATGACCCCCAATCATCATCTAAAATTTGTTTAGAGGTAAAATACAATCATAATTATCTTCAACATGTATGGATTCTACCTTTGAAGTTGAAATCAATGTTTTAAGAGAGTTAAAACAATTATGTTCAGCTCCAATTTATGAATTGCAACTTTGTTCATCCTCTTTTACCATATATATCTTATTTTTGTATTCATATTTCATCTCATGATGGAGATTATATGGGACTCCCTTCATGGCATGAATCGACAGTTTATCGAGAAGAATATTATATGAGATAGTATTTGGCATGACATGGATAAGGGTAGGAAAATTAATAGGCCCTAATTTAATGGGTAGAGTTATTGTCCCCAATGGTTGCCTACTAATATTATCAAAACCACAGATAGCAAGATAAACAGGTTCTATGTGATTCTTATACACACCAATTTTATCTAGAAGATCAATGTGACAAACATTAAGATCTAATCCATTATCAATAAGAGTACATCTAACCCCAATTTGATTAATCTAACCATTATCATTAGAGCCTCATGTTTCTTGGACCTCAAGAAAGTTTAATTCATGTTGAGGGAAGGTACTATTTAACTGTGTTGCTTGCATACAATCAAAATAGACCGATACATCATTCAATTTGAGAAAAGATGAGACATTAATCTTATGTAAAGCCTCTTGGAGCATCTTTTAGTATGTAGGTTATGTTTGAGTCAAGTCCCAAAGGGAGATCTTGGATAGAGTATTATTAATTTTCTCAACAAGATCATATTTTTTACACTATTTTGAGGAAGAATAGGTGGTGATGGGAGATATGGTTGAGGTAATGGAATGGATATTGGTGTTTTTTTAGTTGCTTATTAGTTCTAGTATTATATGTGTGATCAATTGTGTGATAACTTGGTTTCATCAACACATCTTATTGCACATGATTATTGGTGAGTTATTTTGCAAAGTTTAGGATATGGCCATGAGGTTTTGGAGGTCCTATAATGTGAGGTTTTTTAGGTGATCCAATAATTAAAGGGGTTCCAATATTCATAACTTCAACTTAATTACTTTTTAACAATCTTCTATCGATGGGGAATCTAATTTCAATTTATAATCTTCATCTATGTCATCCATCTTACTATAATTTAAAAATGTATCAATGATTTCATCCTCTTGTGCCACAATGTCTTCCCAAGTAGGAGAGGTATTGGGATGCAAACAAACATGATTCTCATAATTCTCAATGATTGGATCCTCTTGCACCAAGATACTCTCACAAGTAGGAGAGATGTTGGGAGAAGAACAACCATGATTGTCATGATTGACAATGATTGTATCCTCTTGCACCAAAGTAACCTCACACATAGGGGAGATGTTGGGAGAATAATGAAGATTAGGTAAAGTGGTGCTAATAAAATTTTCAATGATTTTATTATGTTCCATCATAGTATTCTCATAGCTAGAAAAACTACTAGTCAACCATAGGCTGACAAACATCCCTTTTGACAACATGGAATGGGGTTTGGAGCAATGCCCCAATTTTTTTAGACAAGCCATATTTTTTATAGAAAAACCTCACTTTTGAAAATAAAACATCTTGTTATTATCCTTTTTTAGGGGGAATTTCATTGAATTAGGTGAATCAAGACAAATTGGATATACATAGAAAAATATGAAATTTTCAGGACAAACTACCTAAACTAGGAACCAAGTCTGAACAAAGACCATAGACAAGGATGTGCACAAAAAAATCCCCCTTAACTAGCTTCTCTAGGGAACAAGGACATGTTGCATAGACGGTTGTCATTGCACCAAAATATTGACCTGTTAATGCCAATAAAATCACCAAAGTTAATGAAACCATAGGAGGCAGTTAAGCCATGTCATGAACCTAAGAATTGTGGTGCACGACACAAGGAGACCAAGGGTGCACACCTTGCAAAATTCCCCCCAGCCTAACTAAGGGGTTTGAACCTATGAGCCAGGCTTTGATACCATTCTTTACACATATGATTGTTGTTGCACCAAAAGATCGACCTATTAATGCATAATACAGCTGCCAGAGTTAATGAATCCACGAGAGGTGATTAAGTCATGTCACGAACCTAAGCATTGTGCTGCATAGAACAAGGATACCAAGGGTGCACACCTTGCAACAAGGATTTCCTAGAATAAACAAAAAAAATTGATAATTTTAAATTTTGAAAATCATTAATAGTGTTTAAGGGTCCTCTATTTTAAAGGTTTAAGCCTAGAAGTGAACATTTTTTTGGAAATGCACCAAAACCTAAATTTTTATATATGAATCACATACATGCATGAAATTTTGGATGTTTTAAGGCAATTGAATATGTTCAAATGATAATTTTCAGAAATTGAACACTATAATTGAATTATTTTCCAAAAAATACAGAAAAGAAATGCTTTTATATTTTGAAATGAAAATACTATGTAATTTTATCACTTTTTCTGTGTTTTTCACTAATATTTGCATACATAAATGAGAGAATAATTTTAAAAATAATTTTCTCAATGAAAATAACTCAAATCTAAGCCCTAAACGAAGAAAATCAGACCTGAAAATTTATAAAATTTAATTCAAATTATTTTTCAATTTTTATGATGTGAAACTAATAAAAATGGATAAGTTTTTGAAAATAAATGCAAATTATCAACAAGATTTTTCAATAACCTAGGTTTTGAGTCAATTTTTTTAAAAAAAATGTTATGGAAATAAAAAAATTACAAGTGTAGGATATGTTAGGTTCACCAAAATGTTTAGTAGGAAAAGTGATCCTAGATCCAATTAGATTAACTAGGATTATCACCTTTTCACTTGACTAAACATTTAAACATAAATGGACTAGGGTTTTGATGATTTTCTTGCTACCACAATGGAGATCCAATCACCTAGTGATTTATGTTTGTTATATTTTGTGACGATGATAAATTTTATGTGCTATTTGACAAGCCTATTTGACATATAACCCTATATTTGAAATTATAATTTATCAAACAGACGAAACAAAAAGTTAGAAAATTGATTTGGGTCTAAGAAGTGACAATAGAGAGTATCCTACACTATAAATTTTAGCTTGAATTTCTTGGTCTAGGGCATATTGGACACCCTATATTGAACTCATGTTTCTTTCGATCTACAAATTCTTGATTGTATGTTAAGGTCTACACTCTGCTTCCCTAGACTATCACTGGCTGAAGCCTTCAGATCTGACCTACACACGCAAAAAATGGGGGCAAAGGTTGTTTTGTATAGGGGCTTTCCTAATCCAAACCCCATGTTGGTATTCCTACCTCTAGGGACAATGATTGATGATGATCAAGAGGGTATTCCCTAGGTTGGGTAGAGGCCAAAACAACAATAATTGACCAAAATTAATAAATGACAAATGATGATGTTAGCTTGATGTGAAACCCTTGAATAAGAGATGCCACACATAAGTTGATTGATGGATTATGTGATTTCTTGATAGACCTACAAAATATTAGCTCACATATTCCATAGATTGTTGAAGCTAGCATTTAGAGGATAACTCAATACTTCTCCATAATTTCCTTCCAATTGATCTTCCTTTCTAAAAATTTCCTCCTTAATGTTCAAAAAGAGAGGAAAACATGTTTATATATGTATTTCAATTAATATTTTTGGGTAGGGGCCAACCTAGGGTCATTTTTAAATCATAAAATCTCACCAATCAAAATTTAAAACTTTCCAAAATTTGTTTTTTGGTCTAGGGCACTCTACACCCTTGACCGATACTTTTTAGCTTGAATTTATAGGTACGTAAGGTAATTAAATATATTTTATTAATTTGGCCCTGAAATTGGTAAATTAATATTATAATTAAAGTTATAGGAAAAATAGGTTGTCAAGGTAGTGTGTGTTACACAGGCATTGACAAGTTAATGCTCGATACAAATTCCAGAGTTAATGAATCTATGGGAGTCGGTTAAGCCATGTCAAGTACTCAAGTGTTGCACTGCACATCACAAGGAAACCAAGGGTGTGCAGCTTGCAACTATCCCCTAGCACAAACGAGGGGTTCGAACCCATGACCTAGGATCTCATACCAATTATTGCATAGACAATTGTCACTGCACCAAAATATCAACCTGTTAATGCTCGATACAACCGACAAAGTTAATGTATCCACAAGAGGTGGTTAAGCCATGTCACAAACCTGAGCATTGCATTGCATAGCACAAGGAGACCAAGGGCACACACCTTGCAATAGTGTGAAATTGTCAAGAGTGAAAATTTTTAATGTTATAGTGATAAATGCACTATAGTGCATAATTTGCATTATTTTTCTTGAAAAATGCATAATTATGTGACAATTGTGCCAAAACCCAAAAATTACTTAAATATAAAACCTAAATCTAACCTTTATAAATGCAACTAAAAGTGCAATTGACAAAGCATGGTTGAAGTACCTACCTCGGTTGGCATGTCCTCCCTTCGCCCATAGGTCCTCACCCTCTTTTTATGATGATATCCCTTTGGAACACCCACCATTCTCTCCACACCTCCACTCTCAAGAAAATTAGGGCTCATTCACTTTCCACAAACTAGGAGTGCAAATGAGGAAAAATAACCTCGCCCACTATTTATATCCTCCACACCCTAATTTTTCCATCCAACCATCCTATTGATGGTGAAAATGACACAAACAACATTAAAACAGAATATTTCTACTCTATTTCTCTTGAAAAAGAAAGACAACATGTAGTGGCCTAACTCCCAAGGTCCTGGTAGTTGGTTCTCAATTGTCTGGTGTCACTCAATCGGTTCATGCAACTGTAATGTTCAAGGGGCCTATGCCGGTAACAATAGATTCAAGCAATGACTCATTTTATCAAACTATTTTGGTAATTCAATGGGGTTTCAAACAAAAGAAAAAGATAGATTAAAGGGGTAAACCAGTAAGTATGAATCAAATATATATATCATCCAGACATATATCTTCAAATAATGAATGTTCTTCTAATTAGATCAAGAAAACCATAAGATGACACAATCTATAGCATAATCTATACCACTGCATAAGAGACTCTACCTCTAATGCAAAAGAACCCAGCTAACCTTCTAAACTAATTCACACACAATAATCTTCCTCTTCTCTAATCTTTTTCGCTCAAATGAACTCTGTCTCCACTCTTTTGTGCTCCTTAATCTTTTCACAATGATAATAATGATTCATTTAACCCTTAATGAAGGTAAAAATGAATATTTCTACCTACATGAGCAATTGTCATTAATGCATTAAACACAGTAAAGGCGAAGTCGAAACTAAAAGAGAACAAACACTTCTCTATAGTGTCACTTCAGTCAAAAAGTCAACGACCCAAAAGCGGCGGGGGCGGAGTCGGAAATGGAAACTAATTCAAAAACTTAAGAAATTTTCCTAACTTTGTTCCCGTTCTGGTTCCGGGTCCGCCAACTAAACACAAAACAAAACCAAACACAAAAAGGAAATAAAAAGACTGATATAATAAAACTAAACACAAAAACACCAACTAAAACCAAAAGTTGAAATAGCGGGGGCGGGGGCAGAATCGATTATGATTTTGCAATTTTCGATAAAGACCAACTTAACACCCACTCTGGCTCCGGCTCCGCTAAATACAAACAAAAGGCCAAAAGAAAGACTGTCAGGATGGGAGCCAAAAAAAAGTTTCAAAAAGAACTTTCAGAACCCGATTCAGTTCTGGTTCCGGTTTTGACAGACTAAACAAAAATAAACACAAAGTGTTGGAAGCAAAATGACTCCAAACTTTGTTTGAAAAACCACAAAGATAAAGAACAACAAGGGGGCCCCATTTTGACCAAGGAAAAATATGGGGTGGTTATGCAAGGCATAACAAATGGTGACTCAGCTGGGGAAATGGTTCACCCATTTTCAAGATACCCAAAGAAAATTTCAGTCACTCAAAAACTACTGGCTTATAAACACTTCAACTTGAATAAGATCAGATATACTTAGGATAAGTTTGAGCTAGAATCTCAGATGTATGTGCTCATGAATTATCTCTGAATCTGAGTGTGTGCTTATATTGTCCATCATTCTTCATAGATACTTTCTCTACTCTTTGAACCACAATACCTAAAATTCAAGCTACATGAGTTGAGTCTTCTAACAATCGTGCAGTAAAATCCTGGGTATCGCTCTGCTGCCAGACATGCGTCCATAGCCCCAACGGAGATGCCTCTAGTTCTCACAAAGCATTGCTCTACTGCCAGCCAGGCATCCATAGCCCCGATAGAGATACTTGATATTGAGCTTGCCTTTTCTTTCTTTCTTTTCATTCTCTCCTTTTTTTTCACTTGTGAAAATTCTTTTATGTATCTTTCTCAATACTCAGATTCAATGAATCTAAAATGTGGGTTGAGAACTACAATGGATTTCATGATAGTCTTGGAATCATATTTTTCACTTGAATCAAAGGTAGAGTCATTCTAAAACAGATAGGCACCTACTCATGCAGATGTTTTATCTAATTTGGTGACAGATTTTTGATGACAATTCATGAGATATTCACAATGTATCTTCTTATCTTTAAATAACTTCTCAAACCCAAATTAGAATGATCATAAGACATAATTTTCAGAATGACATCCCTTTCCAAAGATTGTGATGAAAATACCTAAACCAATTTTTCTCCTAGTACCAATAGTATACTTTAAATAACAACCCCAAGTCTTGAGATGAACAAAATAAATCCCCAATGAAACAAAACACAACAAAACAAACAAAAACAAAACAAAGAAAACAAAGAAAACAAAAACAAAAACAAAAAAAACAACAATAAGAAAACCTAACTAAAAAAAAAACTTAATTACATATAATACAGTATAGTACATTTTTGTTTTTTTCAAAACATCAGACCCTCTATGCACCAAAATAGTGCTTGAGAAACTGACCATTAACTGGTAATGGAACAGGCTCTCTTGTTAAAGTAATTAAACGAAAAGCATTTTCGCCTAATATTTCAGCCACTTGATAAGGACCTAACCACAGTCTATCAAACTTCTGGTGATCTCCCTTCTTTTTGCTAGCATTATCCCATAATAACACAAGATCTGATATTCTAAAGGCTTTTATCTTGGCTCTTTTGTCAAACCAGTGTTTGACAATAGTCTGATGTTTAGAGAATTGTTGCAAAGCAGCATCTCTTTGTTCTTCCATCTTTAACAAATTAAGTAGTCTGACCTCAATCCTATCATCCTTGTTATAAAACTCCTGCATAAACTTTAGAATGGGTATTTGCAAATGAATGGGGAAGATTAGATCTTGGCCATAGACTAATCTAAAAGGTGGATTCCCTAAGGCTGCTTTAATTCTGGTTCGATCTACCTATAAGGCAAATCTCAACTGGGTGTGCCAGTCCCTAGGGTTTCTTTCTAACAACTTTCTTATAACTTCCAACAAGTTCTTATTTGTGGACTCAGCCACTCCATTCCCCTAAGGGTAATAATTGGAAGAATATTTTAACACAATTCTATGTTCATAAGCCCATGAAATAAACTCAGCAGAAGAAAAAGCAGGGCCATTATCACATACCAAAGCAAATGGAGCTCCAAACCTAGTTGTGATGTTCTCTGTCAGAAACTTGATGACCACCTTTGTGGTACTATTCTTGCAAGGTTGTGCCTCAGTCTAGCGTGTGCAATAATCAGTTGCAGTCAAGATGAATTTATGCCCTGTAGAAGAGTTTGGATTAATTACACCTACAAAATCAAGTGTCCATTGAGCAAATGGCCTTACCTCATATACTGGTTGTAGGGGCATTGCGGGATTTCTTTCTCTAGGTGCGGAGGTTTGACATACATGACAAGTCCTACAATGTTGATGAGCATATCTAAACACATAGGGCCAATAATATCCTTATCTTAAAATCTGATGAGCCAAAGCATCAACAAATCCATGTCCTATTCCATGCCTCCCATGAAATTCACTTATGCCATGCTTAGCTTCTTGCTCATCCAAACAGCATAGATATATTCCTTGAAAATTCTTCTTGTAGATTAATCCCCCTTTGAGCATATAATGGGAGCTCTTCATCCTCAATGCTCTCCTTTGAGTAGCATTCATTCCCTCTGGACATTTGTTATGGAGGAGGAAGAAAACAAAATTTGTATACCAGGGATCCTTTGTGAATGATTGAACCGTGTATTGTTGAAAAGTAATACTTTTGTCTACTTTTGCCATCGCCTTTGACAAATCTTGGCCTCAAACAAGTTTCATTGGGTGAATCTCCATGTCAAATTCTTACAAAATGGCCATCCATTTCCCTCTTCTTTCCCCTAATTCACTTTGCATCAGGAGAGACTTCACAGCTGGATCTGGGACTATAGCCATAACCTGACTTTGGATTATGTAATACCTAAACTTCTTTACTGCTCGTACCAAGGCAGAGGCTTGTTTTTCTAAAGATGAATATCTTACTTCTACATTCTTAAATGGAGAGCTCATAAAAGCAATCGGTCTCTCCTCATTCTCTTCTCTTCTCTGTGTTAAAACTGCTACACATGAATGCTCAGAAGCAAAAGAATAAATGTAGAGGGGCTTTAAATAATCTAGACTTGTCAAAATAGGTGCCTCAAATATAGATTGTTTAATCTTCATGAAAGAAGACTTAGCTTCTTCACTCCATTCAATCTTCGCATCCTTCTTCATCATTTCATTAAGTGGTTTAACAATCTCTACAAACCCTATTATAAATTTCTTGACAAAATTGATCCTTCCAAAGAAAAACCTCATCTCCTTCTTACTCCCTGGTTTCTTCAACTTCAAGATGGCCTCCACTCGGTCAGGATCTATGGATATTCCCTCCTCTGATATAATGTGACCTAAAAGCTTTCCTTCAGAAACTCCAAATACACATTTCTTTGGGTTGAGAGAGACACCATAACTGATACACTTCTTTAACACCTTTTCCAAATCAGCAGCATGATCTTCTCTATTCTTAGAGAAGATGGTCAAATCATCAACATAGATGATTATTATACATTTTCGTCTTAGATCTTTGAAAGCTACATCCATCGCCCTTTGGAAAGTAGCACCAGAATTAATGAGACCAAAAGGCATTCTTCTATAGGAAAATGTGCCCCATTTAGTAGTGAAAGTAGTCTTCATCCTATCATCATGACTTACAAGGACCTGATTGTATCCTGAATACCCATCCAAGAAAGACATCATCTGAGATCCATTGACCTTTTGTAATACTTCATCAAGGGAAGGTAATGGATAGTTGTCCTTCTCAGAGGCCTTGTTTAAATTCCTGAAGTCCACACATAACCTTATTTCACCATTCTTCTTCCTTACAGGAACTAGATTAGCCACCCAAGTAGAGTGTCTAACTGGAAAGATTATTCTTGCAGCCAAAAGTTTTTGCACTTCTTTTTGAATCAGAAGCTCAATTAATGCATTGATCGGGCGTTGCTTTTGGTGAAATGGCTTAGCTTCTAGCTTGAGAGGAATTGTATGTGTGATCATAGATGTATCAAAAGTTTTCAAGTCATCATAGCTCCAAGCAATTGATTCAATATTCTACTTCAAGACCTTGATTATTTCATCCTTTATTTCCTGAGTACAGGTCTTCCCAATAAGAATGTTCTTTTCTAGGCCTGAGTGAGTCAAATTAACTTGTTCATACTTACCTCCCTCACTCTTTGTAGGCACTCTTTGATAAGCTTGTGGATCTTAATCAAATATCCTTTCTAATGCTATTATCCCTTTGGGGATGTTATTACTCTTTAAATCTAGTATCCCTTCTGGATTGTCACTTTCTAGATTCCAGTCACCCTGATCTCTGTCAGAATCATCAATTATCTACCCTTCAAAAACATTAGAATTTGCCAAAAAGGCCAATATATGTCGATCATCATTAAATACCTGAAAGTGTCTAACATTGTCAGGAATTGTTGGGACTGAAATCAACTCTACTGAAAACCTCTTCAGATTTGAGTCTTGCATAGGCTCTAATGTGCTAGTAGCAACAACAAGAGCATCTACAATTTGGTTTGCTTCCCTTGGGATGAGAGTAATCCCAAAGGCATCAAAATCTTCTATTAAATTCTAGACCTTGTTTCTATATGCATCCAATCTTTTTTTATGGCATGTGTATTGGCTACGTACCTATTTCACAATCACCTCAGAATCTCCCATCACTGTAAGAGCAGTTACCTTCTTCTTATGAGAAAACATAAGACCACGAGCGAGTGCTTCATATTCAGCCACATTGTTAGTGCAACCTATAAGAAGCAAAATAAGTATTTCCTTTCGGATTAGTTAATTCAATCCCTGCTCCGCTTTCTGCTTTAGATTTAGAACCATCAAACTTAAGAGTCCATAACTGGTCTTTGGCTAGAAGTTCTTTCTTTTTAGAAGCAACAGGGAATTTGTCACTTGAGATCTATGGCGGCTCAGACTTTTATTGTTTGTCAAAATTTGTGTTGGGGAGAGGCTCCATTAAAGCTTTTCCTATATCCTCAATTTGTTCAACAACTACTTCCTGAATGATTTCTTGGGTTGATTTACCATCCAATTCATCTTTCATCAACTCCTTTCACATTGGTAAAGCATCTAGAGTAGGTGCATTGAAAAGGCATTGTCCTACCTTAATCTCTTCTTGAATTTCAAAACATAACAATGGAGTCTGTTCTACATATGCAAAATTTTCCTTCTGAGAAAGGTTAACCCGAGTAAGAATAGTAGCATCCTTAACTTTGAAAGAGAACTCATTGATGGGAATCTCAGATTCCTCCTGGCATTTTTGTTGTGGCTGATCTATATGCCCTAAAATACCTAAGCATGACTGACATGTTAACTCCGAATGATTATGATAGTGAATCCTACACCAATTAGGAAGCAACAAACTACTCAAATCAATTTCTGCTCCTAAAACTAGCCTATCTTATTGTAATTTCCTTATTAGAACCTGTTGGTTGATGTTGATCATAGGGTGACTATGATCTAAGGGTAATGTATCATCAAAACTAATTATGGAGAAAGTAAGAACTTCCTCTTATTTGTAAACACCTATCTCAGTCTCAAAGAATGCTACCTCATTTGCAGCATCATATTTTGTGATCATGTGTTTGAGCCTAGGTTCACTTTCAATCCTTATCTCTGTGGCAACTCCTTTCCATGGTAACCACATGTGTGAGAAATCCAAGGATAGATATCCCCCTATGCTTTTCATTAGCTCTCGACTTAAGAGCATACCATAAGTTTCTGGGATATCAACTACTTGGATATCTATATAGGTCTGGATCCTTGGATCTAATCCAACCTGCACATGCATGTTCTTTAATTCACCCACAACATTAACTTTTGTTTTATCCAACTAAATCACCTTTTTATTGGTTGGGATAGGACTCAATCCTAACTTCTTACAAATCAAAAAAGGCATGGCATTCCCTGATGCTCCAGAATCTAATAAACAATTGTGTAGGTTCTTTCCAAAGATTCTCAAACTTAACAGAAAAGGTGGGGTACTAGTCTTACCTTTATACATAGCTACATTTATCTCCTTTGTGGGAGTCACTTTACCTTTCCCTTTTAGGTGATCTGCCTCTTCCAAAGCTTTTAATACCACCTCCCATTGAGCTGGGCACCACTTCATGATATCAAAGAAAGATAGTGATGTCTTCTACCTTTGTAATTCTACAACAAAGTCAAACTCTGAATCATTCCTAACTTGATACTTAGGAAATGAAGGTTGATTACCTCTATTTTGAGAATCAGAAGGTCCCTTTGGTGGAGGTGGATTGTTATCTGCATTCTGATTTGGTGGAACCATATTATTTGGGGGTGCAGATGTAGTGAATGGCCCCTTATTCTAATTTCTTAGAAAGTGACCCCCCTTAGATTGAAAAGCTTGAGCATCATAAACATCTTCTTCTGGCTCATTATCTCCTTGCATAGGGAATTGATATTTTTCTTCAATGGTTTCATAAGTCATGGCAGTGTTGACTGGCCCATTATCCTGATTGGAATTTCCTGCTAAAGGATGGGCATCAGCCTATGCAATTTTCACAATTTTCTCCATTTCTGGGCAATTGACCTCAAAATGTGTTGTTGTATCATGCAGCCTACACCAATTTTTCATAAAATTCAAATTGGCAACATTAGCAGTATGGGGTCTTTCTTCACCTGTTTGATAATTATGGGGAACTCCCCCATTGTTAGGTCTAGTATTCCACTACCTATTATTGTTGTTGTTATTGAACCTTTGATTATATCCTCTATTCTGATTTTGATAATTTTGATTTGAGGAGTTTTGACCTTGAAAATTCCTATTGGTGTTCTGATTTTGGTTGTGATTAGAGTAATTACCCTGACTGTTATAACCTCCCTGATTGTTATAATTCTGATTTTGATTATGGGGAGGGTTTTGCCTGAGCTATGCCATGTCATTTGACATCTGAGAGAGCATCTTCTTAAGAGTCTCTACCTCACTTGTGAGTTGAACAGTTTGTTCATTCTGCACATTTCGACTATGGCTGGGGAATGGACATGGGTTGATCCTCCCCCTTGTTGCGATTGATTTTGAGGTTGTTATTGTTGTGGTTGATGAGAGGAATCTTGCATGCCATTACCAAAGAAGGGCACAGTGGGTGGAGCTTGCAACTCAGATGCAGGTCCATATTGGGAATAAGACATCCCTGGGACAGTATTGTATAATGGTGGATTAGGCATCTGATAATTCATTGGAGGAAGAGTTGCTCCTAACCCTCCAGATTGAAGACTTATCTACTATTATAATTTGATAGCCAAGTGATAAATCTTAGACAGTGAGTCAATCTCAGTAGGTTGATAAGTTCTTTGCAAGAACAGGCCAATCAAAGGGTCAACAGCTCTTAAATATGCCTGTATGGCCATACACTCTGGCACTAAGTAAGGCTCTTGTAGCCTTCGATACATCCTTTGGAATCTAGTGTTAAACAAGGGCAACGGTTCATGATGTTCTTTCCTTATGGTGGCAAACTGGTGATATAATATTGCAAGATCAACATAAACCCTGAATTGATTAATAAAAGCATTTTCTAAATCTGTCCAACCCAAAATAGATCCCTGGGGCAGATTTAGATATCAATTATATGCCATATCTCCTAAACAGTAGGGAAACAGTCTACATATCACATTTTGATGAGCAACCCAAGCTCATGTGCAAGCATCCTTGAATGCTTTTATATGTTCCTCAACACTTCTCGATTCTCCATGCATGTATTTTGGACAGAATCTCTCTGGGTTCTTTGGTAAATCATGGAATCCACTAGGAATAGTCCCTAACGGGGAGGGATTATTCACAAAGTAAGCCATTGGTGGGATTGGTTGGACAGGTGATTATATAGGCTAAATTGGTGGTGGTGATGCAGGCCTAATTGGAGGTGGTGATGTAGGTCCAACTGGTGGTGGTGTAAGTGGATTTGGGGGAAATCCCAGTGGAGTAAATGGTGGTGGTAGTGTAAGTCACAAAACCCTACAAGCATGAGGTCTTGGTCTAACTAGGGCTTGTAATTCTTGTAATGGTTCAGGATCAGCAGAAGATCTAAGAATCCTTCCATATTTGTCCGGTGAGAATGACCCTATGCGAGCCAGCTTGTCCTTTCAGGCCCTCCTAGTGCCAACTTTTGTTGATTGTGAAAATGACACAAACAACGTTAAAACATAATATTTCTACTCTATTTCTCTTGAAAAAGAAAGACAACATGTAGTGGCCTAACTCCCAAGGTCTTGGCAGTTGGTTCTCAAATATCTAGTGTCACTCAATCGGTTCATGCAACTATAATGTTCAAGGGGCCTATGCTAGTAACAAAAGATTCAAGCGATGACTCATTTTATCAAACTATTTTGGTAATTCAATGGGGTTTCAAACAAAAGAAAAAGATAGATTAAAGGGGTAAAACAGTAAGTATGAATCAAATATATCTATCATCCGGACATATATCTTCAAATAATGAATGTTCTTCTAATCAGATCAAGAAAACCATAAGATAACACAATCTATAGCATAATCTATACCACTGCATACATTTTAGGTGCTTAATTAACTTCACAATTACACATCACAAATATTTCAAGGACTTTCAAAACAACACACATTCATTCATCATCAAGATTATAGATCAACAAACTTTAATAACTTCAATTCAATGATAATCTAACAAGATCATCTTTAAATCTGGTTTCTTCTAATGACTTTCATCACATAAGAAACTATCATACTTCAGCACAATCACTAGCATTCAGATAGATCATAACTTGTTAGCTTTATCAAATAAAACAACTCAATGCTAACTCCATATTGTGTAAACCTGTAATTCTATTAACTGTAAAAAGATCAAGTACAAAGTATCTCTGTAAATCACTACAAAATTCTATCTCCTAATCTTAGGTAAGCCAATCCTATTCTCAATTAGACGAACTTTACAATATGATACCCATAGGGTATTTATAAATATACAAAAACTCAAACTCCACTTCTATTTTAGGTTATCCACCTTTTTAGGAACTAAAATTCTCTTGGAAACTCAGATCAATTTGATCTCGAGTCTTTACATTAGACTTTCAGTTTAACTAGAGAATAGAAGATAGAAGAGAAAAAGAAGTCATGCGCCCCCAAGACTGCCAGTGTTGTATGCATGCAACATGCAAGGAAGAGGAAAATCATGCATGCAAGGATTCATGCATGAGAAGCTGGATCTGCCATGAACTCATCGTAGCTGGTGAAGACTTGTTGTAATGCATCTATTTCTGGCCCATCAATCCAACTATCTTCAAATTTGATTTGATCCAATTCTGTTGCAGCAAACTCCCTCATACCTTTTACCTTTGTCAATTCTCTTCCAGCAGCTTTTATTTCCTCTTTAACATCCATTAACCGATCTAGCATCAACTCTCTGCCATCATCTTCTTTCTGCATCAGTCCTTTGAATATTTCATCCCATTTCTCTTTCATTTGACTCAAAGGCATGCCTTCTTTTATAAATGCATTTACATCTACAATAATGGTAATAATTGCTTCTAGCTCTTCCAACTGCTCAGTCAAATTATTAACAGCTTCTTGGATCTCATCCTTATGTTTACACAAGAAGTCAATTCTAAAATGGAGTATACGAGAATTTTTCTCCACAAAATACTTATTGTCCTCTTCAAGTATTGATTGTTCCAAAAGAGTAGTTAAAGGCAATTCACTCACCTTTTCTAACTTCTAACTATATTCTTTATACTCTTCTCCTTGTTTCTCTGATGCCTCAATGTATTGATACATTTCTTTTACTAACCCTTATGTGTCCTTGTAGGCTTCAAAACCTTCTACCAAAACTTCACCCACCTCTCGGTTTAACTTGTCTACCCATCGGTCTACCATCTTCGCTTTGCCTTTTACCTATACCAAATCATCTACCTCCTTTTTGCTTAACAAAATAGGAGTCTCAATGGCTGCTACCTGTTGTGATCTTGGAGAGGAGACACTCTTCAAGAATGAATGTAGTTGATCCAATTAATCTTTAAGCTCATCCTTCTTTTGCTTATCCTTGATCATTCTTGACTTGGTTGTTGAAGCCACCACATCAATCAAGTTCATTTGCTGATTCCTAGTGGGCCTTGCCAAGTTGACAGTACTCAACTGATAATCTATTAGTTGCATGTCCCCTACCTCCTTTTCTGTCATTGGCATGGCACATTCAGCAACAATTTCTCCTTTGTCTGTGAGTCGGGTAAAATGTAGAATCTTGTCCTTCTTTTTAGGCCTCTCCTGCTCAATTCCCTTCATCATATCCTCCCAATTGAGAGGTTGTGAAGGTGTTACTGTCCTCTTCTATAGGTCCAATTTTAGCCAAGTGGGAGCACTTGGAGCAGCAGTCATCATAGAGGAAGAGGGAACAATAGTAGAAGGTGGCTGCATACTCACTTGAGATTGGGAGTCAACCCTCAATTTCTCTTGTTGCTCTTGCACTATATGCATCTACACAAGTCTCTTAGCCTCTTCCTTTTCCTTCTGTTCTTGTATTTTCTTACCTTCTTCTTCTTTCCTCAACCTCTCTTCTTCCAACCAATCCTTCTCCACTTTTTCCTTCTCTATTCTTTCTCTTTCTAGAGCTTCCCTTTCTAATTTCTCTTTTTCCAAAGTCTCTAGTCTTTCTTTTTCTTCTGCCTCTGAAGCCTTAAGCTTTTCTTCTTTTTCCCTTTCTTCTTCTACTTGCTACTTTTTCACCAGCTCTTTGGCCTCCTTTTCCTTCCTTATCTTTTCTGCTCCTTCCTCTTTTTGGCGAGCTTCCTCTACAAGTTTTAACCTAGCAACCAAGATTTCCTTTTCCCTCCAGTTCCTTGCTTTCTCTTCCTCAAGGTCAAGAATTTTTTGTATTAATTCTAACTTGTCATTCTCTGCTTTAACTTTGAGCTCTTGTTCTCGTTGCCTTCTTTGCTTCTCTACTTCATCAATTGCTGCCTTTGTTTCAACTTGTTTTGCCTTTAATTGTTGTTGGTGTAATATAGCATCAGCCTTTACCTTAGCATCAATTTCCTTTTGTTTCTACACTGCAGCCCTTGCATCAGAATCTCTTTTCACATCCTCAAACAACTTCCACTGATCTTTGTGTGTCAAAATCTGCTCCATGTCCTCTTCTAGAGGCATGTTCTCTTCCATATCCTTTTCTGACAGGGTCTCATTTGAATCTGTCCCAACCTCCAGAACTTCTTTCTCCATTTCTTTTCCCTTGTCAGCTTCAGCCATGCTATAAAGAACTCCTTCTTGAATTTCTTTACTCTTCTTCCTTGTAATTGGGACATGGGTGGATGACTCACCTAATGTAGGTGTTGAAATAGCAGATCCTACTAGAACATCTACTTCTTGTGTTTCCTCTTCATCATCTACCACCTCAAGTTCTATCTCATCAATATCTGGAGGAAGGAATTCCAATGGCTCCTTGGGAGGTGTCTTCCTTTTAATCCTTTTATATCCCTTACCCTTTTTAAGGACTGGTCCTTGAGGAGCTTGAGTTCTTAACATTAACCATTGCACACTCCTATCCAATACTGTCCTTCCAATCTTCTTGATATCAATGGTTTCTTCAGCATTCCAATCAATTGGATCTAGACCCTTGGTGCCAATCTTCAAAGCTTCATAGGATGGATCCAATACAATTCCATCATCCACCAATGTGTCAGGAATGTTTTCTTTAACACCTAGCTCTGACATGAGTGAAACAGACAATCTTTCATAATTCTTCTTCCTTAGATCATACTCATCGTGTCGATCACTCCAGAAGTCTTCTAACAAATTGAAATGTTTAGTAAACACCGAGGCCAACAAGGCATGCATCTTACCCTTTGGATCAAAATATTTACGACTTGTGTATAATCCTAACTTCAATTGTATCATCTCATTACAAACCACCTTTGCTCCTACTAAGTGTTGACAGCTATATTCACCCAACTTCACGGGAAACTTATGACATCCGGTTTTATGTTTGATTCCAAACCTAGCATTAACTCCAAGAGCTTGATATACAAACTCCATTAGCACTATCCTATCACTACAGCACCTTGGAAGCAAGTGTGGGTGGCCTTCAAAACCAAATAACCAAAAGTATGTAAATTTTGGGTATTGAATGTACCAACATCCCCATTCAGCGATGAATGCCATAGCTTCTTGACTCAACCGGTATCCTGCATCTCCATTCAATTGGTTGATGATCACATCTAAAAATGCATCATTGACTCTCCTGAAATGAGTCTCAGCAACCTGAAGAGACAATTGATCGTAGTGCTCCCATACCTTCTTTTGTCCATCCAAGGCTCCCATTATGCCCACTCTATTCAAACCTAGGAAAACACCCAATCTTGCTGCTGCATACACCACATAAGAAGTCATAAAGAAACACTTGGTCTGCCTAACATTAGTTAATTGATCATGAACAACATTTGACACAATCATCGACCAGTCAAATTTTTGGGCTCCATTTAAGATAGTCTGGATGAAAGGAAACATCCACTCCTTGAACCGAAATGTATCTCTTTTCCCAAAGGCCCTAGACAGCATCATGATTAGGTCTGATACCTCCTTATAGAAATCTGCCCTCTTTGGTTGGTCTGCAAGTTTACTTAAAGATTTCTTTTCTGTGCTCAACCACTTTTTGTTTAAATGAGACTTATTGGAGTCCTTATACTCAATGTATTTCTCTAAAGCCTCTGCCTCATCCAACTACACCAAATTCTTAGGATCTGGGACATTAAATATATCTTGAAATGCTTGAGGAGCAAGATTGATGATCACATTGTTTTGTGAATCCATGCATAGTCTTGTAGCAGGATTATAAGCACTAGCTACAGTTAAGATCAATTCTGGACATTGGACTGACAAGGGAAACAAAGTTATATGAGCCAATCCATACTTAACAATATTCTTCATTATAGGCGTTGCATCCTCAGTGAATGCTTCAGCATATGTCTCCTCAAAGTAATACCAACCTAAGTTTGTATCAGTGATGTCCGACTAGTCTGATTCCACTTTACTGACTTTGATAACTAGACTCCTGTGATTATACCTCAAAGTGTAAGGCAATTGTTCCGGCTTCAATTTCTTTGGTTTTGGTGCTGCCTTTGATGTTCCTGCAAGTTGATTCCTTCGAGTAGCTTCCCCTGATGTTCCTGACATCTTTCAGCTTTCCTGCAAGCAAAACCTCTAATTAGATCTTTAGATATCATTATAAAACATGCTTTAAAAACATACCTTTCATATATGCACCGGAGGAGGAACCAAGCAGAAACATAATCTAAACAGTCTCTTTTACAAAACTGTTGGACTCAGAGCAAAAACCGATATAGATATTTCATTAACAATGAATGGGCTTGGAGTCGAAACTAGGAAGGTGATCGGAATCGGGATCGGAATGAAAAAGGGATTTGGTTTTTGTCAAATTTTTATATCTCCGTATTTCTATTTCCATTCCGCCTCCGCTTCCGTCTAGATTATCATTATTTCAAAAGGCAGACTTCTCACCATACGTGGAGCCGAAGATGGGATGGAAATGGAATCAATACTTTTTGCAAAATAGAATTCTCAAGTTCAGGATCAATTCTAATCCCGTCTCTGCCTAGGTTGACCCTGACGTCATGGCATTCATTGATTTAACAGACAACTCCATGATTAAAACCAAGGTCATATCAAATGAAAAGAGGCTTAAATAAGACAATAGCCATATGACCCTAGGGAACAACTGTATATTTTTAGGGCATCATATTTTAACCATTTAAATGCGATCACTGACAAATACGAAACCCTAATCTAACAAACACGACAAAACTAGGGCACAGATTTTAAACCTTGCCATTCACCAGAATGAAATACGCGACAAAACCCTAAGTAAAAACGAGATTTGACTAACCCTAAATCACTGTAAAAACACGAATCTAACCTACCTCACTGTAGATCCCTAATTTAAACCAACGCCATTTAAAAACCCTAACTTAATCTAATCCTACTGCAAATCAAAACAACATGACGCAATCACGATTAAATCGTGAAAGCGATCGTGCTCTAAAACACAAGAATCAAAAACAACAGCACAAGAAACAAAGAATAAAGCAAACAAACAACATAAAACAAGAACCTACTCATACAATCATACCAAGGATCAAAAATTCATTTTTAAAGTGGAATGATTTAAATCACGAGCGGATTCAACAAATGCAACAATGAATAAACAAAGAAAAACAATGATAAGAGACCCTACCTCTAACGCAAAAGAACCCAGCTAACCTTCTGAACTGATTTGCACACAATAATCTTCCTCTTCTCTGATCTTTTTCGCTCAAATGAACTCTGTCGCCGCTCTTTCATGCTCCTTAATCTTTTCACAATGATAATAATGATTCATTTAACCCTTAATGAAGGTAAAACTGAATATTTCTACCTACACGAGCAATTGTCATTAATGCATTAAACGCAGTAAAGGCGGAGTCAAAACTAAAAGAGAACGAACACTTCTCTGTAGTGTCACTTTAGTCAAAAAGTCAACGACCCAAAAGCGGCAGGGGCGGAGTCAGAAATGGAAACTAATTCAGAAACTTAAGAAATTTTCCTAACTTTGTTCCCGTTCTGGTTCCGGGTCTGCCAACTAAACACAAAACAAAACCAAACACAAAAAGGAAAGCAAAAGACCGATATAATAAAACTAAACACAAAAACACTGACTAAAACCAAAAGTTGAAATAGCAGAGGCGGGGGCGGAATCGATTATGATTTTGCAATTTTCAATAAAGACCAACTTAACACCCACTCCGGGTCCGAGTCCACTAAAGACAAACAAAAGGCCAAAGGAAAGACTGTCAGGACGGGAGCCAAAACAAGTTTCAAAAAGAACTTTTAGAACCTGATTCAGTTCCAGTTCTGGTTCTGACAGACTAAACAAAAATAAACACAAAGTGTTGGAAGCAAAATGACTCCAAACTTTTTTTGAAAAACTACAAAGATAAAGAACAACAAGGGGGGCCCATTTTGACCAAGGAAAAATATGGGGTGGTTATGCAAGGCATAACACATCCCTCCATCTCCAAAACCTATTTTATGCCCTCCACTTCATTTCCTCTACCATATCTTCATCTCATTTTACCAATTTAACTATTTCCTCCATATTTTCCATTTCACTCCCTACTTTTCATGAATTTTCCAAAAATATATATATATATATATAATCTCAAACTCTTTAAGGGACATCCCAACTCCATTTTCATTCATCGGGGCAAAAATTGGGGCATATCACCAAATTTCCATACTTTTCTTTGAAACAACACCATAAAAATGCATTGTCTCAAAGAGGGGCAAAATGTATACACTTAAAAATTGGGTAACATTTTCAGTCATCACATCACGTTGATCATTCTTCCAATATTAACTAAAACATCATCTCCAATAGTTAAATAATTTTTAATTATTTAATTATTCAAATTTTAAATTTTCCCTCCATTTCCACTATTAATTAAATAACTATGAATTATTTAATTAATTTATTACTATCATTATTTATTCCTCTATGTTAATTGAATATTTTTTATTATTTAATTAACTCACTAATTATTCCTCTTGTTCTCAATTAATTAAATATATTTTTATCATTTAATTAATTTCCCATCTTTCCACTTATGCAATTAAATATTATTTTTAATTATTTAATTTATTCATTTACTCTTCCATAATTGTTCTCCCAAAAATAAATAAAATTAATTATTTTATTTATTTATCTATTTACACATGTAATTTATAATTAATTTATTATTGAATACCCATACATTTCCACCTCACCAGTCAACTCACACTCAATTTGAGTTCACTCCTCAATAAATTTTGTTCACTAAGCATCAATCACACTTCACTCTTCAATCAATTCTCTTGACCCATATAATCAGGAGGTCAATTAACTCCTCATCAATTCCTCTCAACCATTTTGGACCATTGATATGTTCAACCCTTCATCAAATCTTGACCCTTGATCAGTATCACCAAAAATATATAAATATAGATATCCTATCATCTATTCTTCCTCTCGCATTCTAGCAAGAAATCTATACGCATATTGTGTCCAAGTTCTTGTGCTAAAAATCTAAGAGAAATTATCACTACACTTTTCTAAAAGGTGCAAAGAGGAGAACAATGGAGCTCAACAAGGAAATCGCATAAGTTTACAATATCTAATTCATTCTATTTTCCTTTAGCTTCATTTGTGTGATCTCTTTTGAGTTTGATTATGAGTTGTCTTATTTATTCTTTTTTATTCAATTTTACAGTCATTTTCTAGGTCATACAACAAGTAATATCATTCAACAATTATAGAGTGATTTGA
The DNA here is from genome assembly GCA_007115665.2 of Sequoiadendron giganteum. Classification (NCBI taxonomy): domain Eukaryota; kingdom Viridiplantae; phylum Streptophyta; class Pinopsida; order Cupressales; family Cupressaceae; genus Sequoiadendron; species Sequoiadendron giganteum. Next base: position 433,387,528 of record CM021108.1, on the reverse strand, counting down.
GTAGTTCAAATAATTTTTATTGGAAGAGAGATGCTCTATGGTATAAAGAATGATTGTATCTCCACAAGAATTTCACTCTTAACAAAAATCTTCTCACATAACTTCATGTCTCCAATCGGTGGTCATTAAGGATTTTTGAAGGCATATAATCAAGTCAAGCAAGATTTTTTTGGGAAGTTCTAAAGGTGATATTCAAAAATTTATGGTGAATGTTTGGTCTGTCAAACAAATAAAGAGGAGACAATTAAGAAACCAGTTGTCTTGTAGACCTTAGCTATTCCTAGCAAACATTGGGAAGAGGTATCCATGGACTTCACCACAAGTCTTCCAAAACCTAAAGATATTAATAATGTCAGCATGGCAGTAGTAGACCGTCTCACTAAATATGTACATTTCATTACATTTTCACAGCAATTATAGTGCCAAGATATTTTTTGAAGAATATAAAAAAGCTACATGGTACACCTAAGGTTATTATTAATGAAAATACTCCTATATTTACTAGTCACTTTTGGATAGATTTATTCTCATGTTTGGGCACTCAATTGGCTCATATTTTTCATGCCACCCTTAATCTAATGAGAAAACTAAGGTTGATAACAAGTGTTTAGAAGGATATATGTGTTATTTCACTTCAAATAAATAGTCTCAATGGGTATATTAGCTACCACTAGCAAAATGGTGGTATAATACTTCCTTTCATAATTCATAAGAAATTTCTCCATTTATGGGACTATATTCTCCTATCACATCATCATCGAAGGTGTCACCAATAGTTTAGGAAGTGGAGGACCACTTGCTTCATCAATAATGGGTACTTGTAGGACTCAAGGAGAACCATGCCATGGCACAAAATCAAATGAAGAAGCAAGCGAACCAACACCATAGTGAAATAAATTTTAAATTTGGGGATTGGGTCTTCTTGAGATTGTAGACTTACAATAAAATGTCACTAAAGCAACATAAAAAGAACAATTTGTCTCCAAAATATTATGCCCCATACCAGATCATGCAAAATATAGGTAGTGTCTTCGACAAGATAGAATTTCCACCAGCAATAAAAATACATCCATTATTTCATGTTTCTTATTTCAAGAAAGTAATTGGGCATAATATCCCTAATAAGACAATATTACTAGAGCTTGATGAAGAAGGAAGAATCATATTGGAACTAGAGTTCATTCATCGAACACACAAAAAGAAGCTAAGGACTAGAACACTCATTGAGTATCTCATCCAATGGAAGAATTTACCAGTTGAAGATACCACATGAGAGGATGAGGAGTTCATTTAGAAGCATCCATAATTAATTATCATTGAGTAAAATGCTTCTTGAAAGAGGGGGGCGTGTTACACCCTTAATATTAGTGTACATATGGCTATGAATAATCAAACTATGGCTAAATTAACCCTTAATTAATTCATATTATCATTATTCTATTTTTATTTAGTTAATTAGATTATCCTAAGTCATATATAGGGTTATCTAAGTTGCCTTAGATCATATCGTAGGCATAAATAAGGTGTATATAGGAGGTAGTGAGTCTTATTTCATTATTAAATTACAAGTTGTCTTCTCATTAGAGATACTTGGAGGTTTCCTCCCTCGAATTAGCTTGTCATTCTCAGTTATTATCAACTATTTACAACATATTTCATATCATATTCTTCTATTGTGCAAGTTATTTCATAATAGCTAGATTAATGACCGAAGGTCTTAGGTCTCTAAAAATAAGGTTCTTAGTGGTTTTGAGAATAATGAGCTTGTTTGATAGTGTCTAAGACTAGGGGGTTCTCCCCTCTTCTCCTCACCAAACAATTCTTGATAGATCGAGGGTCTTGTGGCTTGGCTTGATCAACACTAGCCACACTTTGAGGTACATCTTCCACTCTCCCCCTTTATATATCTCACCAGTAAATGTGGTTGAGATTTCCCTTGAGGTGATGAAATCCCCAAGACCCTTACTAAAATTGAAAAGAAGATATGATCATTTCTAATCCCCAGACTCAAACAAAGTGCAAGGGGAGGGAATACTTAACTAATACTCCTTAGGTAAACTTGAAAAAATGTGAACAAAGAGTTATTTTATCTTTAGGCCTACACTAGGCACAAGGAGGGAGCATACACACTAAATGTCCATCAAACATGACATACAAGATTAATTTATTAAAACCCAAATGAAGAGTGCAACTAATTAATAAAAAACATTCAAAATCCTTGCAAAAAAATTTTCAGTAGTTTGTGTTTACTCTATTTTCTCCCAACGAACACCAGGTTGCACAATTTAATTTGTCCCAAAATATCATGCAAACATTAGGTTAAAATTTTAATTTTACATAATCAAAAGCATCATTATATAAATCAAATGTTTCAAAAATAGTCAAAAGCACCAAGATACCTATCAATTATGCCACTTTACCTATCAGATGTGTCGTTATGCTCAACATATGCATTGAAGTTCAATTATATGTGCCACTTTTTTGTCAAATGTTTCATTCTGATAAAATGAACCTACAAACATAGAAATACAGAGAAAATAGATGCACCTCTATAACTATAAAATGCACTAAATTAATTTTGAAAGAACCACTATATGGTTAGATACATAGTTCTATTGTCAAAAGAACTATTTTGGGATCAATTGCATTGTTCTACACTTGTGACCTAAAAACTCAAGGAAACTCAATACATTTTTTTAAAATTAGGGACATGGATCCCATCGAGCATGCTAGAATGTGGAAGGATAAAATAATATCAATAAATTTTGAAGTGTAATTAATGCAATAAAAAATTCCAATTCAATAATCAAATAACCTACCTCAATGAAGTGTGTGCACAAATGTGAAATAAAAATAAATAAACCTACTTTACCTCCCCAAAAATGTCTAATCTTACTCCATTGTAGAATGTGATTATGTTAATTCAATAGTATGTCAATTTCTCATAAAACCTTAGCATAACCTTGTTAGAAAAAAATAATGCAAAAATGAGTATAGTATGGATGCAAAATTCATGGAGAGATTAAATGGATAAAACATGAGTGTTTTATAGTTTTCACTGATATTTGATCAACAGTGTAAGATGATAAAGATGATCAATAGATTAGAATGGTTGAGAGATCATGAGGAATGTGTATTAGACTTGTGTTAGGGTGAAGGGTTGCGATATGGAGTTAAGTGATTACAGGAATCGGAGGACTGACTACATGGGTGGATGAAATGGAAATGAATGAGAGTAAATTGAGGTTTATTTTCAGTCAACTCACTAAATTTAAAGTTAAAGAAATAAAAATAGAATGATATATTTAGGAAATAAATAAAATAATAATTTATTTATTTTTAGAGGAATGTGTAAAGTCAAACTAAATAAATTAAATAATCTATATAATTTTAGAGGAAATACTAGCTAATTAGATAATTAAAATTATTTAATTATCTGGATGGAAGAATAATTTAATTAAATAATTATCAATTATTTAATTAAAGTGGTTGGAGGAAAATGATTAATTAATTAAATAATTAAAAATTATTTAATTAGTGTGGATAAGGGGAAATAATAAATAAATTAAATAATTAAGAATTATTTAATTAATTTAGTGATGAGGGAAAATCATGAAATAATTAAATAATTAAAAATATATTTAATTGTCAATAGTGGCATAGTGTGATGGTTAAGTTGTTGTGGTGTTGTTCTTGCCATCAAGGTTCAAACCCCTTTGGGATTTTATTGTTGAAAGTTTAGATTAGGGATAAGGTCCCTCATTTGTGACCTCACCAATTCATAGCTTTGAGTCAAAGCATTTACCCCTTTAAAAATATATATATATAATTAAAATGGGAAATATTTTAGCTTAATTAAATAATTAAAATTTTTAAATTAATAATGATGAAGGGTTTGATAAGAGGTGATGACAAGAAATGATGATGTTTTGGAAGAAATGAGTTAGTCATTTTTAGGTCTCTACAATACCCACAAAAAATATCTATAGTTAGAATCAATTGACTAGAATTCACTTGCCTCAATCTTTTTGATATGTGAATCATGAAAAAAAACTGGTGATATTTATAGTTACCTTTGAGGAATCCATTTAACTATGAGGAACATACTCTCTTCAAGTAAAATGGGTCCCTAACTAGACTAATTCAACAACTTTGAAACAATGATTGAAGACAGTAAATAAATAATATAGCATGCTCCTAGGATGATGGTGCAAACATCGATGTAATAATTCTACCATGATTTCATCATCTAAATACTCTTATAATGATTCCTAAGTAAATTTCAAATGAATGAGTGAATTTATTTAAATACAACAACAAAGCACACACGTTAATATTGAGGATTTGATCTTGGATGAATGGTTGAAATTGATTGAGAGTGAACAAAGAATCTTAATTGAAGAAAATAGTTGAATAGGAGATATGATGCCTCTTTAGTGAGTTCTAAAATAGGAGAGGTTGATTAGTTATTTTGATTTATTTATTTTGACTAATTAGTTGTGCATAGATTAAAAATAGGAGGGAATCAATGGAAGAGTTATGATGGAATATGATTGGATAGTTAGAATATTTAATTATTTGTTGATAAAATGAAAACTGGATTTATTTATTTATTTTGGGATAAATGGATGAACATTAGCCTAAAGAACTAAATGATAGGAATTATTAAATTAATTAGCTGTAGTCAATAAAAAGGGGAGTTAGCATGATATTAAGAAAATTCCAACATGGTATTAAGATTATAGATTATGTGCAACATTAGAAAGTGGTGAAATTTAAGTGTCGACACTCTCTTCAAGTAGAAGGTGCCCCTAGTTGGACTAATTTGACAATTTTAGAATGATGATTGAAAGACGAAAAACAACCAATATAGCATGCTCCCAAAATGATGATGAAAATGCTAATGTAATGATTATACCATGATGTTATCATGTGAATAACATTATAGTGATTCCTAGGTAATTTTATTTATTTATTTATTATTAGACTGCAGGAATCGGGTAGCATGACCCCCTATAAACTACAGTGCGCCTGGTAAACTTTTTAACATGGCCGGTGGAACTAGCGCGACACGCCCTCTAGTACCACGGGGGTGGGGGAGATTAGACCTCATGACCAACCTCTTGCAACAAGAAAGATTTAGCCAACCGAGCTAGGGCCCCAACCCCATTCCTAGGTAGTTTCAAATGAATGAGTGAATTCATTTAAATACAATAACAAACCATGCACACAAACATTGAGGATTTCATCTCGGATGAATGATTGAGAGTGAGTAGAGACTCTTAATTTACCGAAATAGTCAAAAAAAGGATTTATGATAGATCTAATGGGTGAAGGTAATTAGTTATGTTATATATGTATTTTGATCGATTAGTTGTACATGGATTAAAATAAAAAGAGAATCATGGAGTAATGATGGAGTAATGATGGAATATGAGTGGATAGTTATATTATTTAATTATTGGTAGAGAAAATTAAGCATAGAATTATTTATTTATTTTTGGATAAATGGATGAAATTTAGCTTAACTAAATAAATTATGTGGAATAATTAATTAATTAGTTGTAGTTTTAATAAAAATGGGAATTGGCATTATTGAGAAAATATCGACATATATTAAGATTATATATTAGGTGTGATCTTAGAAGGTGGTGAAAATCAAGTGTCTATACTCTCTTCAAGTAAAAGGAGCCCCTTATCAAACTACTTCAACAACTTTGAAATGATGATTGAAAGACGACAAACAACCAATATAGCATGCTCCTAAAATGATGAAAATATTAATGTAATGATTATATCATGATGTTATCATATGAATACTTTTATGATGATTTTTGGGTAATTTCAAATGAATGGGTGAATGTCTTTAAATACAACAACAAAGCACACACATCAACATTAAGTATTTGATTGGAGACTCTGCAAGAGAGTGATGAGCGAGAGAGAAAATTTGAATCTGGGAGTGGGAGTGGCAAATGGAGACTCTGAAGTGGACGATGACGATGATGATGATGTTCTTTTGGTGTTGTAGAAGGATTGGATCCTTTCCCTAGTTCATGTTGTTGGCGATCAAGAGTTTTTGCTCAAAGGGCTTCTTCTAGAAAATTCTTGAACCCCGGTTTGTTGTTTGTGGGTGGATGTGGGCATCCTCCATGGTCATGACGTTGTTCTATGGACCTATGTTTGGCCTCTCCTAGGTTTGGGAGTGGTGGTTTCCTTGGAGGTTTCCCTTCTTGGTGTTGTTTTTGTCGACTAGTTCTTTTTCTTCAACCGTCTATTGGACATTCATTCTTATTCTTGTGGTTTGGAACTTGCTATGGGTCATTGGCCCTTATGGTGTGATATTATTGATTGGGTGGGAATCTTTTCCTCCCTTTTCCCTTTTGTGTGTTGTGTGAACCTACTTTGGTGTTCACTGATGTTTCATCTTGTGAGAGCAGGTGTTTCCTTCTTCCTTTTGTACATAGCTCTTCCCCCTTGTTTTATGTTGCTTATCTTTTTTGAATGGGGGTTGTTGTTTTAGACTAACCCCTTTGTGGGTGTGAGTGTTTGGTTTCCTTGTTGGGAGTGCTCTCTTTGGTTGTGGGTTATCTTTCTACCCTCTGGTGCTCTGCTTTCATTGTCCCCCTGCCTGGTTTTGGGTTGGGTGTGCCTCAAGATGTTGTTCTTCAATGTTTTATCTGATTTTGGGGTCGTTGTGGAGTGGTTTTTGACCCTTCCTGTTGTTGTTGGAAGCATGTGTGTGGAAGGCATAGAAAGGTTTATTTTAGTTTGGATGGTTTGGCTCCCCTTATCGGTCTTTTGGAGGGGGTGTGTGTCTTTCTCGGAAGACAATTTTTGTGAGTTGGTTCTATTGGTTTGGTGGTCTCCTATGTTTTATCTCAAGACTCAGGTTTTCTTGAAGCTTAAGGATGTCTTTACAATTATTATGGGAAATCTCCTATTTGTTGAGATTATGTTGGTTCAGTTTTGTTTGGTGGAGTTTTGTTATGCCGAAGTTATTCTTGGTACCTTTGGAGGTGTTGTGGGTTGGGTGGTATTCATAGATTATTCTTTCGACCAAGATGTTGTTGCTATTGTTGTGTGCTAAGTTCATTCTTTCTACTGCAATCTTTGTCTTGTCTCTAGATACTGGGTCTTCTTTTGAGGTGGAGACCTCTTTGTGTTATGTTGTTGAAGTTCGGTTCTTACATCTCCCATTGAGGTGGATCCCATTCATATTTAGGTGAAGTTTTAGTTTGCAGGAGTTTTGTGATTGTTGTGGCAAGGATGAGCTTGGTTTTTTCTCCTATAGAGGTGGAGAGAATAGCCGGTTTTTATGGAATACTGGTGGAGCTTTGAGTGTTTGTGGTGACTTCTCCTATAGAGGTGGAGAGGAAGTGTTATTGGGCTCTATTTTTTATGCCCTCATGATTATCTGTGATTTGGTTGTTTTAACCAATGGTATGGAGACTTTGATTTTCTTGATTGACTGGTTTGTTATTTCCTAGTAGTTACAAGTGGTGTCTTTGGGTTTAAGGTCCCTTCCAAAAGCTGGTTGTAAAGGTTTGGGCCCCTTCAAAACCTATGGGTTTGAGATTCATGTAAAATCTTAGTTATGTGGTTAGCAATTAGGTTTTGCTACTAGTTTGGGTTGAGGTTTTACCTATGTTTCATTGTTGGTTGTTCTTGGATTTTTATTTTGGTAGCATGATTGTCCTAGTTTGGGTTTCAGGTCACTTCAAAACTTGTATGGTTTCGGGTCCATTCAAAACCTATTTGTAAATGGTTTCGAGTCCATTCAAAACCTGTTTTTCCCTCTAATCAAAATATTGAGGATTTGATATTGGATGAATGGTTGAGATTAATTGAGAGTGAATGGAGAATTTTAATTGGCTAAAATAGTCAAAAAGGATATGACAACTCCTTAACGATTTCTAAAGTGGGTGAGGGTAATTATTTATTTATATTTATTAATTTTGACTAATTAGTTGTGCATGGATTAAAATAAAAAGGGAATCATGAAAGAGTAATGATGGAATATGAGTGGATACTTAGATTATTTAATTATTTGTGGAGAAAATTAAAAATGGATTTATTTATTTGTTTTGGGATAAATGGATGAGTGTTACCTTAATTAACTAAATTATATGAATTTTTTAATTAATTAGACATAGTCAATAAAAAGGGGAATTAATGTGATATTGAGAAAATATCAACATGGTATTAGGATTATATATTAGGTGTGACATTGGAAAGTGAAAAAAAGAAGTGTCTAGACTCTCTCCAAGTAAAAGGAGCCTCTAGATGGACTTGTTGGATGTTGAGGTTGAGTTGTTGATATGTGGTTGTCATTGATGTCAACACTATTAGCATTAGTGTCTTGAATGTTATATATGTTGAGGATATTGAGAAAATTATAATAAATATGTTGAAGGTTGTTTGTGAAGCTGTGAATTTTAGTGTGTTGGAAAGTTTAGTATGTTGGCATTCAAAAGTTTTGGATTAAAGGGTTTGTTTCTGAGCCTATCTAGTTTATCTACCAGAAGTTTCAAAGGTGTGCATCAAGATTTGGGCAAGTTGTGATTTTTTGTGTTCCTACAGTTATTTTGTTACTATAGTTGGTGTTTCTAGAAGAAGAGAATGTGACTTTGGTAATTTTAGTTGTTGTATATGATCATGTGATGTTTGTTGATGTTTCTAGATTGTTCTCTATCTTTGTTGCACGTTTGTGTTGATCGATGTCTTCTTGATCAGATATTTTTCCTTTGCATGTTCGGGTTTTCATGTTATTAGCCGACATGGTGATTGTGACATGTTGTGGATCCTTTTGGATTAATTTTTGAATGTTTGGCACATTTGAGGATGTTGTTTTAGGTCTTCATTATGTTTTAACTGACTTCGGTTGGTGCACATTGAGATTTGTTCATGAATTGGGACGACATTTGTATTCATTTATCATTTTATTTTTGGCCAACAAAATTGTTGATGTAGTTCCATGTATCAGATATATAAGAGATTTTTTCTTCTTAATTTGAGATGTATGTGTGTGAAATGAGAAGTATGCAAGTGGTATGTGTGAATAAAGATCGGATCATTCGATTGAAGAGAAAATTGTGAAGAAGATTGAGCAAAGTTTAAAGAAGTGTTTATATGCTTAACTGAAACTGCAATCAAGCTTTTGAAGAAGCTAATTTCTTAGTTCAAATCCTTCATATGGTTTTAATCTAAATATTTTTGTAAGAAAATGTGCCTTATTTGAACAGTGAGCTCTAGGTAGTCTGCCTGAATGCATGTGCATTCTAATTATTCATCTCTATACTTTTAATAGGGTATAATATATTGGACTAACATCCACCATGGTTTTTCCCCTAACAGGGTTTCCACGTATAAAATATTGGTATTCTTTGTGTTTTTGATGTGGTGATTGTTTATGCTTAATGTTCTTTCAGCAGATCTGAGAATAAGTAAAGTAAGGTTTAATAAGTTTGAATAATCTATGATAACTAATTCACTCCCCCCCCCCCCTCTCAGTTGTTTATCCTTGTTTTTCCAACAATTGGTATCAGAGCAGGTTTCTCTGAAGAAGTTTAATAGCTTGAGGTGATCTAAGATGGCATCATACAAGAAGGATATTCCTACATTTGATGGAACAAACTACTCTCTATGGAAGGATAGAATGGAGTGTCATTTGAAGTGCATTGGTGAACCCTTCTGGAAGATTACAAAGAACATATATGTTATTACTCAGAATGGTCCCTCTACTTCTGATGAGATCAAAGAAGCTGAAACAAATATCATGGCTATAGAAGCATTGTTGAGTGATTTGACAGATTCAGAGATGACAAATGTGATGGATCTGAAAACAACATATAAGATTTGGAAGAAGCTGGAAACATTGTATGAAGGAGATGAACAAGTGAAAGTTGCTAAGCTACAAAGTCTAAAAGGAAAGTGGGAAAACTTGAAAATGGGCGAAGATGAAAACATTATTTCTTTCATGCAAAAAGTAAAACAACTAGTGATGGGTATTAGATGTGTTGGTGGAATCTTGGATGAACAAGAGAGTGTAGCTAAAGTGCTTAGATCATTTCCTACTTCTTATAAATCAAAAGCTCATGCTATTGAAGAGCTCAAGACAGTAAAAAAATTGACAAGAAATATGTTGATCGGTAAGCTTGTTGCCTTTGATTTGAGTGAATTTGGTGACTCTACCCCTAAGACAGAATCTGCATTTAAATCTACTATATCCGAAAGAAACAAACAACGATATGATCCAGGAGAAATTTCTAGAAAGACATTCAAGTACGAAGATGAGATGAAACAGATTGAAGATAAAGAAAGAGAGTTAGAAGAGTTGGAAGCACTGATTCTGAAAAGAGAAGCCAGAGGACAAGGTAAGCACAAAGTAAAGTTTCCTATTAAATTTTTCTCTTGCAATAAGATAGGTCATTTTGCATCAAGATGTCCTGAAAGAGTTCCTAGGCTCAAACTAGACAAGCCTAGATTTCAAAAGAAATTTTAGTATGCTAAAGAAGGTGTTACTGATGAAGAACCTGATAAAGAAAATGGAAATGAGGATGGATGGGTATTCATTTATATCAAGGAAAATGGTCTGTTGTCCACTGAATTTGCTAGTAATAAGAATGTTGAGAAAGCTCTTGCAACCAAAATTGAAGAAAAGGATGAGTGGGTGATTGACAGTGGATGCTCACATCATATGACTGGTGAAAAAATCAAGTTTGTAAGCTTGGAGAAGTACGACGGTGGTGTTGTATTTGGAGAAAAATGCTGGTGTGATTTGTGGCAGAGGCACTATTTCTTTTGGTGGTAAACATAATATTGATGGTGTCCTTTATGCAGAAGGCATGAAGCATAATCTATTGAGTGTTGGAAAAATGGTCGACAAAGGATACAATCTTCAGTTCAAATATGGAAAGTGCAAGATACTGGGAAGTTCTGGAAATGTAATTGCTCCAGGTACAAAGACAAGAGGTAATATTTTTCATTTAAGTGTTGCTAGTGAAATTTGTTTAATTGCTCAAGTTGATGAAAGTTGGTTTTGGCATAGAAGGTTGTGTCATGTGAATTTTCATAACATTGTCAAGATAAGCTCCACCCAAGCAATAAGAGATCTTCCTAAGCTAGTGAAGCCTACTAACACCATATGCAAGGAATGTCAAATGGGAAAGCAAACTAGAGTTTCTTTTCGGAGAAAACATCATTCTAATGGAGTACTGGAGCTGGTGCATACTAATCTATGTCGTCCCTCTAGAGTTAGAAGTCTACAAGGAGAAAGGTACTTTATGTTGATTATTGATGATTACTCTAGGATGATATGGGTTGCTTTCTTGAGAGAAAAACATGAAGCATTAGAGAAGTTCAAAAATTTCAAAGATATGGACAAGAATGAGATAGGTTTGAAGATCAAATGCTTAAGGTTAGATAGAGGTGGTGAATTCACTTTCCGAGAGTTCAATTCTTTCTGTGAAGAGCATGGAATCAAAAGACAGTTATCTTCTCCTCGGACTCCTCAACAGAATGGATTTATAGAGAGAAAGAACAGAACAATTCTATATGTTGCTAGATCTATAATGTTGGAAGGTAATGTACCTCATATCTATTGGAGAGAAGTTGTAAGCATTGTTGTGTATACTCTTAACCAAGTAAATGTCAATGGTAATTTTGGTAAGACTCCTTTTGAGCTATGGTTTGGTTATAAGCCTACTATTAAATATTTCAAAATATTTGGAAGTAGATGTTACATCAAGAGAGATGAAAATATAGGGAAGTTTGATGCTAGGAGTGATGAAGGAATATTTTTGGGTTATTCTACTAAAATCAAGGCCTACCGGTGCTATAATAGAAGATTGAGGATAATGGTTGAAAGTGAAAATGTCAGAGTTGATGAAGACACTGCTAGATCATCCAGATATTGTGGGTATGATTCAGATGACCAACCTGATAGTACTGATAAAATAAAATAAAATCAGACAAAGATTAAGTCCAAATATTTCTAGTGAATCAAGAGAAACAAGGAGAAGCTAGTGGAAGTGCAGAAGAGAGAACGGAAGAACTAGAAGTTCGAGAGAATCCTAAAGTTCTAAAGTATGTAAAGCTAAATCATTTTGAAGATATTTTTATAGGAGATAATAACAAAGGTGTGCAGACTAGAAGAAGAATTGCAAAATAGTATTGTCTGATTTCCAAGACTAAGCCCAACAATGTCAATGAAGCATGTAAAGATGAACATTGGATGGAAGCAATGAAGGAAGAACTGATGTAGATAGAGAAAAATGATACATGGATTCTTGTTACCAAACCTCAAGACAATAAATGTGATTGGAACTAAATGGGTCTTTCGAAATAAGTTGAATGAACAAGGTGAAGTGGTCAGGAATAAAGAAAGACTGGTATGTAAAGGGTACTCATAGATGGAAGGTATTGATTTTGAAGAAACCTTTTTCCCTGTTGCTAGAATTGAAGTTGTAAGATTTTTTCTTGCTTATGCTGCCTTTAAGAACTAAAAAGTCTATCAAACGGATGTAAAGTCAAAATTTTTGAATGGTGATCTAGAAGAAGAAGTATATGTTGAGCAACTAGATGGATTTCAACTAACTAATAAGGGGTATATGGTTTATCGATTGAATAAAGCATTGCATGGACTCAAGAAAGCCCCTAGAGCCTAGTATGCCAGACTAGATAAATACTTGTTGAAGCTTGGATTTAATAAAGGTACTACTGACAGTAATCTATATTTTAAGATGGATCATGATAAAGAATTGATTATTGAATTCTTTGTTCATGACATCAATTTTGGAGGTGATGATGATTTGTGTATGAAGTTTGTTGATGAAATGAAGAGTGAATTTGAAATGTCTATGATTGGAGAGATGAAGTTCTTTTTGGGATTACAAATCACTCAGTTAAATAATGGAATTTTTATATCTCAACCCAAATATGTAAGAGAGCTATTGAAAATTTTTGTCATGGAAGAATCAAAGCCTGTTGGTACACCCATGGTAACCGGATGCAAGTTAACATAGAATGATGATTCTCCTAAGGCAAATCAGATGAGATACAGGTCAATGATCGGTTGATTTCTTTATTTAACTCAGACCAAACTTGACATCATGAATGTTGTATGTATGGTTGCTAGATATCAAGTTGATCTAAAGGAATCCCATGTGACTGTTGTAAAAAGAATTTTCAGATACTTGAAAGGGACAATTGATTTTGGCTTTTGGTATCCTAAAGATGATTATCTTACTTTGAGCGCCTTTACTAATGCACATTGGACAGGTGATGTGGATGACAAGAAAAGTACTAGTGGTGGTGCCTTATTCTTGGGGAAGAATTTGGTGTCTTGGTTAAGTAAAAATCATAATTCCATTTCCCTATCTACTATTGAAGCAGAATATGTTGTTGTTGCAAACAATTCTACTCAAGTAATATGGATGAAGCAGATGTTGAGAGATATCAAAATTGAGTATGATGAGCCTATTTGATATATTTTTTGATAATTCAAGTGAAATAAACATTTCAAAGAATCCAGTGCTACATTCAAAGACAAAGCATATATCTATCAAATATCACTTTTTGAGAGACAAAGTGAGTGTCAAAGAATTTAGACTAGAGTATGTGCCTACTAAGGAATATATTGCAGACATATTTAATAAGCCTTTGCCTAAAGATAATTTTGAGTATCTCGGAGATAAGTTAGGGGTGATTACCCCACCTAATCAGAACTAAGATGCATAGTCTTTGCATTAGTCTGTGCATTCATAGTCGTATCTTGATCTGGATTGATGTTGTGGTGGTTGCTACTCAAGGGGAGTAGTCAGATGATTCAGATATGTGATTTAGAGCATGTGTACCTTTTCCATTAATTTCAAAGGGGGAGAAGAGTAATTTGAAAACCTATGGAAGAGCTAAAAATAAGGGGGAGAAGAATAGTATGAGAAGAGAAATATGTAAAAGGGAGATTGTTGGAAGAAGAGTTAGTTGCATTGATGGTGTATTTTTCACATCATGTGTTGCCATCAATGCCAAAGGGGGAGATTGTTGGATATTGTGGTTGATTTGTTGATATGTGGTTGTCATTGATGTCAACACTATTAGCATTAGTGTCTTGAAGGTTGTATATGTCGAGGATATTGAGAAAATTATAATAAATATGTTGAAGGTTGTCTATGAAGCTATGAATTTCAGCATGTTAGAAATTTTAGTATGTTTCTATTTAGAAGTTGCGGGTTAAAAGGTTTACTTTTTAGCCTATCTAGTTTATCTACTAGAAGTTTCAGAGGTGCGCATCAATATTTGAGCAAGTGAGTTTCTATGTTCCTACAATTATTTTGTAACTGTAGCTAGTGTTTCTAGAAGAAGAGAACATGACTCTGGTAATTTGAGTAGTTGTGTATGCTCTTGTGATGTCCATTGATGTTTCTAGATTGTTCTCTATCTTTTTTGCACGTCCATGTTGATCGGTGTGTTTGTGATCAAAGATTTTTCCTTTGCATGTTCGGGTTTTCATGTTCTTGGCCGACATGGTGATTGGAGCGTGTTATGGATCCTTGTGGATTAATTTTTGAATGTTTGGCATGTTCGAGGATGTTGTTTTAGGTCTTCATTATGTTGTGACCAACTTCAATTGGTGCGCATTGAGATTTGTTCATGAATTGGGCCGACAAATTGTATTCATTTATCATTTTAGTTTTGGTCGACAAAGTTGTTTATGTAATTCCATGTAGCGGATATATAAGAGTGATTGTCTTCTTCATTTGAGATGTATGTGTGTGAAATTCGAAGTATGCAAGCGGTATGTGCAAATAAAGATCAAATCATTTGATTGAAGAGCAGAGTGTGAAGAATATTGAGCAAAGTGTGAAGAAGTATTTTTGTGCTTAACTAGAACTGTAATCAAGCTTTTGAAGAAGCTAATTTCTCAATTCAAATCCTTCAGATGGTTTTAATCTAAATATTTATGTAAGACAGTGTGTCTTCTTTGAGCAGTGAGCTCTAGGCAGTGTGCCTGAATGCATGTGCATTCTCATTATTCATCTTTATACTTTTAATAGGGTATAATATTGTGGACTGACATCCACCGTGGTTTTTCCCCTAGCAGGGTTTCCACGTATAAAATCTTGGTGTTCTTTGTGTTTCTAATGTGGTGATTGTTTATTCTTAATGTTCTTTCATCAAATCTGATAATAAGTAAAGTAAGGTTTAATAAGTTTAAATAATTTGTGACAACTGATTCACCCCCCCCTCTCAGTTGTTTATCCATGTTTTGCCAACAGGACTAATTCAACAACTTTGGAACAATGATTGAAGATAATGAACAACCAATATAGTATGCTCTCATAATGATGATGCATATGATGTGATGATTCTACCATGATGCTTATCATGTGAATATTTCTATAGTGATTCCTAGGTAATTTCAACTGAATGAGTGAATTCCTTTAAATACAACAAAATACACACATCAAAATATACATGTGTTAGGTTAGCACATAACACATAGTAGGTAAGATGACGTTGGAAAAATCTAAATTTAAATATTGTAGTATTATATGTTAGGCTCAACATTAGAGGGTGGTGAAAATTAAGTGTCTACACTCTCATCAAGTAAAAAGAGCCTCTAGTTGGACTAATTCAACAACTTTGGAACAATGATTGAAGACAATAAACAACCAATATAGCATTCTCTTATAATGATGATGCATATGATGTAATGATTCTACCATGATGCTTATCATGTGAATATTTCTATAGTGATTCCTAGGTAATTTCAAATGAATGAGTGAGTGTCTTTAAATATAACAAAACACACACATCAAAATATACATGTGTTAGGTTAGCACATAACACATAGTAGGTAAGATGACATTGGCAAAAACTAAATTTAAGTATTATAGTATTATATGTTAGGCTCGACATTGGAGGGTGGTGAAAATTAAGTGTCTACACTCTCATCAAGTAAAAATATCACCTAATTGGACTAATTCAACAACTTTGGAACAATGATTGAAGACAACAAACAACCAACATAATATGCTCCTATAATGATGATGCAATTATTGATGTAATAATTCTCCCATGAATTTATAATGTGAAAACTCTTATAATGATTCCTAGATAATTTCAAATGAATGGGTGAATGTCTTTAAATGCATCAACAAAACACACATGTCAACAAGACATGTGTTACATTACTACACAATAACTAGTAGGTAAAATGACATTGACAAAATCTAAAGTTAAATATATTATAAGATTATATGTTAGGCTCAAGATTAGAAGGTGGTGAAAATTAAGTGTTTGCACTCTCATCAAGTAAAAGGAGCCCCTAGTTGGGCTAATTGAAAAACTCAAGAACAATGATTGAAGATAACAAACAACTAATAGAGAATACTCCCAAAATGATGATGCAAATGTTGATGTAATGATTTTACCAATGTGATGTTATCATTTGAATACTCTTTAATGGTTCGTAGATAATTTCAAAGGAATGAGGGAAAGTCTTTACATTCAACAAATTACACACATCAAAGAAGGCATGTGTTAGGTTATTGCATGACACATAGTAGGTAAGATGGCATTGACAAAATCTAAATTTAAATATATTATAATATTATATGTTAGGCTCAACATTAGAAGGTGGTGAAAATTAATTGTCTACACTCTCATCAAGTAAAAAGAGCCCCTAGTTGGACTAATTGAACAACTTGAGAAAAATGATTGAAGATAACAAACAACCAATATAGCATGCTCTCAAAATGATGATGCAAATGTTGATGTAATGATTCTCCATGATGTTACCATATGAATTATCTTATAATGATTTGTAGATAATTTAAAATGAATGGGTGAATGTCTTTAACTACACCAACAAAGCACACACATCAACAAGTTATGTGTTACGTTACTACACAATACTAGTAGGTAAAAAGACATTGACAAAATCCAAATTTAAATTTACTCTAATATTATATGTTAGGTTCAACATTGGAAGGTGGTGAAAATAAAGTGTATACACTCCGATCAAGTAAAAGGAGCCCCTAGTTGGACTAATTGAATAACTTAAGAACAATGATTGAAGACAACAAACAACGCATATAACATGCTCCTAGAATGATGATGCAAATGTTGATGTAATAATTCTCCCATGGTTTTATCATGTGAATACTCTTATAATGATTCCTAGATAATTTTAAATGAATGGGTGAATGTCTTTAAATACACCAATAAAACACACACATCAAGAACATGTGTTACATTAAGTTACACAATAACTAGTAGGTAAAACGATACTGAAAAAATCTAAAGTTAAATATATTCTAAGATTATATGTTAGGCTCAACATTAGAAGGTGGTGAAAATTAAGTGTCTACGCTTTCATCAAGTAAAAGAAGACCCTAGGTGGACTAATTCAACAACTTTGGAAAAATGATTGAAGACAACAAACAACCAATATAGTATGCTCCCAAAATGATGATGCAAATGTTGATGTAATGATTCTACCATGATGTTATCATGTGAATACTCTTTAATGATTCGTAGATAATTTCAATAATTTCAAAGGAATGAGGGAATGTCTTAAAATACAACAAAGCACACACATCAAAATAGACATGTGTTAGGTTAGTGCACAACACATAGTAGGTAAGATGACATTGACAAGATCTAAATTTAAATATATTCTAATATTATATATTTGGCTCAACATCAAAAGGTTGTGAAAATTATGTGTCTACACTCTCGTCAAGTAAAAGGAGCCCCTAGTTGGACTAATTGAACAACTTAAGAACAATGATTGAAGACAACAAACAACCAATAGAGCATGCTCTCAAAATGATGATGCAAATGCTTATGTAATGATTCTCCATGATGTTACCATGCGAATTCTCTTATAATGATTTGTAGATAATTTCAAATGAATGGGTGAATATCTTTAAATACACCAACAAAACACACATCAACAAGACATGTGTTAGGTTACTACACAATAACTAATAGGTAAAAAGACATTGACAAAATATATTCTAAGAGTATAAAATATATTCTAAGATTATATGTTAGGCTCAACTCAACATTAGAAGGTGGTGAAAATTAAGTGTCTACACTCTTGTCAAGTAAAATGAGCCCCTAGTTGGATTAATTGAACTTAAGAACAATGATTGAAGACAACAAACAACCAATATAGCATGCTCCCAAAACGATGATGCAAATGTTGATGCAATGACTCTACCATGATGTTATCATGTGAATACTCTTATAACAATTCATATATAATTTCAAATGAATGGGTAAATATCTTTAAATACACGAACAAATCACACAACATCAACAAGACGTATTATGTTAGTACACAATAACTAATAGATAAGATGACATTGACAAAATATAAAGCAAAAATTTAAAATTCTACAAATTTGAGTCCTACAAGTTTGAGATTCAGAAACACGACTCTGAAATGACACTCAAGTCGCAAAATGACCTAAGACATATCCACACCAACCAATCTCATCCAAAATAAAGGAACTAACATCATGTCATGAGTGACGAGTGCCATTTGGTCGGTTCCCTGTGTATAAAACATGGGATGCATGGTGTGTCCCATGGACAACAAAGCAAATCCATGGACAACTAGAATACTCTTGCCCCTTTCCTCAAAAGCCACATCAGGGTTAAAAAGGTGTCATTATATTTAACAATTAAAAAAAAAATCTTCATGGCATCCTAGATGGGATAGCTGTGGTGGGGCCATGGAGGATGGGCGGCTGCTGTCGCAAAAAGAAAGAAAAGGATGAGTTGTCCATCACTCGGGGCATTTCAATTGCTTGAGAGAAAACAGGAAAACCTCGGCCTGTCCGTGGTGTTGGAATTTAATTAGATGTCAACGCCTCCTTATGATGACACCGACATTGACCTGGCACTCTCACCGGGCCACGCGTTGACATCCACTATTGACGTGGGCCCCGTTGCTCGCACGCTTTCGCAGACCACGCTTCACTCATTATTCCCACATTTTCTCTATTTTTTAAATCTATACTTATTATTATCCTGCGCTTTGTGTTGCACACCTTTTCTATCGGAAGTGCACAAGATTCCAGGCACCCAATATATCGTCGGCTGTAATAATTATTATTATAATTATTATTATTATTATAGCAGATGATGTCGTATGGTGTGAACTTTAAGTTTCGTGTCGTTTTGATTTTTTTAATATAAAATATGATTAAATATTTGAGTCCCAAGCGTAAGATGAGGTAGAACTCTGAATATCCTAGTATTTGCTATGACGTGTCAACTGCGATACTCCACTCAATGAAGGAAAAAGAAGCCCATGGGATTAGAGCTGCAAAGCTAAATCTTAAACAATAAAAAATGGGTTTGATAGTTACCACATGAGGATATTCATCGCCATTTATACAGCACGTTTTTTTAAGTAAAACATCTTTTTAATGGAGGATATTCATCGCCATTTATAGTTGGTATGTGTTTTTTACACTCCATCAATTTTTTTGTATGAAGGTCATCTACAAATAATTTTTAGCTATTCAATACGGGAGTGCAAGTCTTTTGGACTAAAACCTTTTTGGCTAAGAGTCAAGGATTGAATACCTTGAGGGGTATTCATTTCACCAAATTCACTTGGGGCACAATCCTGACCTCATTCCTTATGACGTTGGGACCTTACACTCAACAAGACTTGATCCCTGGTGGGCTCATTAAGAACCATTCAACTTCACCAATAGATCAAGGACCCATTGACACACTCCATCAATTAGAATAGTGTGTGCTTCTAGTTTAAATTGTGTATGTTTTTTGTTCGACGTTTTGGATCACACCTAATGATCCATCATCAAATGTCGAACAAAAAACATACATAGTTTACACCAAAAGCGCACACTAGTCTAATCATTTTGCTATTTGATAAGGGAATATGAGTTATGTTGAAACCTTTTTTATTAAGGGCCAAGGACTGAAGAGCATTCATTCCACCAAAGTCGTTTGATTCATGATCGAACCTCATCCCTTATGGTGTCGAGGCCTTGCACTCAACAAGACTTTATGCCTCATGGACTCATATAGACCTGTTCAACTTCACCAATATACCAAGCGTAAGTTAAAAAAATTCTATAGAAAAGTAGCTAAAAGTTTGCATACCAATAATATCATTTTTCAGTTAATTTTGTGTAAGAGACATTTTCATTTATTGATAAATAAAACAATTTTATGTGAAGTTGTGTCTATTTTCCTATCTTTTACTTACTCCTATGTACACACACTTCTACATATTTAGCTCTCATCTCATCTTTATATATACATATTTAGTACATTTATTTTATCCACACATTTAGTATATGTCAATTTGTGTTTAATTGATCACACTTAGTTAGCCTAGGTTAACCCATAGGAAAGCTTATTTTCCTTTACACTTTGGTCGTCTTGTCCATCCTACATAACCTAGATTTCTACTTGGGTTTTTTTCATGTTAGGGTTTTTTGGATCTCTAATTTTTCAAGTTTATATTATATTATCAAGTCTATCCTTTA
This sequence comes from Sequoiadendron giganteum, assembly GCA_007115665.2. NCBI lineage: Eukaryota > Viridiplantae > Streptophyta > Pinopsida > Cupressales > Cupressaceae > Sequoiadendron > Sequoiadendron giganteum. The sequence continues at coordinate 433,366,985 of CM021108.1, read as the reverse complement.
TACATCCTTGTGCTTCATTGTGACATCTTTATCTTAGGATTTGGTACTTATTTATATTTTCTAACTGCCGCTCAACCTACGCACCCTTGTATTGAATTTGGGGTTTACATTTTGCACTTATTTTTAAATATGATTTATTTTTAATTTTTTAAATTATTTTCTTATATAAGATTATTGTCCCCTTGACATATTATTGTTTATGCCAAGAACAACTTGGTGTAATAGTTGCATAGGGGTTGAATGAAAAAACGTCAAATGGACATCTAGAGCACACAATGAAAGATAAATTTGGAAGAACAATGGAGATTGAGCAAACAAATAATATTAAATTGTAGAGAATTAAAAGAATTACAAATGGTCCACAACTATTTGAAACTCCATTGCATTATGTCTTTCAATTCTCTGGGAGAAATGAAAAGGTTCTCCACACATAATTCATTTAGCCTAAAGCTCTACCCAAAACCCAATATGTTGAATAAAGAAAATTACAACAAATTTATTTGTCTTCTATTGGATCAAACCCATTGGAAGACCAAAATGCCATAATAAATATCGTCACATCCAATCAGATTTATAGTTGCATGAACAGTCATAATAGATCAAAACCATAAATGCGTGCTCAAGAGGAAATTGGATTAACAATGTGTTGTATACAACAAGAACAATCAATCTTTTCTAAATAAATGTTAACGCAACATTCTTCTAACCGTCCAAAATTGACAAGCCAATAAAAAATATAATTGAACTAATATTTAACAAAAGAGTTCTAACTAAATGATCAACCCTCGAACATTTGACATCAATTGATATCTCCATATTTTGCATTAAGAACACTCTATACAAGGCAATATATAAAGCATGGGGTTTACATGGGTAGAGATGCGTAAAGGAGAGATTTTTTTTACCAACCAACATATGATATGTGTGATGTTGTGATTAGGTGTGTCATTCACCTTGCAAATCTTAAGTCTTATAAAGTGTATTTAAGATGATAAATAATGTATGATCTCCAAACATAATGGAGTGGCAAGGGATACTATTTATTTATTATTTAGTCTCTAAGATACTTGGGATATTTATTATTTAGTCTCTAGGAACTCTAAATATTCTACATTTTATTATGGTGTGTCAATCGACACTCAACTCAATGAAGAAAAAAGAAATGATGGGGTGAGAGATGCAAAGCTAAATATTTAATAATAAAAGATGTATTTGATAGTTACAACATGACGATATCCATTTCCACTTATACAATGCATTTTTAAAGGTAAAAAATATTTTTGTATGGAGGATTTTATATTTACAAGATAATTTTTCTATTTGAAACAAAAGTATAATTCTTAGGCTAAAATCTATTTGGTTGAGAGCCAAGGACTGGACCATATCTATTCTACCAAATTTTCCAAATGCATGATCTCGGCCTTATCCCTTATGGTGTCGGGGCCTTGCACTCAACAAGACTTGATCCCTAGTGGACTCATATAGCACCATTCAACTTCACTAGCTAACCAAAGGCCCATTTACATAAGTATAAAATATTCAATAGTAGGTAGCTAAACATTTGTATACCAATATAATTTTATAATTAGTTTTGTGTTTATTTTGAGGAGGCATTTTTGTATATTGATATATAAAATAATTTTATGTTATATACATAATTTTGAAGTCGAGTCTATTTTCATATATTTTACTTACTCTTGTATACACACATTTCTACATTTTTAGCTCTCATCTTATCTTTTTGTATGCATACTTAACACATTCATTTTATCCACACAAGTTTATCACATTTAATATATGTTGATTTGTACTTATGCCTAGGATATTACCCAAGATGACTTAGATAACAACATATAAGCATAGGCTGACCTAAATAACTAAATAAGACTATAATAATGATAATATAACTTAATTAATAGTTAAGGTAGCCACAAGTCGATTACTCATAACCCTATGCATACTCTAAAATTAAGGGCTTAGCATGAAAATGTACTATATTTTTCCTTTCTTTTTCATCTAGCTATAAAAGTAGAAATATCTTTAAGTTCCCTAAAAATCACATCTCTATAATAGAAAACTTTCTTGGTTAGAGGATTCCAAATCTTATAACCTTAAAAATTCTCACCATATCCAATGAAGATGCATTTATGTGCTTTTGGATCCACCTTAGAATGATTTTCTTTAGGCACATAAACAAAAGCCTCACAACAAAAAACCCTTACGTGTGAAACATAAGGTTTCTTACCTGTCCACACTTCATAAGATGTTGAAACAAGAGCCTTACAAGGAGATATATTTATCAAGTAATAGTTAGTACCCATATTTTTCCCAAAATCGGTTGTCCAACCATGCATCATTCAACATACTTCTAGCTCTTTCCGTAATAGCTTGCTTTTTCTTTTCTAAAAATTATTCTATTGTGGTGTATATGGAGTTATCTTTTATCTTATGATACATGCATGCTTGCAAAACTCATCAAATTCCTTAGAGTGGTATTCTTGTCCATTGTTAGATCTCAATGCTTTTATCTTAAGCCCTTATTGGTTTTCTACTAAGACTTTAAATTCCTTAAACTTAGTGAAAATTTTGATTTATGTATCATAAAGTAAACCCATGTAAATCTAGAAAAACCATCGATGAAGTTAACAAAATAATTATATTTTTCAATCAAATCATTATCTACAGAACCAAACACATCCATAGAATAATTTCTAGTTTATTCTTTCCTTCATTGCTTCCTAAAGAAAATGATGCTCTAGTTTTTTAACCAAATACACAATGCTCATTGAAATGAAAGTACTCATCAAAATAGGAGAAACCATCCAACAAAATTTTATTGATAATAGTTTTTAAATAACTTTCACTAATGTGGCACAGTATATGGTGTCATAGCATACATGTATTTTTATCCTTATTTGTCACATAGGTGTATCTAAAAATAGTAGAGGCATCAAGCCTAAATAAAGTTCCCATCTGTATTCCTCTCACTACCACCAAGCTTCCTCTCACCTATCTACAATCATGCCTATTAAATATTACATGCATTCTTGAATCATTAAATTTTGAAACAAAAATAAAATTTCTATGGACAATATAGGAATATGTAAAACACAAGGGAAGGTTTTAATCTTCCCATCACCAAAACATAATTATACCTTTCCTCGTCCAACAATACGATATGTAGTGTTGTCCCAATGGTAGAAATTACCTCCATCATATTTTTGTATGTGGAGAACCACTCCTTATGAGTATTCATGTGATAAGAGCATCCTAAGTCAACCAACCAATGTTCGTTAGATATGTAGAAATTAAAACCTCATCACTTGCATTGGAGGGTTTTTTTATAGAGGAATCCTAGTATTTCTTTTTGTTTCTACATTCCTTCTTAGCATGTCACATATTTCCACATTTCAAACACTTAACTCTATTCTTCTTTCTATGAGTCTTAAATCTTCCCTTTGATTTGTCCTTGGGCCCCATCTAGTCTTCTTTTGGTCCTCTTTCCTTTGACCTAGATCCCTGACATTAAGAGAATCCACCAAGCTATCCATAACTTTCTTGTTCATTTATTGTGACAAAAAAGTTATGACAAGGGCATCCAAATTTGGATCTTCAAGGTTAGCACTAATAGAAAGAATGAAATTCTCCCATAAATTAGTCAAAGAAAAAATTAGCCTTGTGCATTTGTCTTCTTTCTCAATCATAACATCAACTAAGGCTAATTGACTCAAAATTAAAATTAAATTAGTTAAATTCTCAACAATAGATTCACCTTCCTTCATCTTAGGAGAAACAAGTTCATTTTCAAATAAAGTTTGTTTACTAGATTCATGGCTTGATAAATTTCACTTAACCATTTCCATAAAGTATATGTCATCTTTTCTTTAGAGACATTTAATAGGACATAATCTGCAAGACATAACCAGATTGTACCCCATTCCTTTTTATCCATCTTGTCCCACTCGTCTTGATTGATTGCATCGGGTTTCTTTTCTTTTGTTACAACCAACCATTGATATCTTTATTCAAGAAGATCATCCATTTTGAACTTCCACAACTCATAATTCGTTCCATTAAATTTTTTAATATCCATCCATGATGTAGATGCAACCATAATTTCTACACACAAATTTTAAAAAACCAAAACTCTCGCTACAACACAAAAATCCTTCATACTTTCACCCAATAATTTTTTTTGGCCAAGATCTAATACAAAATGTTAGAAATGAAGGACTGCTAAAGTATGGAAATGTAAAATAAACTTGCAAATTTGAAAATTATACTATAGAATAGCAATGGAGATTTAAAATGATACAAACTAGAAAAAAAAAATTAGCAATACTCAAGAGCCATACACTTAACACATAAATTTATGTGGAGAAAACCCTTTGAAGTAAAAATATCCACCAAAAAAGAGGAAAAGTTTTTATTATTTTCAATATGATTACAATGCAGTCAACTTCCTTCAATCCTACATTCAATCTGATAGCATTTGTGTACCTATAAAACTTCTCATAATGTCTCCATCTCAAGCCCTCAATATATAGACTCATGGAGGCCCAAAATACCACCATAAAATATTACCATGGGTTAAAATAGGGTTCAAAATACCATGGAAAAAATATAAAATTTACGTACTAAATATATTTTACATGACTCTTACACCCACATATAGGTTGTCATAAAATCCCTAGAAAATGGGAGATTTTCTTACATGCATCATATACTATCAATAACTTATGCAAATGTTATCTTATGCATGCCATATTAAAATAATTAATTCATTCAATATGATTCTCATTTCCAAAATTATATCCCTTATTTTTAGCCCTTATAGTTGTCATAGAATCTTTCATAACATCCTTAATACCACTAAATGGGAATCTTTTAACAACTAATAGCTTATTTTTCAAGGCATATACATGTGGCAAAAGTGTCAACTCAAAATCTCATGCCCCTTTTTATGGAGTGTAAATCTTCAATAATATAAATGCCAAATATATACAAGAAAATATAAAGTAATAATTAATAAATAACTTAGGAAATGTCAAGGTTGAGACACCTTAATTTCCAACACTAGGTAAATTCTAGTCTTCTACATAGGAACAATCATACAAATTAAATGGTAGGAATATTTTGATCCCAAAGATGTTAACAAAGGTTCCATCTAGTTGGGTTACTCCTTTTGTGACAAGTTCATAGGATAGTCCTTAGAAAATTTTGTAGGCATGTTTACGGTGATATAATCAAAATATAACATGCAATTATAGATTAATTTTTCCCTATACACCAAAGTATGTAAACAAGGATTGGTATTACTCTTGTTTACCTCATTTTTAAAAAAAATTAAGATTGCAAGTTGCTTTTGAGTGGCCTAGAGTGCACCAATGATCTAATTTTTTTCTTGGTGACGACCTTATACCTTTGTAAGCCTTCTCTAGTAGCTTCAAATAATTTGGTATGGAAAGGAATTCCCATAGGGACACTTAACCATGGATTTTTTCAATTGATTAGAAATTTTAAATCAACTCATTGATACATTTAGTGCCAAATGCACTCTTGGATTTCTAATCAAAGGATAGACACATCTGGGTTGTCATGGAAATTTTTTTATAGGTCTCAAAATTTTAGGGCTACTTGGCTTGGTTATTTTTGGTGTGTCTTTTCTAAGGGAAGGTACCACTAGAACTTTTGTAAAAGTAATAATAGAAGCCCTTAGGGTGCTCTATCTTGTCTAACCTCTTTGAAATTGCTCCTCTATTTTATTTTATTTTTGGTTCTTGTGAATGGGTCATACTAAATTTGTGGTCTTATAAAGGTATAGTTTGAATCATTAAGAATTTATGATTCACATTAATTTAAAGTTACTGGCTTGGTCCCAAGTAGATGAGATTATTTCCACAAACATTCATTGGATTTTAAGTAGTTTCCAAGGGGCAAGAAGTAGTAGTATGAGAGGTTAAACAAGGATATCACCACACAATTGGTTCCTCAATGTAGGTTTTTACACAAGGATCGTCTCCTAAGTAGGATTATGAGGGATTTTTTGGAGTGGAATATCATTAAGGACCAATTAAGTTTTAGGCTAGTTTTGGTACCTATTAGAATAAAATAGAGGTTTTTATTGATAGCTTTTGTTTCTTTGAGGAATTTTATAGCCTTGATTTCCTTAGTATCCATGTTTTTTATTATGGGTAAAGAAAGTTTTGAAGGGACCTAAAACCCTTTACATAAGCAAAAATCTAGTGAAAGATAAAGCAAGAAACATCAAGCAGCCAATAAACAACAAAAAAGAAAAAGCCTGATGACAACAAGCAACAACTTATTTTAGGCTCTTCAGAATCTTCACAATGTTATTGAAAGGGGAATTTGATTATTTTGGTATATAGTCCTTTGGGTTTTCTATTATATTTTGAGGATAATAGCTTCATTAGATATATTATCAAGAAAACTCCTCATTTCATCTAACTCATTTGAACTAGGGAGATTTACAAATTGATATCCTAGAGTAGAGATTTGTACTCGAGGTGGAATGTGATTCCTAATATGTAGTTGGTATCTTAAAAATTGGGTAATTAAGATGGTATGTTCAATTTTAGCTTGAGTCATTGGTAAGAGTTGATAATCGGGCTAGATGTTTGGAATCAAGGCATAGTGGGTGTAGGAGCTAGTCTCCCTATGTAAATAAAATTGTTTTTAGCTACTATAGCTATTTCAAAAGCATTTGGATAGGCATTTCCCCATTTATATTTGACCATCATAGATATTTTAGAGTCTATTTCTTTCAAGTAGCAAATATGTATCATATATGTTGGGGTTTGAACTTTAATTGGGATTCGTTACCAATATTTTTTAAATATAGTATTAAATACACCCTTGCTCAACTCACTACCACCAAGCTTCCTCTCACCAATATGTAACCATGTTTATTAAATATTACACACATTATTGAATCATTCAATTTTAAAACAAAAATAACATTTCTAGCCAATCTAAGATTATGTAAAACACAAGGGATGGTTTTAATCCTCCCATTGAATGAAAAAATAATTGTACCTTTCCTCATCCAATAATAAGATATTTAGTGTTTTCCCCAAGGTAGACATTACCTCCATCATATTTTTTGTATGTGGAGAACCACTCCTTGTGAGGAGTAATGTGATAAGAGCATCCTAAATCAACCAACCAATGTTTGTTAGACATAATATTACACGCAGAAAGTAAAACCTCATCACCTACATTGGAGGGATTTTTTGTAGAGGAAGATCCCACAGTTTCTTTTTGTTTCTACATTCCACGTTTCCAACACTTAACTCTATTCTTTTTTCCATGAATCTTATATGTTCCCTTTGATTTGTCCTTAGGCCCCTTCTGGTCTCCTTTTGGTTATCTTTCCTTTGACCTATCCCTAAAATTAAGAGAATACACCAAGTTGTCCATTGCTTTCTTCCTCATTTCTTGTAACAACAAAGTTATGATAAGGACATCTAAATTTGGATCTTTAAGGTTAACACTAATAGAAAGAATGAAATTCTCCCATGAATCATGAAAATAATAAAGTAGCATTATGAAATTTTCTTCTTCCTCAATCATAAAAGGCTAGTATGAATCATTGAGAATTTATGCTTCACATTAATTTCAAGTTACTAGTTTGGTCCCAAGTAGATTAGATTGTTTCCATAAAATTTTATTGGATTCCAATATTGAGTTTAGTCATGGTGACCTTATTCTAAGTAATTATGTCTTGTTGGTAGTTGCCAAGGGACAAGTAGTAGTATAATGAGAGGTTAAATAAGGATACCACCACATAATTGGTTCCTCAACATAGGTTTTATACATAAGGACCATCTCCATCGTAGGATTATTAGGGATTTGATGGAGTGGGATCTCATTAGGGACCAATTAATTTTTGGGCTAGTTTTGGTACCTGCTAGACAAAAATAGAGGTCTTTTATTGATAGCTTTGGTTTATTTGAGGAAGCTCGTAACCTTGATTTACCTAGTAGCCATGTTTTGATTAGTGGGAAAAATAAGTTTTGGAGGGAAGTGAAACCCTATTCTAGTAGGTTTTGAAGGGACCTAAAACCCTATTACTAATAGTTGGAACTCAAAAAAACAATAGCCCAACAAAAACAACCATTGAAAGAAAGACTAGACTACATAATCATCATAAATTAGGTTTTGAAGGGAACCTTAGACTCTCTTACAACCAGGTTTTTACAGGGACCTTAAACCCCCACTTTATACTAACATGGCTTGGGTTAGCCAGGCAACAATAAACCCTTTGCTCAAACTAAAAATTGAGCCTAAAAAAACAATGAACTGGCACAAAGGGTAGCACAAGCTCTCTATCAGCTGAACCAATTAATTTAGACTCCCTGCCTCAATAGGAGAGTTTACCATTATTACAAACCACTAGGAAGGAAAAAAACCCTTACAAGACCACCAAATCTAATATGCCAACCCAAAATCCACCTCAATAGGAGTTGGCTCCCCTCTATAGGAGAAGATTCCATGAAAATCCTTACCACCAAAGCTACCTTTCTCCAAAAAACTCAAACTCCACCTTAATAGGAATGAGCACCACCTCAATAGGAACTTTATGAGAAAAGATGATCAGAAAGATAAGCAATTCAAAAAGTCCACAAAACTCATCTCCACCTCAAAAGGAGAGTACTCCACCTCAAAAAGGCATGGTCTTCACCTCAATAAAAGACACAAATTGGAGAAAAAATAAGAGAGCCAACCCTCTAGAAAAGAGGACTAACATAGAATCCTTTGGAAAAATAGGCCCCAGAGCCAACAAGAGAATCTCAAAGAACATCCCAACCAATTGCATAAAGAGAAGAAGCTTTTAGGAATTTAAGATATACTTCATAAGCAACCCAATCAGACAAAAATGAACAAACTTCATCCATACGCACATCTAGGATATCAAAAAAAAAAGCCATCTGGATAACCCTCAACAAACCTAGAAAGAAAACTCCTTTGTTATAAAAAATAAGGCAATAAACCACAAGAAAAGTCAAAGAGAAATAAACCATCACAATCCCTAAGGGTAACACCATCAACCATGAACCAAAAAACCCCATTTCCATAAACACCCAGACTCCCCAACACTAGGGAGACTATACCTATAAAAGATAAGAAGCAATAAACCACAAACAAGATGGAAGAGGCATAAGCAGAACGTAGCCACAAGGACCCACAATGGGACAAAAGAAGAAAAAGTTGCTTTGGAAGCAACCAACCAAGCACAATAAGAGCCAAATAAGGAAGCTTGGTTTGTAGAGCGAAAGGAAACCATACGTGAACCAAAAACCTCATCTGAATCCTCAGTAGCACACACAAAAGCATGCCAACCATAGAGAAAAAGCTTCTTCGTTAGCAGATCAATGACCACCATTTCAGGATCCAACAATAGTGCAACAACAACAAGATCTAGCAATGGAGTAACCATAACTGCATCAAGCTCCAACAACCAAACAACCATAACTACATCAGGCAACTCCCCATCTGTATCCTTTGAGTCCTCTTATTCATCCTCCTCATCCCCTGCAGATTTCAAACCTACTCCTCCACTCCCTTTCCTACTCATCTCTCCCTCCTTTTGAAGTTTTCCTTAGTAGCCATGCTATTGAAAGGGGGAATTTGATTATTTTGGTATATAGGCATTTGTGTGTTTTATTATCTTTTAAGAGCAATATCTTCTGTAGCATCGTGAATTTTCAACCTTGACAATTTCACATTATGTTTGGCTCCCCCTTAATGCTTGGACATAATTGTTCCAATTATTTTCCTATTTTATAGTTATTTTTCATAAAACTAGAACAAAATTGGACATTAAAATAAATAATTTATTTGATGACAACTCAAATTTCAAAATAGGTTTGGTCTAGGGTGAATTTGACCTTGACCAACCTATTTTGGCCCAATTTTTAATATGTTATTGTCAACATTCTTATATTTACAAATCTAAATTCACTTGTCATCCTTTCATAATTAATTTTGTAGGAAATCAATAAATGCATATACATATGCCTTTTTCACCATTTGAACACCTATGCAATTTGAATTCTAATTGAGCACCCTAAAAAGAAATCAAGAACAGTCAAGAGCAAAATTAGCAACAATTTTCATCAGTCAAGATTTTCATTAGCAATGCATCATAAAATTCATGTGTAAGATTGTTTTATGTGTTATGTTAATTATTTTGTGAGTACTAACACTTGTACAACCTTCAATCAAGCATCCACTTCTCCTTGCATGAGATGAGTGAAATGACTTCAACCCATCAAGGAAATAGGTATGAGTGACAAGTTGTAACACTTGTGATTTATCATTTATTTTATCCATTTGCCTCTACCCAACCGAGGGTATGCACTCTCATAAACATCATTATAGCCATTCTAGAGGTGGAAACATTAAAATAAAGTTTAACTTAGGTAAGCCCCTCTATGGAATAACCCTTTCTCTCCTTTCATGTTTGCAAGTGGCAAATCTGAATTAGATTTGGAGAAGATTTAAGACTCAACATCAAGGTCAAGCATCCAAGCATATTCATTCATAAAATTAGGGAAAGATGAATTATTCATCAAAAAATGAAGTTTCAAAGTGGAGCTTGACAAAAGAACACCTATAGACTATAACCTACTAATACCTATTTAGAGATTTTAGAAAACTTAATTTCTTAGTCTAGGGTAATTTCACCCCTGACTAGTCAAGTTCAGCTCACATTTGAATGCCAAGCTCCTCTGTATTCACCTTTTCCTTCTCTGTCATCAGTTTTTATATTTCAATCCTATACTTTTTGTATTCACATCAGTTTGTTGTAATTGCATAGTTGACCTAGTTTACGTAATCAAACTTAATCAATTTTTAACCAATCAAATCAACCAAAAACAACACAAAGAGGACCAAAACCTGGATTAACCATTTTGGCTCTTCTTTGAGGAAAGTAGATAAGTGGTATTATATGATCAATTTTGGTTCCTCTCAAATGTAATGTTGGGAAAGGTGTGATTTAGACCCTAGATCCCTTTTCCCACATGACAGCTTCATTAGATATATTATGAAGCAAACTCATCATTTCATCTAACTCATTGGAACTAGGGATATTTACAAAGTGGTGTCCTAGAGTAGAGAGTTTGATTGGTGGTGGAATGAGATTCCTAAAAGGTAGTTGATATCTTACAAATTGGGAAATTAAGATTGGATGTTAAGTTGTATCTTGAGTCATCTGTAAGAGTTGATAATTACGCTAGATGTTTAGAATCAAAGGCATAGTGGGTGTAGGAGCTAGTCTCCCTATCCAAATAAAATTATTTATAGCTACTATAGCTATTTAAAAAGAATTTGGCAAGGCATTGCCCCATTTATATTTGACCATCATAGCTATTTTAAAATATATTTCTTTTAAGTAACAAATATATGTCATGTATGATGGGGTTTGAACTTCAATTGGGATTCTTTACCAATATTTTTGAAATCTACTATTAAATACTATAATTTCTATGGAAGTTCTCTTAGTAGTGGCCATTTGGTCCAACAAAGGTGACATGTTCATTTTATCTAAATTTATTTATCAAAGCTTAGCCTAACCCATCTCAAGCATGGATTGTAGGGAAGCTAGATAAACGTATTAACCTATAGTTTTTCATTTATATGATGCACCCATAAGCCTTAGAAAAACATTCCCTTCATGATTATTATGCATAATATAGTAATTCACTATAGTATGTATGCATTCAATGTATGTGGTTACATCCTTCCTCATGAAATGAGTTAGATATCTCAAGATGACATTTAGAATAGGGTCCCATATAGTAGGGAGACAAATGGTACAAGTGGACTTCTATTATGCCAAGTGAGAAAGGATTTTAGGGGGTGGCTAAGAAACCATAAAAGGATTAATATGCATAGTTTCTATAAGATTCACTAGTTGAGCTTGTGGTATAGGTTATGATCTTCTTCTCAAGATAAAAGTGGTAGGTTACATCAATTCATGTAGATTGGCCCTTGATTTAGACCTAGTGCAAGTCTATGGGTAATTTAAGATTCTAGGTTTTGGCATAAATAGAGTCATAAGGTGATGGTATGAATTTTAAAATAAGAAAGATATGAGATCTCGCCATAATTTTGATCAAGATGGAACGTGGTCTTGCCAAATATGCCAAAAAATATTGTTGCCTAAATAATATAGTTACCTACTACAATAGCTAGATGTGTTTAATACTAGTGCCATGCATAGAGAACAATACTGAGAAACCTTGTAGGTGCGGGACTTAAAATGTAGGATGATCTCTAGGATTAAATTTTTTGGATACTTATATGGCATGCAATAAGTTATTTACAATTACTTTGACAAGAAAAATGGAAGAGAGAATTTCATGAAAGTAGATCCTACTCTAAAAGAGGTAGTCCACTAAAGAGAATGATTTCCCTTCTTCTACCTAGTGATAGGATAAAGTAGACATGTGAACACATAGTCAATATAATTCATAAAGTAAGCACGTCATAATGAACACAAATTCATGTAACACAGATAAAACACATAGAGAAATTATTTATAGTTGTATTTGTGACTGTTGGACTCTTTTAAAATCTCATTTTTTGGTTTTGCTTCATCCAATTAAAAAGATCATTTATAGTTTTTTATATTGATGTTCATGAAAAAATAGAATCTACATATAAAATAAGGCTTGAATGCCCTAGAATCATTGAGCAAGGTTTGAGTACCTAGACTTAAAAAATAGAAGAAATAATGTTGATTGATAGAACTTCACATACAAAGCTAGATACAAAGCATGAATGTGAAAATTTCCATCTTGAGTCCTAATTAAGTAGCTCCTATTTATACATGCCAAGAAGAAAGAAGAGAGATAAACAAGGTAGGACAATAAAAATTCTAGGAGCGTGATCAAAAAATTCCTTTCAAAAGATTGGATTTCTTCTTTGCAAAGCCTATGAGGATTGAAGATCATCCCCTACAAGATCTCTAAATATTATCTATTGTATAGACACCACCACCTAAAATTACTAATAGGATGTTTGGATTTCCTAAATTGGTAAAGGTAATTGTTAACATGTATTGAATTCACAAGGTGGAGATGGTTATATGTCTAATTTTGTAAGACAAGTGGATAGGTCCTCAATTGTGTCACCAAAAAATATCTTTATGTGATCTAATCTCTTCTCTATTGTCCTTGATTTTAGAGAAGTGGGTAAGCCATGAATGTTCTAATAGAGATATGTGGCTAGATTCTAGTCACCCTTTACATGAGATTCCCTTTATCATAAGCCTCTAAGAACTTGTGGAGTTGCTATAGAGTATCACTACCATTGCATATGATTTTGGTAGGTAAGAAATTTGTGACTTACAAGCTCTAAGAAATTGATTTTTTTCTTAAAAGGTGGACATGTGTTTCCACCACTAACTTTCCTTCTCTCTCTTAGCCCTCATTAACTAATCAAACTATTACATAGGATGCTACTTCCAATTATACATTTCATAGCTAAAAGACAAGTAACTAAAGTGAGGCCCTTCCATTGAGTAGAATGAGCCAATATCATGTGCTAGAGACAAAACCCTTAAGCTTATCACCGATCATTAGGTCACACGATGAATGGTTGTGAAGAGACCAAAATATAAAAGGCACTAGGCTACCAAGAACCCTATAGGTCATTAGATTAAGGTGATCAATGGTGCACACACATTGATGTTTAGCACAAAAGACTTATCTTTCTTGTACCAATTAAAACATGAGGAATTGATCGTAATAGGGCACAACAAGAATACCCAAGGGAAACATGTGTTGAAATATCACTACACTTATTTTGAATGCATGAAAAATCCTACACATTAGATACTTTTTCAATTTTGTAATTTTTCAATGGAGTGCTCAATTAGCTAGGAATTCAAGAATGGCCAACTATACTAGTATCCTTTGAGTGTTTAAAAAATATTTAATATTTCTCATGTTAATTTAACAACATATTTTTGTGTTGCTTTGCGTGTTATGTTGCATTTTAAAACATTAATAATTGATTTTGAAATAATATTAGGATTAGTTAGGAATCAATAGAAAAAAATTCACATGACAGCATTATAGAAACTTTTTAGAGCATATTAATTACACCATCATCCTAGGTATACTACATGCTTCTCTAGTGTTTTCAACCTTGGTTCATTTCAATTGAATCAATTTTTCCAAGGGCCTAACTCAGGGGAACATGACTGTCTCTTAGCAAGTTCCCAACCGAGGTCTATAGATACCACCCCACTTCAAATATAGGTATAATGAACTGAGACTAATATGTTTTTGACATCCATTCCCTATTAATTAGTTAATTTTTATCCACCAAATCAATTTCGTAGCTCTAAATATATTTTTAATAAATCCTAAGATATTCATCTAATCAAAACCATAATTTTTGACATATTAACAAATTGATGTGTTGGTTTGTGTGTTATGTTGTATTTTAGAACATTAATCATTGATTTTGAAATAATATAAGAATTAGTTAGGAATCATTAGAAAAACATTCACATTAGAGCATTTAGAAATCTCTTATAGCATATTAATTGCATCATCATCCTAGGTATACTACATGCTTGTCTAGTGTTTCAACCTTGGCTCATTACCATCAAATCGATTCATCCAAGAGCCTAACTCAAGGGAATATGATCCTCTCTTAGCAAGTTCATAAAAAGGATTTGTAGATACCACCTCAGTTCATATATATGTACAATGAACCGAGACAAATATGTTATAAGCATCCATTACTTATTAATTAGTTAATTTCTATCCATCGAATCGATTTTCCAGATCTAAATACAATTTTATAAATTCTAAGATATTCATCTACTCAAAATCACAATTTTTGACATATTAACAAATTAATTCTCTAACATCTTCAACACGTCATTTTCCTCATTTTAAAATCTAATTAAATATATTCTACATTACTCATGAATCTTTTATCTTTGTTAATTTATTAAAATTAATGTAACAGGTGATGTATCCCCATCACAACATGAAAGAGCCGTCTTTTTAAGCTGCTGAACAGCTTTCACAGGCCCTTTTTGTTTAACGAGCTAGAATATGCCACGGTGAGGAGGTACTAAGATTGAAGAGAGCGACTGATAGACCAATCGGACATTCCCGAGATACCTACACAGGGTAATACCGTTTTATTGGCAGATAATTTTCTTTCTGTAGATCGATCTAAGCTGAGCTCAGAGAATCCGAGAAGTAGATTTTAGCAATATTACGTATTTCCCACTATTTCATTCATAGTACGCAACAAATGATTACAGGAGAACACATCAGCGATGAAAAGAATGAATTGACATATACAAACTTTCATTCATATCCATCTTTATATGTTTTTTAATGTCTTTAGAACACCCTGTACAATCCATTTTGGGGGCAAAGGGGTGGTGCTTCACATTTCCTCAAGCAGAGAAGCCAATCGCTGCAACTCAGAAAAATCGGTGGAGTTGTCCATGTCGCTCCAATGGCAGTGCTGAATCCAACCAGACTCTCCCACGCCATCCAAACCCTCACTCCACAACTCTAAATCATTCCATTCTACAGCGGGAGTGACACCATTGCTACTCAACACTCCCATCTCGTGCCAAAGGTCAGACTTTGTAACAGAGGAATTACAACTGTTACTACTAATATCATAGTTATCCACAGAAGCAGCAGAAGACAGGGGATTACAATTGGTGACGAAGGAATTGGGCGTGGGATCGACAATGTTGGATTCATCTGAATCCGATGGAGAAATGCACATAGCACTCGTCGGCGTGCACACATTCACTAAACAATGCATCGAATCCTCCACACTCAAAGAATTAGAAGCTGCCGCCATTGTTCCAGATTGTTCACCCTCGGCCACTTTTGTGTTCTCGTTATTCTTCTCAGGCTTCTCCGGCGTATCGTCTTGTTCTTGGCGCGTCGGGGCTGCCTGGTGGTAGTCCGCGTGAATTTGGCTCAGGGGCTTGTGCGTCGCAGGATCGATTCCCATTTGTCGAAGCTTCTTCTTGATCCGCGTGTTCCAGTAGTTCTTTATCTCATTGTCCGTCCTTCCAGGCAACTGTGCAGCGATTCGCGACCACCTGTACAAATGACCAGCAGAAAACACGGCAAAGCGTAAGCATAATATCAGCATTGACCTGCAAAACAACTAAATAACTAAATTTACATGAGGATTCTTCAGATTTCCGGCTAATTTGTTTAAATATTAAAGTTTTCGATCACATTTGGCGAACATTTGCTTACAGGCTTAAATACAAGCATTTCCTTCCAAATATACATAATTCCGAACAGGGGAAGAAGAAAAAATAAGCTACCTGTTCCCTATGGCAGCATGTAAGTCGATGATGAGCTTCTCTTCGGATTCAGAGAGCAATCCGCGTTTCAAATCAGGCCGCAAGTAGTTCGTCCAGCGCAGTCTGCAGCTCTTTCCGCATCGAAGCAGGCCTGCAAATGCAAATGGTTGAGTTCCAGAAACAGAACAAACAAGATTTTTAGGTAATTAATTGGTGCCATGGCTTACGAAGCTGACCTGCAAGTTTGGGCACTTCGCGCCAGCATCCATGGCCGTGCACGGAAATAAAATTCACCAGTTTCCTGTCCTCATCAGTCGTCCATGGGCCCTTCTTCAACCCTACCTTGTCACAGCACGGCTGCCTTCCCATTGTTATGCGAGCTTGACAGATACACAATGTATATATCCTCTTGCTTTGCTTTCCTAGTCGCCAAGTTTATACATTTGCACTACTCCGTGGAAGCAGGGAGGGGAATTTCTTCACTCTGTATATAATTTGCTTGTACCGTTATCTCGAAACCCGGCTCCACCTTTATATTCCCTCAAATCAACATCACTAATCTTAAATCTTTGAAATTATGATAAGAAAGACGCATTAACCTCCCCCCACAAACTGTTGAGGCCCCTTTTTAACGGGCGCTTTTAAATGTGATGGAGCCTAGGGCATGATGAGGACTCAGAAATTCAATATTAAGTGTGACTTTTCCCCTAGTGATAATGATAAACATCTCTGTTCTGGGCCCCACCTCAATTAAGATGGGGCCATATTCTTTCTTCGTTTGAGTATGAATGCTCCTTGTAAATGTCAACCACAATCCCTTCATCACCATGACATCATTTCCTACGCAATGCCCACCCTTCGCCCTCTCTCTCCTACCACACCTAACTAGGGAAGGTGTACCTTGGACCACTAGAGAATTTTTTTGGCATGCAATCCTCTAGAGAGGGACAAGAAAACTTGTAATGGGGATAGCCATACACCCTTACAAAGTTAACTATGGTAATTAGTATAAATTTTATTTGGATAAAGTAGTTGGGTATTAATAATTGGAATTCTTGAAAATTAAAAATAAGTATGATGTTTAGTTTGAAATTCAATGATGGAAATGTATTTTGATAGATGTTAAAAGTTGGGTATGTTAATATTTTGAAGTATTAAAATTTTGAGTTAGATGAAGTTTTCAAATTCTACAAAAAGATTGATTGTTTATGTAAGTGTGAGTATTAATTTTATTTAGATTTGTATCTTGAACCAAACATAATGTAAATTGTTGAAATTCCTTAGATGAAGATATCAAATTTATGATGTCAATTCTAGGATTTTGAGTTAGATGAAGATCTCAAATTCTACAAAATGATTGGTTGTCTATGCAGGTGTGGATATTAATTTTATGTAGATTTGCATCTTGAACCGAATATAATGTAAATTGTTGGAATTCCTTAGATGAAGATATCAAATTTATGATGTCAATTTTAGGATTTTGAGTTAGATGAAGATCTCAAATTCTACAAAATGATTGTTTGGCTATGTAAATGTGGATATTAATTTGTATGTAGATTTGCATCTAAAACCCGACATAATGTAAATTATTCGAATTCATTTCACCTCAAATTTATGTTGTTCAAATGTGCATAAGAACATGTAGTGTTTAAGAACTTCTTTAGGGAATCTCCTAGATCATGAGGATTGCATTTTCCTTGATAAAACCCCTAATGAATTGAATTTATAATTAGAAACTTTAAGCAAACATGCAATGGGCCTAGGATGATTTCATAAACATGTAAATGTAGAATATGTTCTTTAAACTCTTAGATCTAGATGTTCTTATCACATTCTAACATGATTTCAAATGAGTAAATGCTTATTTTTAAATACAATAATAGAGCACCAAAATCAACATAAATTTACACTAAGTTAGCTTGCAATGGCTAATGAAGTGTTTAATAAGGATCTAGTTTGAGTTTTTTTTTTTAAAGTTAAGGTCTAAATTTGCAACTACACAAGTGATTTGGATCAAATTTGTACCCACATGTTTGATATAGGATGATACATAGTAAACATGGCTCAATCAAGAATAAAAATCTAGGGATCCTTGAGAAAGGGGATTAGGATGTGTGATGTCTTGAGTCAAACTCACACAAGAATATACCATTTGTAAGCTAGTTATTAAATTTATGAAACTCTCATAAAAGTGGGCCTAAAACATCAAGGAAAAGGCATAGATATGTAAGTTCTACCATTATGTTTTGTCCCCACTTTGATGTGCATGTGAACTATTAGGTTGATGCACATAAAAGTAAACAAGCAACCAACATATACACCACATATTTTTCAAACACTCTAAAGGATATCAATTCATATAAAGTAATATACTATTCTTGGATTTTTCTTATCTTAAGCACTCCATTAAAACCTTTAAAACAAGAAAAACATATAATGAATAGTAGATTTCACACATTTTAAAATAATCATTAACCACAACTTATTTTTTATATTGATTATAGTTTACAAATACAAGATTTACAACTTAGTTTTTTCCCAAAGAATGATAGAGTTACATAGCTTTTATAAAACTAGGCTATATCTAGTCATTTTTGTTCTAATTATGTGAATAGTCCATATGTATTATATTTTCACAAAATATGAATTGATATTCAACAACTTTTGAAGTTATTGTAGGAATCCATGTTCTTCCACCTTATTGGAGGTTTAATTGCTAAGTTTTCTTTGTTCAATCTTACCAATTCAATTGTAAAGTCTTTTCCTTTCTTTATGTGAAAACTTGGCCCTCTCTAAAAACCAAGATCATTTTGAAGGGTTTGAGCACTATACTTTTTGTTATATTTCTTTTGGAAATCTAGGTAGCTCTTCATAAACGATATGTTGTCTTTTTTGTTGAAGAGCCAATGCCTTGCGTATTTTATCTCCTCTATGTTCATATCCACTTTCCCATCTCTCAACAACTTGAAAATTTTGTCTTTAGCTATCTCCATTGTCATCGTAACCTACATAGAAATTTTATAAAAAGCAAGTCTTCTAACAAACTCAGTAAGTGCTCTCTTTTTTCCTTTTAACCATTCCTCATTTCCTTCCTTCCAAAGAAACCACATAATTTTTGTAGTTAACAACCAAAATAAATTACATGATTTATCCATTCCTTCTATAAAACCACATAGCATTTCTTATCAATTAACCATACTTGAGTCCCCCCATTCTTTCATGTCTGCATATAACATATTCTAGACTTCTTTAGCAAATAGATAATCAAAGAAAATATGCTTAACTATTTCAGGTTTTCAACATATTTCACATACTTCTCCACTATTGGAGTTTATAGAACAAGGAAGTTTTTGTAGAATTAGCATCCACTTAAAACAAGCCTTCTTTGGCTCTATTGAATTATTCCATAGGTTTTTAAATTTCTTGCATCACTGTTTATCTCCATAGTCCAAATTCTATTTTTTGTTTAAGTAACTATTTATATCCTAAGGACTAATCAAATATTTATACACTATTTTGGGATTCAATTTATTTAGTTCAATTACATTACTTCATTTAAAGTTGTCTAAAATATCATTATCATTCACATATATTATTGGGAATTCAAATTTCTTACAAGATTATTTGAGCACAAAGTATGTGTACCAGTTGGCAGAAGGAAATTCAAACTCTGTACTAAGAGGCCCAAGTTTTTAAGTTATTATTACAAATAATATATTGGAAACTATTAATTCCTTTCTTACTCCATGATTTTGCTGAGCACCCTAGTAATAGTGCTAGGGGATTTTTTTTTATACGAATTCCACCATATTGAGCTTGTGGGACATACTTTTATTTTGCAGTTTTCAGGTATATTCTTATTTCTTATCAAATACCTAACTTGTTCCCAAGCCTTCCAAAGGATTTTAAACACATTAGATCCAACAAGGATAATAGGAAAAATTACCAAATAATAAGTCATTGAGAGGGAGTTGTTTCCAATATTTGGCCTGTTTGGGACAATCAATTTAATGTTATTCCTTATTAGGACCTTCCATGGTTCTTTTCCCCTTAAAAATTTGAAAATCTATTTGATGGCTAGAGAGATTCCTTGTTTTTTTTGGTATTTCAATCCTAAAACACCGTCACATTTTCTCAAGCAACGCCATTCCCATAAGATTGCATGTTTCTTCTTATTTCCTTTTCCATCAAACCATAAGAATTATCTGATTTTTTTTGTGTATTTTGAAAATTTACTTGGTAGCTAGCCAACATCCAAACTGAGGAGTAAAATAGAGTATAGGAAGATGGAATTTTTTGACACTCTTGTATTCTACCAACCAATGATAGGTGTTGCTTGTTCCAACTATCTATATTTTTATCTATTTTTTCTTTTACCCATTGCCACATATTCTTCAAACATGGGCTCATAGAAAATGGGATCCCCAAATATCTAACCTATTTATTTGGTCCACCCCATTGAAATTCATATTTGGCAAATCACTCTAGCCCAAGGTAGTCTCCCAACTAAGCATTATGGATTTTTCTTTAGAAATTTTTGCCCCTGAGGCTACACATAATATATTCAGTTTATGTACAAGATTTTCAAAATTTCCTCTTTAAATATTTACAAATAGGGCAGTGTCATCAATAAAATGGATGTTAAGGAGGTCATCTCCATTGGGTAGGGTTAGACCTTTGATTTTGGGTCTTTCTATTGTATCCCTCAATAGATAGAAGATAAAATCTAAAGATATCATGAATAGGGTAGGGGCAAGAGGGACCTTATGGATCTATGTAGTGTGAATTTCTTTGTCAAATATCCTTTAATATCTATTTGTGCAACTGCATCCTTCATCAATGTTTTTACCATATGAAAAAATTCCTCCGAGAACCCAAAGGATTCTAGAGCCATTATTAGAAATGGTCATTCTACCCTATCATATTGTATGCCTTTGCAAAATATAGCAATGATATGCCTATATTTTGATTTGAACTCCTTTCCCACTCCATTGCCTCCTAGCTTAATATTAAGTTTTCTAGTATGTACCTTCATTTTATGAACCCTATTTGAGTGCTACTAATGAATGCTTGAAGGATATCTACCATCCTTAGTGTCAATATCTTTTCTAGAATCTTATATGATACATTTAATAAATTAATTGGTCCCCAATTTTTAATTTGGGATTTGTCTCCTTCTTTGGGAAGAAGTTTTATTATGCCTTTGTTTATTTTATCTCATATGAATCTCCTTTTAGTGGCTTCATTGTATACTTGAAGCAGGTCTTCACATATCCATTCAATATTTTTCTTGAATATTTCAATAGGCAATCCATCAACCCCAGGTGATTTATCATTATTGAGAGTTTAGATGGATTTTACAATCTCTTCCTTTGTTATCTCTTTTTTGAGACTTTTTTCACTTCTTTTATTTATATTTTTAGGGATTAATTTTTTGCATACTTATTTAGAACTTTGAATATATTCATTCTCTACTTTAAAGGGAAAAAATATTTGTAGAAGCTATAAAATTGGTTTTTTACTTCTTTTGGGTCACTTTGCAAAGAATTTCCTGACCACACTACTCCCATTTTTTACCTTACATTTTTCTCTTTAATGTATCTATTTTTTTAATCCTTTCTTCCAAGATTTATCCAATTCATTTTCTCCTTGTTCTCAACCCTTGGGTCCTTTTAGTTGAATCCATCTTAAAGAGTTTTTATTGAGGACAAGCTCCTCATTTATTTCTTCATTTTTTGGGTCTTCCTATAATTTAGCTTCCAACTTGATCAAGTTTTCTTTGAAGGCATTTTCAATCTTCCTGCAATCAATGACCCTTTTTTCCTATTATTTGGAAAATAGCTTCCCATCCTTTTGCATTTTTGTTCCATCTTTGAATTGCTGATTCCTTTTTCAACATCCATTTATTTATTTCTTTGAAGGTAAAAATAAATTCATTGCAATCATCATATTTTAGTAGGTTAGTGTTTAGAATGATTTTTTCATCCTTTCTACATTCCATAATTTTTTATTTTGCTATTATGATTTTCACATTATAAGGTGATGGTCAGACAAAGTACTAGGGTAAACCCTTACTCTGTCTCCTCCCTCTGTTTTCTCAAAATTGAAGAATTCCTTATTTGCATAGAACTTGTCTAATCTACAATAGATTCTTTTACTACCTTTTTGTGCATTGCACCATGTGAACCAATTTTTTTGTTTTCTTTTTGCATTCCTTCTATTGGATCAAATATTTTTTGTTTGTTTTTCATTTTGCACCAAAAGTGTTTCTCATTCCCTTTCTAGTCCATGTTAATACCCCTTGCTTTGTCTTCATTATTCTCTATCATGTTGAAGTCGCCCCTAGTATCCAAGAGATATCTTGTAGATTGTACATCCACACTACAACAAATCCCTGTGATTTGCTCCAATTTTTGCTCTATTTTTTGCTTTCATCTAATGTTTTAATGTATTTTTGGCCAATTTTTTGAAAATGTCGACGCTATTTATCGAGATGGTGCTATTTTGGCATTTATTTGCGCCGATCAGGACTGGTCGGCGCTAATTTAGGCACTAATTAATTTTGGAATTATCAACACCTTTAGCACCGATATTGGCTTCGAGTGTGGCACCGTCGTTAATGACGCTTGTGTTTTCGAGTTTAGCTTCGAGTTTAGCGCCACTTTTAGCTCCCGACTTTAGCTTCGAGTTTAGCGTTGGTTTAGACACCCCTATGTCAAAGACACTTATTTATATGTCTCATCGATGATGTAAAACCGTGAAATGTCAACAAGATACAGGCATATCGAGGAGAGAATCACTTACGTCACATCGACAAGGTATATCTACAAGTGCTCGGTGAAACACAACTCTTAGATATAATGAAGTAATTTTGATGATACATTGAGATATCGGTAAGACAAATAAGATTGTCTCATCAACACTCTTCAAGTAATGATCAAAAGCATACACCACTAGACCATTGGGAGGGTGAGCAACATATGCGGTAGAGCGGTATACACCACAACCCCGTAACAAGAAGCCTTGAGCAAGGCGGTAGTGCGGTAAATAGCTAAAGAGAAGGGAAAAACACCGCCATACCACAGTGATAATCACGAGTCTCCCCGACATGGCAGAGTTACACCGCTATATAAAGATATACCGCTGAAGGAAAGTATCAATGAGATAGTGGCATATTGGCAAGAGATATTATCTTGTCTCATCTACACTGACAACCAACATCAGAGGAACATAAGATCTAATGTCGATGAGACATTGAGATATCGGTAAGACAAAGAAGATTGTCTCATCGACACCCTTCAGGTAATGATCAAAAGCATAGACTGCTATACCACCAGGAAGGTGAGCAACATATGTGGTAGAGCGGTATACACCGCAACCTCGCAGTAAGAAGCCTTGAGCAAGGTGGTAGTGTGGTAAATAGTAGAAGGGAAGGGCAAAACACCGCCATATTGCAAAGGGTATAATAAGAGACGACAGTAGTACAGTAATCGTGGCAGCAAATCACATCAGTCACAATCCATTTGAATAAATAATTTAAGGAATTAAGAATATAGCCTGCCAAAATACTCTAAAACTCTAATGAACATACTCTAAAAACTTCATTGAAATCTTATTTTCAAGCATAGCTCACCAGAATGGAGTTTTCATTTTAATAAACATACAATAAAACCTTTGTTGAATCCTTATTTTTTAGGCGTAGCCTGCCAAAATGGAGAATTGTTTCAATAAAGAATGACAAATAATGGTAAGGAGATGTGTGTGATAGGAAGTATCAGATTCATTGTTGTTTATCAATTCCATCTCTAATCAACAAGGGTTACAATGTTCGTGCTACTATTTGTAATTGAGGTATTTAATTGACATATGTTTGCATAATATCAAATTCCTTTAGATGCTTTTGAAGTATCAATGTATCCTATATAGGGTTTAGAATGACTTCTTTTAATTAAAAAAATAAATCAAATGCTTTTGAAGTATTGATGTGTCCTATATAGGGTTTAGAATAATTTATTTTAATTTTAAAAAATAAATAAATGATGTATTATCCTGTGATTAGATAATGTGGAGATCTCCTAAATCTACCCTAGCACATTGTCCTCTTTCACACTGTGTTCATTAATCTAGCTGCTAGGGTTTTGCATTTGACATCTTTAATATCTTCATGATAGTGGCTTTTAAATAGATCTCAATCTTTATCATGGTAACACTTGAGTTCCCTAATCCATGTTCAATCTCTTCTAAGAACGTTGTCTTAAGCTAGACTGTATAGTATGCATATAAAGCAAGTCCTTCATACCTGCCATTGTTCCAAACCACCACTCACTGCCTTGCTTAAAATGTTGCCTCCATAATCACAATACCATGTTTTAAAATCATGGTTGCTAGTGATTGACCATTAAGGTCACCACTTTCATCAAGATACAATGAGATTTTTGTCTTCAAACTTAAGGCATTATGCAAGATAGCATTGTGAATTGTTTGTTGTGTACAATTTGATTTTCTTACACATTTACTACTTTGCTAACTGCCTTTAAGACTGGATATTGCACCATCAGCTGCAATCTCAAACAACTCACTCACTATCACTTGAAGATTCCTTTCATGAACATTCTTGTATAAAATTAAACTATGCCCTATAGACTGCCTACTTACTTACTAATATAGGGGACTCATTGTTCCATGGTATTTTGAGTTTTATTTAGAAGGGGTTAACATGTGGCATTTTTATGTGTAGGAAGAATATATTGTGATGCAACATTCGGGTATGGACGGTTCAAGCAAATTTGGATTGCTATCAGTGTCATAACTAGGTTGGATTGTACCTTGAGCCGGTGTGAAACACTTTCAGGTGTTCTATTTAATCTTGCTATTTTCACCTTGGTAGGTTTAAAGGATTGTTTGGATCATCCCGTCCAAATCTTAATAACCCAGTTGGATCTTGGGTATTAGTATGTGTTTCATAAAAATATTCTACCTATCAACAAACACAAGCATTATTTAATGTTTGGCAACAATTGGAATGGACCTATCTTTTTAAGTTTCTATGTTATGTTAATTATGCTTTAGTTAAGAAACGATGTAACTTTTGTGAACGGACCTGAATCTTGTTGCTTCTTGTACAAATAGGGAAACCAAAATCCAATTTTGATCATCATATCATCATCATTTCAATCCATTAGAATAGATACTAGACTATCTCATCCACTTATTCATATCAAAAGAACTCATGTTATGTATGTTTATATTTTGAGCAATATAATGGAGCAGATACATTATAAATCCTAATCCATCTTCAGTGTTCAATTGTTGTGTCAATTATCATGCTTATTTATTGCTCCGCATCTCCAAAGTGGTATTTTCAAGTTGTTTAAATATGCAAGATTTATTAGGGCACATTTGTTGATGCTGTTTGGTCCAATTTGAGGTGCAATTGTAAGGATTTGTCTTTTTAATTATACTTTTTGACATTTTTCTTGATACAAATTGTTACTTTAGAATTATGGTATTTCTTTTCTTCTAATATTTTCAACCCTCATTTCAAGGAAGAGCTCCAAGGATGGTTCCTTCAGATGGAGACTACACTTTGCCACTATAGGTTCCATCTAGAAACACCAGAAGCTCAGGTACTGTCATACTCAAGTACAATAGAGTTTGAGGTTACCTTGTTCTCCTTGATACAAAATGTTGTCCTTCAATCCCTCTTAAGAAACATTCACTATTATGGACTTCATCATTGTAACTTTCATGCATTCAATTTAATTTTTTATGTGGAAACATGTTGTCTCTGTCTTTGCAAGTGATGACTATTGTGTAAGCTTTTAATCTACATGACTGCCCCTCATGTTCAATTCTTGTGACTGTTATGATGCTTGGGGCTGCTTACTTTTAATCAGACTATTAATGAAAGCTAGCTTGGAATCCTTGATGATCAGTTTTGTCAGAATCATGTCTATGTTGATAGTGGAATGTTCTTATTAATAAGGATAAATCTTTATCTATAAGAAGATTAACCCTTACCAACATACTCCACTATCCTTGCAAAGGTTGATATTTAATGCTTCATGGATGGTTTACTTGTGATTATCCTTCTCAAATGAAACAATAGAGCAACAAAGAAGACATCAACTTGGAGGCTTAGACAAGCGGGAAGACTGAAGATGATGCAAAACAAAGCAACCAGGATTCGTCATTGAGGCAATGACGGGTCCCCTTTCTCTTTATTTGCATTTTTCTCTTTTGTATCTATAAATGTATAGTTTTTCAATTATATGCATTCAAATAGTCAGTTCCATGACTTTTGTGGAACAACATACATTTACATTATCAATAAAGACTACATTTTTGAAAGGGTTGTGCAATCTTTCCTATATTATATGCATCTGCATAAGTGCAATATAGTAATGTAATCTTCTGATTTTGTTTATGCACATGAATGTAATGTAGCAGAAATAAAAATGTACCTTACTCTTCATTTGAAAATCACAAAATATCTACCTGATTGAGCTATTAAATTTTTTTGTCTTCACAAACATATGTTGATACAAAATGAATGGAAGAAGCATCCAAGTAATCCTAATTTTTTCTGCCAACAATTCATCCAAGTAATCCAAGCAATATGCTTGGCATTTGCAGGGTGTGATTATGAAAAGTATTGTCTATGCAGGAAACACATTCCACCATTAACTGATTTGACTGTATTTATTAATTAATTGAAATAAAAAGTGAATGCACTTTTTATTTTCAATTAATTAATAAATATAGTCAAATCAAAAATTTGTTGCCTGCATAGACATTGTCGAAGGAGTTAACACTAGAAACTAGAGGAATGCATTTTAAATTCCTGAAGGACTTGAAGCATTGATGAAGGTATTGTTGGTGGCACTGGACATACGTTCAAAATTAATGGTGAGAGATGACAATAGGATGTGTTTTAAAGACACACAAGGAATTTTGTCTAATCCTTCTCAGTTTGCGGTGGTAAGGAATGTAACAGGTTTGTGGTGTGAGGCAGTTTGGAAGCTAGCATACCAGAGAAGAAATGGAGGCCAATTTCACTCTACATTCGAGGAGAAAATTGGACCCTTTTGTTGGCAAAGCAACTGTGAAGAGGTTGAGAGGATTGTTCCTCTACAACGATGTGAAGGTGGTGCAATCTGTGCAAAAAATACTAGGTAATGGCTTCGAAGATTTGAAGAACATATATCGTACTAAAATGGATATTTACTCACTGATCATGGCATGGGGGCTAGAATTAGGAGAGTCGGTGGAGGAAGTGAGGAAAGTAATGAAGGCATTGGTACACAAGGATTTCTTAGTGAATATGGAAAGTATCCTGGAATGGGCTATACTAGGAGAAGGCTTTGATGTGATCGAAGGCATGGAAGATCATGTGGACCCTGAAGTAGCAGAGATAAACCATCCCTTCATTAGGTGGCCAGAAGGAATCACCAAAGCTATGTGGAGAGGAGTAGAGCTACAATGGAAATCCCTAAAACTTTGTGTAGAAATATGGAGGTCGAGATGGTCATTGAGGAACTCAAGGATGTCACCAGAGAGGAGCTACAAGAGAAGAAAGGTTTATGCCCAAGGAAGAGGATGAAGCCAATCAAGGAAATATGCCCAATGCAACTGAGTAGCACATCAGGCACTTTCGCGTAAACTGAAGCTCAATTTTGGTAAAAATATAGTTTATATCTTAGTTTTGTTCTACGCTTTTTGGGGTTAAGCCTTGTTTTTGGATTTGAAAATGTAAACAGTATGGGGTATGGGTAATAGTAGATAGGGTTGTTTACTAGTGGATTTAGTAGTTTTTTTCTGGTTTGTTGGGAACTGTGGTGGTTAAACAAACATATTTTAGAAGTTGGTGGATGGACTTAATTTTTGAAGTTGATGTAAATTTTGCATTATTATTAATTAAGTCAAATATTATCACTGATAAAAAAACACAATAGGTTATATGTTAAATTTCAAACATTTTCTTTGCATTTTTTTGTATATATTATTTTCTCAGTACATCATTATGTAACAACAATTTCACTTCTAAGATATACAATAAATATAAATGAAAGCACGTGTTTTCTTTGTTAAGGGAAATGTATGGTGAATACCCTATGTCTTTCAGATAAGTGTGCAAGTGAAATAAGACATAACTGATTGAATCTGATTTTCTACTGTACAATTGTTTTTTTATGTGCTTTTTACTTTTTGCATGTGGATTACCCTAAAAAAGAGACTACTTATCTTTTCTTAAATGAAGCCTTTACATTTCCTATCTATGAAAGGAATTTACTGCTTGACAACAGGTTCATGAACTTCATACAAATTAAGATTGGTGTAAAAGGCCTCCTCTGTGAATAAAAATTCTGCCATAGAAGCTTTCACTGCACTATCACCGAGAAGGAAGAATCAACTTGCGGGATCGCGGTAAAAACTGCTCTACCACACCGAGTTGATGAAGGAGCCATGGGACAATGGTGGTCACCGCACTACCACACCGATCTGATGAAGGAGTTGTGGGACAGCGGTGGTCACCACACTGCCCCATGCCATTTTTAGAAGACTTGCGGGGTTCAAAACAAGGTCTGTGGTGCTCATCTTGGTTCACAATTTACTATTGTTTTTAATTTTCTTTTGTATTATATTGCAATGCCCTCTATTTGTTTGTTGAAAGCATCTAGTGTAGAGGCTAGTCTATTTAAGCCCTGAAAGGCCTTGCATGTATATGTTTTAAATTGATGCTCCTTTTTAAGAAGGCTTTAGTAATAGTTGGGGTTTCAATGAAAGCATTTATTTTTAATCTGCCATTAAGCTTGTGAGGATCTGTTAAAGAAAGAAAAAAATGCGAGACAAGGTAGTGAAAATGAAATAAGCTTCACAAGTCTTGATCTCTTGACCTCTGGACACAAATATGTGGTCGAATACTTTTGTTCCAGAAGCTTCAATTTTATGTGATTCTTTTTTTATTTTTCTTCTTGGGTTTTAGAGGAGCCTGATCTTAATTTTGGTGTTTGAGTATTTTGTGTTTTTATTGGGTTTTGAATTTATATCCATTTTGATTGTTGAGAATTTGGGGTTTTGTCTGTGAACGATTCATGCTTTTTGCGATTGTAAGGGAAGGAGGAGGAGGGGGTTGTAGAAACAAGAAACCTAGACTAATTGTAATGAATATGATATATATTGTTTTTTGCAAGAGCAAATTGAGGTGAGACTAGTGGTCATATAAATCAAGAGAGGAAGAGAGGAGAGCTACATGGGGGGTGCTCAAGTGAAGCACCCTTCTACATCTAGAGGCGAATCATAAGTTCTTGTCCTTATCCTTGTTAATTCAAAGCTAATTGTTTTATGTTTTTGAGAGAACTGTTAAAGGAATTTAATCCCTGGTTACTATGTATGCTTGTATTTTAGTGGGGAGACTATATCTCTATTTTTTTTGAATGCCTTAAAATGAGTGCGTGCATTATGGATAGCATGATCTTATTTGTGGGATATAATCAGTTTGCAGTTTTAGCATCTTTCCTTTTTTACATGTTTTGTGTTTTTGTAGTCCATGATTATGTAATCTAATCTTTTAGATGAGGCTGGTCCCATAACTCTCTTACATGTTTTGTGTTTTTGCAGTCATGTCCCTCTCTTGCTGTTTCTTCTTCAATTTCATCAAGATCATACATTGACCTTCTTGCCCCTCCTAAAGTTTGGACCACATCCATTACTTCCACATAAAACTGGACATCCTTGGTCTTCTTGGTTCCCACACCATGATATGGTTATGCAAATGGAAAAGAAGTAAAGTAATCATCTCCTTCTCTATTGGCTGGAAGAATGCATGCTTAATGTTTTTATACGTGATATCAACTCTCTCTTCTGCTCTCACGGTTGAATACTGAAACCGATTATGGTGGGCCTCCAGAGTTCCAGTCATCTTTCGTCCTCTTCCACCAAATGTTGGCCTGATCCACACGTTTTCCAGCCTCATTGGATTTGTTTTTAAAAGCTGAAGTTTCTCTTGAGTCACCAGTGTAGCTATCTCTGCCTTTTCAGACTCTTTCATTGCTACAGATCGTCTTTAGGATTTGAAAGGAACTCCATGGAAACCAAGCTCTCTAAATGGTATATCAAACTCTAGTTCAAAATATTTTAGATGAGGCTGCTCCCATAGCTCTCTTACTTGCTTGACAAATCCTTAAGGAGGAGGAGCAACAAGAGTACGAGGATATGTTTATGCCTTATTATTTCATGGATTTGATGGAATTGATTGATTTTTGTTGCAGTGGATCGGCAAAGGTTCAAATTTTTTTGAACAGAAAATTTTTGTGCTTCAAAACAAGGTATGTGGTGCTCATCTTGGTTCACAATTTACTTTTGTTTTTTATTTTATTTTGTATTATATTGCAATGCCCTATGTTTGTTTGTGGAAAGCGTTTAGTGCAGAGGCTAGTCTATTTAAGCCCTGAAAGGCCTTGCATGTATATGTTTTAAATTGACGCTCCTTTTTAAGAAGGCTTTAGTAATAGTTGGGGTTTCAATGAAAGCATTTATTTTTAATCTGACATTAAGCTTGCGAGGATCTGTTTAAGAAAGAAAAAAATGTGAGACAAAGTAGTGAAAATGAAATAAGCTCTATGAGTCTCAATCTCTTGACCTCTGGACACAAATATGTGGCCAAATAATTTTGTTCCAGAAGCTTCAATTTTATGTGATTCTTTTTTGCTTTTTCTTCTTGGGTTTTAGAGGAGCCTGATATTAATTTTGTTGTTTGAATATTTTGTGTTTTTATTGGGTTTTTTTTTTGGGGTTTTGAATTTATATCCATTTTGACTGTTGAGAATTTGGGGTTTTTTCTGTGAAGGATTCATGCTTTTTGTGATTGTAAGGGAAGGAGGAGGAGGGGGTTGTAGAAACAAGAAACCTAGACTAATTGTAATGAATATGATTTTTTTTTTTTTTTTTGCAAGAGTAGCTTGAGGTGAGACTGGTGGTCATATAAATGAAGAGAGGAAGGAAGGAGAGCTACATTGGGGGTGCTCAAGTGAAGCACCTTTCTACATCTAGAGGTGAATCGTAAGTTATTGTCCTTATCCTTGTTAATTCAAAGCTAATTTTTTTTATGTTTTTGAGAGAACTGTTAAATGAATTTAATCCATGGTTACTATGTATGCTTGTATTTTAGTGGGGAGACTATTGTTGGACTTGCCATTGCACCAAAATATCAACTTGTCAATGCCTGATACAAGCTTCGATTAAGAACCATAGGAGGTGGTTAGACCATGTCACAAACCCAAGCGCTAGTGTTGCAAGGAAGACCAAGGGTCACACCTTGCAACAATCCCCCCTAGCACAAGCGTGGGGTTTGAACCTGCGACCAACTCTGATACCAATTGTTGGACTTGCCGTTGCACCAAAAGATTGACCTGTCAATGCCCTATACAAGCTTCGGTTAAGAACCATAGGAGGGGGTTAGACCATGTTACAAACCCAAGCGCTAGTGCTGCAAGGAAGACCAAGGGTCACACCTTGCAACAACTATATCTCTATTTGTTTTTTGAATTCCTTAAAATGAGTGCATACATTATGGATAGCATGATCTTATTTGTGGGATACAATTAGTCTGCAGTTTTAGCATCTTTCCTTTTTTACATGTTTTATGTTTATGCAGTCCATGATTATGTAATCTAATCTTTTAGATGAGGCTCCTCCCATAGCTCTCTTACATGTTTTGTGTTTCTGTAGTCTCGTCCCTCTCTTGCTGTTCTTCCTTAATTTCATCAGGATCATACATTGACCTTCTTGCCCCTCCTAAATTTTGGACCACATCCATTACCTCCACATAAAACTAGACATCCTTGGTCTTCTTGGTTCCCACACCATGATATGTTTATGCAAATGAAAATGAAGTAAAGTAATAATCTCTTTCTCCACTGGCTAGAAGAATGCATGCTTAATGTTTTGATAGTGATATCAGCTCTCTCTTCTGCTCTCATGGTTGAATACTGAAATCCATGGTGGGCCTCTAGAGTTCTAGTCATCTTTCTTACTCTTCCACCAAATGCTAGCTTGATCCATACATCTGCCAGCCTAATTGGCTTTGTTTTTGAAAGCTGAAGTTTCTCTTGAGTCACCAATGTAGCTCTCTCTGCCTTTTCAGAATATTTCATTGTTACGGACCATCTTTGGGATTTGAAAGGAGCTCCATGAAAACCAAACTCTCTAAATGGTATATCAAACTCTAGGTCAAAATATTTTAGATGGGGCTGCTCCCATAACTCTCTTACTCACTTGGAAAATCCTTAAGGAGGAGGAGCAACAAGAGGACAAGGATATGTTTATGCCTTAGTATTTCATGGATTTGATGGAATTATGATTGATTTTTGTTGCAGCGGATCGGTGGAGGTTCAATTTTGTTTGAACAACGGATTTTTGTGCTTCAAAACAAGGTCTGTGGTGCTCATCTTGGTTCACAAATTACTTTTGTTTTTTATTTTCTTTTGTATTATATTGCAATGCCCTATGTTTGTTTGTGGAAAGTGTTTAGTGTAGAGGCTAGTCTATTTAAGCCCTGAAAGGCCTTGCATGTATATGTTTTAAATTGATGCTCATTTTTAAGAAGGCTTTACTAATAGTTGGGGTTTCAATGAAAGCATTTATTCTTAATCTGCCATTAAGCTTGCGAGGATCTGTTAAAGAAAGAAGAAAATGTGAGACAAGGTAGTGAAAATGAAATAAGCTCCACGAGTCTCAATCTCTTGACCTTTGGGCACAAATATGTGGTTGAATACTTTTGTTCCAGAAGCTTCAATTTTATGTGATTGTTTTTTGCTTTTTCTTCTTGGGTTTTAGAGGAGCCTGATCTTAATTTTGGTGTTTGAGTATTTTGTGTTTTTATTGGGTTTTTTTTTGGGTTTTGAATTTATATCGATTTTGACTGTTGAGAATTTGGGTTTTTTTCTATGAAGGATTCACGCTTTTTGTGATTGTAAGGGAAGGAGGAAGAGGGGGTTGTAGAAACAAGAAACCTAGACTAATTGTAATGAATATGATATATACTTTTTTTGCAAGAGCAACTTGAGGTGAGACTGGTGGTCATATAAATGAAGAGAGGAAGGGATGAGAGCTACATGGGGGGTGCTCAAGTGAAGTGCCCTTGTACATCTAGAGGCGAATCGTAAGTTCTTGTCCTTATCCTTGTTAATTCAAAGCTAATTGTTTTATGTTTTTGAGAGAACTGTTAAAGGAATTTAATCCCTGGTTACTATGTATGCTTGTACTTTAGTGGGGAGACTATATCTCTATTTTGTTTTTTGAATGCCTTAAAATGAGTGCATTCATTATGGATAGCATGATCTTATTTGTGGGATATAATTAGTCTACAGTTTTAGCATCTTTCCTTTTTTACATGTTTTGTGTTTTTGCAGTCCATGATTATGTAATCTAATATTTTAGATGAGGCTACTCCCATAACTCTCTTACATGTTTTGTGTTTTTGCTATCTTGTCCCTCTCTTGCTATTCTTCCTCAATTTCATCAGGATCATACATTGATATTCTTTCCCCTCCTAAATTTTGGACCACATCCATTACCTCCACATAAAACTGGACATCCTTGGTCTTCTTGGTTCCCATGCTGTGATATGGTTATGCAAATGAAAATGAATCAAAGTAATCATTTCCTTCTCCACTGGCTAGAAGAATGCATGCTTAATGTTTTGATACATGATATTAGCTATCTCTTATGCTCTCATGGTTGAATACTGAAATCCATTATGGTGGGCCTCTAGAGTTCCAATCATCTTTCTTCCTCTTCCACCAAATGTTGGACTGATCCACAAGTCTGCTAGCCTAATTGGCTTTGTTTTTGAAAGCTGAAGTTTCTCCTGACTCACCAGTATTAGCTGGAACTTTTTTAAAATTTCATTATGGTATGTGCACTTTGATATGATGCAATATGATTATGGTTTCATCTCATATGTTGTAATATTAGACATATAATAGAAAAATAAATTATTGCATGAAATAAATAATAACTTTTCATTTTTAAAATTTTTTTTGCAGAACACGAGTCTTCCAGAAGATCAAGATGTCCTCAACATGATATAGATCCACAAAATATTGGTTCCGTTGGTACAAATCACATGGTAGAGGATGATGATGACACAGATACGGAAGACACCTAGGCTGATGACAATGATGATAATGAGACAGTTTATGATAGTAACCAGTGACATTCATGATCATATAGACTACATCATGGATCATTGTTGATATATCGTTATGATGACTTTTTTCATGATTACAATCATATGTATCATTTTCACGGACTACAATACTATATTGTTGAGTTGTATCATATTGACATGTATCATTTTCACTATATCATTTGGACATGTATCATCTTGAATTGTATCAATTTGAGTTACATAATTTATGAATTTTATTTTATATATTTTTTGTACATGTATCATTTTCACTTATGTCGACTTTTGGACATGTATCATTTTGACATGTTTTTGATGTATTGGCATTTTGACTTTCACTTTTTTTAGTTATATATGATGATGGTCTTATTAGTATTGAATTGTCAATTTATATATATTAAAAGTGGTCGATATTTTAAGGATGGATATTTATTAAGTATGATGATTTTAATTTACTACTCATTATGGATGTTGTCAAATTCAATTAAATTAAAGATATTTGACTCACTTGTTTTAATTATAGATGATGATCATGTTACAATAATTATATTGTTATTTA